>OU612043.1:47282616-47882616 GCA_914767935.1 Coremacera marginata | reverse complement strand
AATGAAAGTTGTTTGTTTTAGGCGTAGCAACGCAAGCTGGATAAATTAATAAGAATAAAAATAAATAAAAAAAAACTTCAACATACATATCTGACGAGTTTTATAGTATAAGACTAAATTTTGGTAATTTTGTTAAAAAGGATGTTGTGAACATGGCTGTAGTTACACTATAGTTACTCCCACTTTTTTAAAAATTATAAAATTGTACGTGCTTTGATAGTGACATACCACGCTTGGTATGTGGGGTAAATTGATTCAACCGGCAGTCCCTGTATGTACAAACAACCACTGTATATACAAATATGGGCACTTATTAAATTACCATCAAACAAACAGACACACAACAATAGTGGGAAATAATTGGATAAGGGCCTGGCCTCACTATACGACAACTTTTCAGGGGATTAGCGTAGAGCACAGCGAAGCGCGCAGGGTATAAGATAGTTTTAATATAAAAAAATGTTCATTTAGTTGGGTAGACATTTAGGTAACTGAACTCATTTTATAAAGTTGATGTGGTAGGTCAATGATACCTATAGAACAATGGTAGTGCTCATCAATACCTTTTCAACGACATATTCCATTTGATGATCGGACAAAAAACTACCAAAGTTATGATGAAAGAACGATGTTGGCGATTCACACAGGGCGCCTAAATCAGAGCTAGACCACAAACTCGGCACTTATGTCTATGTACTTGTGCATTGAAAAGCTTTGTGCTGTCAAAAGAAAAGCTGGTTGCGTGGAGTAAAGCTTTCATAAAAGGTAATTGCACAGAGTAAACATTTTAAAAAGGGTGGTTGCGCAGAACATGATACAATGATAAGGTAGGGCCGCTTCGCTGAGTGCTCTCACGCGTCAACGAAAAGTGGATAATGAGAAGGAACATATATGTCAAAACGACGAATTTCGTAGAAATTGCAAATGAAGAAAATATTTTATGTTTCCAAGTTGCAAACAGTGCGGTCGCGGGTGTTAAATTTGTGCTAATTTGAGTGAAAATATTATAAAAAAAAGTGTAATAAAAACTATAAAATTCGAAAGAAGTCTTAAAATTGCAAATAAAACCTGTAACAGTTTTAACCTAAAAACAACTGCGAAACGTGAGCATAAAGAAATTCGCGATGAACAGCTGACTTTGACAGCAATCTCGCTTTATTCTGCTTTCTACTCCATTCCTCTCCGAGTCGACCCTACCTTATAATTCTGCCATGGTTTGGACCATGGTATAATGATTTACAAGGTAGGAGTGACAGTTCTGTTGGCGATTTGGAGTTGTCAAAAACACACTGAAAAAAGAAAACGAAGAAGCAGCAAAACAGATGTAAAGTTTAACTTTGTATTGATTTGACAACTCCCGATCGCCGCTCGTGAGAAAAAAGGTTGTTGTCAAGGCTACCTTGTAAATTATTGTATCATGGTTTGGGCGTTAATTTTTAGAGCGATCTGTCACGTAGTTTCTTTCTTATTGCTTTGTAAACAAGTTCACCTCGAGTCTGACCTGCGAATTTTATAATGAAAAAAAGTTGAGCAAAGAGCGTAAATAATACGCACTCTGTGTAATAATACAAAAATAGCTATAACAACAACGCAAAGAAATGAATAGAAGTGGCTTGAAGTAGATTGAAGTGAATTCTATCTGACGCTTTGTAACTGACGCTTGTAAAATTTTCGTTTTACCCACGTATAATATAAATAACTTCGCCAAAGGAGCTACCGTTTCAAAAGTAGTGCATTTTATTCACTTATTATACTCAAAAATGTAGTGTTTAATTTTATGAAAAGTATGAAAAACACCCCAAAATTGGTGTAAAAAATAGTACATTACATTACAAAAGTTTTATCTAAATTTTGCAGATTTTATTTAAATGCCCTTAACTTAAACTAAAAAAAAATATTTCCTTCTTCTAATATTAAGCAATACTTACTCTTGCTTTATAGATATTTCCGACTGGCTCATGCCGCGCAGTAAGCGTTTTGGCGACTTATTCTCTTTGTTCTCCTCCGTGGCTGGCGCTGCATGCAAAGCTGCATTTGATTGTTCCACATCTGCATCATTATTACTTTCATCAGCTTCGGTATTTCGATTAATAACATCAATTGTCTGCTCATCTTCATCTGGTTCCTCTTCCTCCTGGACATCATCATCTTTAAATGATGTTCCCTTTACATCGTATGAACTGACACCTGCCGTCTCACTGTTCAGTGACATTTTGCGATTGGTGGACATTTGCATTTGTAGACGTGACCTCTGGGCATCATATGCCTTAAATTTGGGCAGCGCATCATCGATAAACGAGAATGGTACCCGCTTGTGTGAAACACGAATCTTGCCAACATACATAACCTCAAAGAAGTGTGTATGATTTGGTGATATATCGGCAAGTAGTGAGAGATTTCCCTGTGCCGAGGTAGATGTTGGAATGTGTACCTTAAAATGGCAGAATATATTGAATATGCTGTAAATTCTAGGCTCTTTGGAATACTTACTGTGCCCGCTGAATTGCTGAGACCATGAGTATAGGATTTTGAGGATTTCATCTTGGATGAGACTAAATTCGGACTAGCATCGTGTTGTGCAGTACGTGCAGCTTCGGCGAGTTTAAGATTGGTAGCTGGTGTTGCATGTATTCCATTACCAGCGAGTGCTTTTTGCAGAGTCATCTCATTGGAACTGGAACTGCTGTTGGCAACTAGAGTCTGTGGTATGCAGCCAACAGAGCCACCGAGTGTGTGTGCCGGATCACGCATTTGATGCATCAACTCGGCCATCTAGAAATACAAAGTAGAAGATTTTCATTATTTTTAGGTCAAAAATTAGCATTTGGCTTAGGCAAGATAGCTAAGAACAAAACGCAAGTCAAACATTTTGGGAAAAATGTATTAAGAATTTCAGTTTATCAAGATTTTTTTTTATAATTTTTGGTGAATGAACCACAAGTGAAGGTTTGGCGGCAAGTGAAAGTTTTGTGCACGTGTTTGGGTTGAAATTGTTTCTTCTAAAATTTTCGTTTTCATAGTTGGAGTCTCCGAGGCTAGAGTGTTCGAAAGATAAGATCACACAAAAACAAAAAAAATTTTGATTTATAAAATTTGTTTTTATGCCAAAAGTTTTGACTTGCTTTGTAACATTTGTAAAAAATTTATTTCTTAATCAAAAAAATAAATATTAAATAAATAAATAAATTAAGAATATGTATACCGAAAAAAAATCGACATGTTTTAAAATTGAACATTTTGATTGAACATGATCATTTTGAAAATGTATTTTTTCATTATGTTTACAACTGATTGATAACATTATGTTGTTATTTTGATGAAATTTGCTTTAAGCTATTTTTTTGAGGACAAATTGTTTTTAAATTGAAAATTTTTTTATCAAAGGAATCAATACCTTTCTCAAGGGGGAAGAAGGGAAAAACACTTTCGTTTTTTCCATGTAAACTGGTAAAAATTTTTAAAAAAATTTACATTCTCATTGTATTTTTTTAAAAAATCGGTATGAATATTTTTTAAAGTTATACTTTTTTCCGATTATTTAAGTTTTGCTCTAAAACATGAAAACATAAAACATCCTGAACAATACAAGAAATGTTCGAACTTGACTTCAAATACGACAAATATTTTTTTGCAAAATTTTTGTCAAACTTTTGAGGTGGATCAAAAAAAAAAAACTTTGTAAGGATGGAGCTTCGGCAGGGTACCGAAGCTAAAATACACCCCCGCGGCCATATTGAAGCATATTCGAAGTCTTCAGCCACGACATACACGATGACATTCAGTTTTATATATTAACGAAAGTTTTCCTATTTTGATGACGTCACTTTATATGGGAAGTAGGCGTGGTTTGATCCGATTTTGCAATATATCAAAGAGATGGTTCATATTATATATCAAAGCTAAAATGCAAAATTTCAAGGCATTTCATTAATTTTTGTGGATTTTTAAGAAATTTAATTTTTAAAATAAAGCTAATTTGTATGGGAGGTAGGCGTGGTTTTCATTCGATTTTGCCAAATATCATAGTGGTGGTCTATATTATATATTAAAACCTATATGCAAAATTACAAGACATTTCTTTAATTTGAGCAGATTTTTAAGAGATTTTACTATTAAAATAAAGCCACTTTGTATGGGAGGTAGGCGTGGTTTGCATCCGATTTGACCCATTTTCAAACTTGATCTTCTTTTTTTAAAAATAAACTTATGTTTTGAATTTCATCGCGATAGCTTTAAAATTGCGGCTGTAATCGTGTCGACAGACAGACGGACACACGAAAATCGACTCAGGAGATGATGCTGATCAAAAAAATATATATTTTTCTATACCTGCCACGCCTCCTTCTTGGCGTTACAACCGGAATGACAAAGTTAATATACCCTTTACGCAGTACGCGTTGGGGTATAAAAATGTTGGAAAAAAAATTGACAACGCAAGTTTTTCAAATGTCCAAACAAATCTCAAATTAATTTCAAAATCGCAAGAATTTACGGTTTAAACATATACGGAGAGCAATTTTGAAATTGAGACATTGCAAGGCGCATAGGCATCCCTCCTTTTTATCGTGTGCCCAAGAGCAAGGACGGACGGAAATACTGTTAAAGACCTCCAGTATTAAGTAGCCGAGATTGCGCTCAATTCAAGTGGTTGTGCGTCAAAAATCGGTTCCAATCTGCCTCAACCTTTTAGGACCAGCTTGTAATCGAAACAGAAAAAACCTGTTCCACCCGGATAATACAGCGACAGGCCTAGAGTCATACGGATCTAGAAGAAACACTCCTTCTGATGGCAAAAATGCGATGTAAAAGACTGGAATGGTGAAAATTACGTGAAAACTGGGGAACAACTCTAGTTTAATCAATCCGCCCTAAATTTGAGAAAGTTGTTTGGTACAAGGCATGGCAGAATTGTATTTGTATCATGCGTACATGGTAGCATTTTTTTTTAAGATTATAATGGAATTGCAAAAAAATGCCACTATTCCCACTGTGGCCCAAGCAAACTCCCTGAAATTCAGCGGGTTCATTAAAGTATACTTAAGCCAAAATTGGGCAGTTCATGATTTGGAACAAGTCGCGTTTTCCGATGAATTCAAAATTTATTTGATGGAAGCGGATTGTGGCGCCTAAGTGAGGCGCAGAAAAGTTTACAGCGGAGACTGCATATTGCCTACGTTGATGCATTCTCCTTGTATTATGGTATGGGGACCCATAACAAAATACGTAGTTGGCTTAATATTGATGCTTGAGGAATCAGTGAACACAGCAGCGTACAAAAAAAATAATCAACGAGGGTGTTGTTCTCACAATTGAAGGCCTATCACAATGAACGCAGAATGTGATTTTTCAGGACGATTCAGCACCATGTCATCGTGCAACTTTTGTTTGTTAAGAATTTTTTACTATGATTTTCTATAATTTTATGATTTTCTAAAAATCTGATATCGTTTTCTTTACAGATATAAAAATATAAGTATGAATTGGGAATAAATTCAGTGGGCTCAGTTATGTACAGGAAAGTCTGAGAGAAGTCGAAAACCATTGCAGATCTAAAGAAAATCATCGAAGAAGTCTGGCTTATTGACAGGGCTGGCACTTTTTAATTTTTACGTGTGGTGCTCGGAACATTTTTTTCCAATTGGACTACCCACCCGTTCAAAATATATATAATATTGTAATACTTAAAATTTCGCTTTGGACTTTGAAACCCAAATATAAGTCAAGGTTATAACTTACTGCAATTAAAGGCACAAAAACCACATTATTTCCACAACTTTATATATTTTAGTACAGGGTGGCCCAAATGAGACCTAGTGATGTATAACACGTATAACTCTTGTAATAACGGTTTTTTTAAAATGATTTATTTTATATGTTAAATATATTTTATGGAAATTTAACGTGACTATGTGTGAAATATGACATCAGGCAAATGACCACCATTTTACTCGATACAGGCATTGGCTCTTTTTAGCGCATTTTGCATTACTCGGCGTAATGTTTCTGGTTGCAAGCGCCGTATTTCGTCTCGAATATTCTGCTTGAGCTGTCCAAATGTCTGTGGTTTGTTAACATACACTTCGTCTTTTAAATAACCCCATAAAAAAAAATCGGGCGCAGTAAAATCTGGCGAACGAGGAGGCCAAGGGAAATCTGAATTTTTTTAAATTATGCGTCCACCAAAAATTTCACGCAGCATGCCCATAGTTTGCCTAGCAGAATGCGCAGTGGCTCCATCTTGTTGAAACCACAAATTACGATGTTGCTCCACCATTGGCCGCAAAAAGTTGTCGATCATTGTTCTGTAAGAAGCCCCGGAGACCGTTTCTGGCGTTTCATCCTCATTCTCAAAGAAATATGGGCCGATGATTTTTGTGGCCATAACACCGCACCAAATAGTGCATCTGATTGGGTGTGACTGATGCTGATGTATTGCCCTTGGATTTTCGGTGCCCCACAACCTACAATTTTGTTTATTCACATAACCACTTAAATGGAAATGCGCTTCATCCGTCATCAAAAGATTATATAAAAAATCATTTTGTGTGGCTAATTGTGTAAAGCGAATAACGTATTGTAGTCCTTGTTGGGGGTCTTCCGGTAGAAGCTGTTGTGCAATTTGAACTTTGTATGGATACATCTTAAGATCCAACTTTAAAATTCTCTGTACTGTTGTTCAGGGTATACCCAATTGGCCGGAACGGCGACGAGTTGAGACAGATAGATCATTTGCAACACTATGCTGCATAGCTTCCACGTTGTCTTCAGTACGAATATTTCGATGAGCATCTCTTCCTGGACGGTCGGCGACTGAACTGAACGTTAAACAACGGCGATAATTTCGCTGCGTCAGAACAATTGATCGTTGAGAAGAATAATAAAAATCGATAATTTTAATGCGTTGTTGTGGACTGTACGTATTCATTTTAAATTTCCAAGAGTTAAATTATGTTTAAAAAAAAAGTTATTTGTGTTTCACATCAGCTGGTCTTAATTGGGCCACCCTGTATTTACTTATAAATTGAAGATTTTATGTTACATAGTACTGCTACTGCGCAAGTTGCAGTCATGTCGGAATCTTTGTTATTACCAACTTGTTCAAAAAAGTTTAATAAAGCTTCATAGTTTAACAAGGTACATCTCAAATATCTTACGCGTACGCACTATCTAGTTGGACAGAATTTTGAGAGCAATGGTGGATTTTCATCTAGAAACTCTTTGAAAAACGCTAAACGTTTCGGAGAATCCCTTACAAAATTTATAAGGTCTTTTATGACTACTATATAAAAACCCTTAAAAATGTTATCTTTTGCAGGGTATCTTGGACAACAAGATTTAAACGTTGAGCAACACAGTGTACAAAAAGGGCTCTTAGTTCGTCCTGCTTTAATCTTGTCTGTAAGCCAGAAACATGTCCTTTTACGTTTGCTGCACAGTCATAGCATTGACCACGCAAATTCTTTATACCAAGATTATAGCGAAGGAGTACATCTTTGATAATTTCATAAAGTGCCTCAGATGTTGTAGAGTTAGTTTCATATAATCCAACGAACTCTTCTCATACATGAAAATCATCTTGAACAAATCTTATAGACAATGATATTTGCTCTTTGCGAGAAATCTCAGATGTTTCGTCAACGATAACACTAAAGTATTTCGCAGCTCTAACTTATAACAATCATGTTTGTAAGACCGCATCTGCTGGAAGCTTTAAAATTTCTTCGACTATGCTGTGATGTAGGAATCTTTGTCCGGAGCGCTTGAGCCATGCATCTAGTTCCGGCAAGTCTGTTACACGCATTCGCAGAATACCCATTAGTTTTGAATGCTCGTCACTTGTGCTACCTCTAAATGGTAATTCTTCTTCAATGGCAATGAAATTAATAGAATGAACAATTTTTTTCCAACGCTGCCCTAGCTGATTTCATTTGCTTTCGTTTCTCAACAGAAATGTACTCGAAAACACTGTTTTTTTCAAATTCGCCAGTACTGATGCTGCCTGACAATGAAAATCAGACTTGTCGTGATTTTTGAATGCTTGCAGTGCTCGATGCCATGCACGAAAACCATTTTCTACAAAAGCTTCCTTTGCATGTATGGCATGGTAACCCTTTGGTAAAATTATTTGGCTTGTAACAACCTGACAGCACACAAAACAAAGAACACTACCACTTGTATCCCCATGCTTTGATAATTTAATCCATGGAAATGCATTTTTTCAATGTTTTTGGAATTGGCGGCCACCTGTATCTTTAGGATTAAAACAGCCATAAAAATATATTTTTTTGAAGAAATAAAATTACTAAAACCTTCAGTGGCAATGTATTCTCCAGATTTTTTTCTTGGACACAGAAGCAGCTAAAAGTTTCTTTTCATCAAATGGCAAAGAAGAACCATTACTCCCAGACGCAGACTTTTTGGACGGCAGGACTTCATTGTGGTCTATAGAGCGATTTATATGTATAATCCATCAAATTCTTTTCCTTGCCTTTCAGGCGCCACTTCTCTATTTTGCAAAATTCACTGAAAACCGTAACAAAAATTGAACTTAACGACTGTTTGTGCTGTAGAAGAAAATTTTCAAGTGACAACGTCAAGTTAATTTAATTTTGTAGACAGGTCGCACTGGGTGGTTCAGAAAAAATTAAAAAGTGCATTTAGTGTTGGGAAGCAAATATTTTACTATCTTGCAGTTAATTTTGTCTTACTAGATAAATTAATTGTAAATTTTAATAAAATAACTGATTTCGTGTACTTTACTTTATAAATTAAATAATTTTTACGTATGGTGCTCAACACTATAATTTTGATTTGCATGTAGTGCTCGAGCATTCGAAGATAATCAAAGCTTTAAAAGAATACTATTACATTACAATTAAGTCTAATTATTTATAATAAAATTTTATAATCCAAATTAATTTGAGATTTGTATTTTGATTGTACAAAAAGGTGTGAATATAGATACATTAATTCAAAAATAAAAATCGCAAATATTTTTGCCTATTAACCTATTAAACTTATCAAAAGAAGATTATTTTTTTGTAAATATATTCCTAATTCATGTTATAAAAATACAAAAATAATAAATGCAGGAAACTAAAAGTCAATATCGATATATTGACACTCAATGACACAATATCCACATTTTTTGTGGCGCGGTGCTAGTATGTTGCTAAGTGTGAATTGATTAAAGACAATTCGAAACCTAATGTAATGATTTCATATTGATTCATCATCATCAATACAAAGTTATTTTATGTTTTAAATCTATATATTTTCAAAGCATCTTCTCAAATTTTTCGAATTTAATGATAGAAAAGTTTTTTTTTAACTACAATGATTTTTTTTAAATTTATGAAGACACTTAGTAGTCCACGTTTTTCAAATAAGTTTTGTGCTTTGAATTTATTACACACTTCCGCCTAATTTTCTAATTTTTTTTTTTTTTCATTTTAGAATGGAAAATTTTGGCATTTGCCTAAAATTTATAACAATTTCTTGACTGATTCATCCTAAAAGACCTGAAATAGTTTTTTGTTTATTGTTGATGAAATATTTTTTGTTTATTGTTTTCTAGGCATTAATAGCCTGAATAAATGCAATAAAAATATTAGAGCTAAATATTAAACTCTATGTAATGTGTACAAAATTTTGAAAAACTCATAGAGCCAATATGTATGAATGAAGGCGACGACATGTCTCAACACTAATAAATTATGACGCAAAGTTGTCGCCTGCGACCAAAAGTATATACAGTGTCGCACATAATTATTGGCACAATAAGCATTTTTAACTTTGGGACTAATTTAGAGCCATTTCAAATAGTCTTTTGGCAAAAAAATGTTTGCTCCCACATAACTCCTCTAATTATTCAACTAATGCACAAATTTTGATTTAAAAATATATATATATATGATGTTTTTTTTAAACTTATGTTGTAAATAAAATCACAATCTATTCGCACAAAAATGTTGGCACATTTAGACAACCATTTGATTTATTTCTTAATATTCGCCTGTCTTGCAGAGCTCTTAATAAAACCACTTGTTGCTATTAGGGGGGTTCAGATGATAGCACATGTTGTCAAGCCAGGTGTGATGGCTGGCATAACTGTAAATTTAGCATTGCGGCCAAACGATCCACCATGTTGTCAAACTTCATTTAGCAACAAATTTTCAAGCTGCGAGTTTCGTTTATTTAGCCTATGTAAGCAGATAATTTTGTGAAAAAATTGTGGCCTTGCCAAAAGCTACTCTAGCCAAAAACCTTTATGTAAAACTGCATTAATTTTAATTATTAATTAAAAATTTCTACATAAGCACAACGTGTTCTCCCTTTTGTAATTTTTTTATTATGGCAAAGTTCGACGTGTTCGTCCAACACGTGTTCACACGAGTGTTATGACTGCTCATCAAACCTTGAAATCAAAACTTTTTGATTACAATCCAACATGTTGTCAGTCTGCTGTTTCCAGCGTTCAAACGGTCAAATACCTGGTTTGTCCTACCATGCGCGCCAACATGTGCTATCGTCTGAACCTCCTAATTTATCGTAATTACCGTTAGAGTTGTTTTCCAGTTGTAGTGTTTAGTTGTTAGTGCTTGATTTAAAAAACCCAAAATAAATTCATTAAAAAACTTAAAATGAGTCCGAAACAAAAAGTAACTAATAAATATAAGCGCAAAATAACAATGCACTTGCATAATCAAGACAAATAGTATGCTGAGATAAGTGAAATAATGTACAGAAGTCGTTTCACAATTCGAAGTATCATAAATCGGCTTAACGCTGCAGCCATACGTGATAGTACTGTCATGCCAATAAAGAATATGTATTTACTTCGAAAATATTCCGAAATAATCAACAAATTACGCTGCGGCCACACGTCATAGTAAATGTTCATTTACAAAAAGTCGTCAAAGTCAAAGGTTCGACCACTTTATTATTTGCTTTCATCTAGTGATGCTTTATATGCCAACACAGCACCAAGCTTAAATGGGATAAAAATGGGGAACTAACAGGTCATTCAATAAGTCCGTAGGATAAGTAAGAAAAAAACCAAATTTTGATAAAACTCAATTATATTATTCAAAATAGTTGCCTTCGAGAGCGATACAACGATTTTCCAACTTTTCGATACCACTTTTTCTCGTCAAAATACGTCACAGTTTCAGCGATTACTTCCTCATTGGACTTGAATTTCTTTAAAGCAAGCTTTCTCTTGAGATGTGAAAACAGGAAAAAGTCGCTAGGTAAGTCGGTGGGTAAGCAATTCGAAGCTCAATTCATTAAATTTTGCCATCGTGTTCATCGATTTGTGACACGGTGCATTGTCTTGGTGAAACAACACTTTTTTCATTTGCAAATGTGGCCGTTTCTTGGCGATTCCAGCCTTCAATCGATCCAAAAGTGCACAATAATAGTCGCTGTTGATGGTGGTTCCTTTTTGGAGATAGTCGATGAATATTATTTCTTTCGCATCCCAAAATACAGACGCCATCACATTACAAGCCGACTGTTGGACCTTTGCTCGCTTTGAATTCGGTTCGTTGACTGCTGTCCACTCAGCTGACTGTCTTTTGGATTCCGGTGTGAAATAGTGAAGCCATGTTTCATCTATTGTCACATATCGACGATAGAATTCGATTTATTGTGGTTTAACAGCGCCAAACACTCCTTTGAATCATCAATTCGTTGTTATTTTTGGTCGACTGTGAGCTCACGCGGCACCCACTTTGCACAGAGCTTTCGCATACACAAATGTTCGTGTAAAATGGTAAAAACACTACCATCTGACTATCTTTACAATGTCTGCTAGCTCGTGCACCTTCAATTTGCGATCGTTCATAACCAATTTGTGGATTTTTTTGATGTTTTGTGGAATAAGAGACTGATTTGGGCATCCACAGCGCTCTGCATCATTTGTGCTGCAACAACCACGTTTAAGTTCAGCAATCCACTTTTCTACCATTTGTCTCGATGGAGCAGAGTCCGGATAATGTTTATCAAGCCATTGTTTGGTTTCCACTGTATTTTTTTTAATCAAAAATCAATGCTTTATCAAAACTCGAAATTCACTTTTTTTATTTGTTTTTTTTTTCAATAACAATAGTTGCACACAAAATGCTATAAGTCACGATTCAATTGTCAGATTGTTGTCAAATTTTTATACGTATCGTTTGAAGGTTGGTACTAAATAAGAATCATATGGAAAAATCTAGTAACGCCATCTATGTGTCATCCTATGGACTTTTTGAACGTACTATTAATTATGTTGTAAAATGTGTTTCGATATTTTTCAAAATATCGCAACTTATTCATATGATATTTTATGTGTCAAATAAGGGAAATTAAAATAATTGCATATATTTCACAACAAGACATGAAAGAAAGGTGCATATTTAAAGTTCGAATGTTATAGGGAGAAAATACAACACTGTTTTCCTTACTTCGATTTCGCACTGGCTGCGGTTGTCAAAATTCACTGTCTCAGTAAAAGTTGTTGCCAGTGATGTCAAGGTGTGAGTGTATTAGTAAAAAGTGAGAGTGCATTCAATTTTTCGAACTGTTACTGTCTTCGAACTGGCCAGTGGGGTTAGGAGAATCAAACTTCGAAAACGCAAAACGTACTGGCCGTCCCCGAATTTTGAATGATCGTGAATGCAACCAGATTGTCTGAAAAATAAAAGTAGACCTCAAAAAAACCCCCTTGGAAAGGAAATTCTTCCCTTGACGGTCAGAAAAGTGCTGCACGAGGCCAACTTTAATGGTGGAGTTACTAGACGTAAGCCATTTATAACTTCAATCAACCAAAAGAAGCTTCTAGCCTACGCAAAAGAGTTAAGGAGCAAACCTCACAGATTCTGGGAGCAAGTACTCTTCTCGGATGAAAGTAAATTTAATATTTTCCGCTCCGATTATCGCACAACTGTATGGAGAATACGGCAAACGAAAAAAGAAAATGTTGCTTGTACTGTTGTGAGGCTGCATGTCGTCTGGGGGTGTGGGTGAGCTGGCTTACATCGGTGGCATCATGGACAAGGTGGTATATTTGAATATTTTGAAGGGAAACCTTAAAAAAAGCTGCAATAAGTTAAATCTACCAAGCTCATTTACTTTTCAACAAGATAGCGACCCAAAACATTCAGCTCATGACGTACGTATGTGGTTCACATATAATACCCCACATGTTCTACAACATCCGCCACAATCTCCTGACCTCAACCCGATTGAACATTTGTGGGAGGAATTGGATAAACATGTACAAAAGCGGCCAATTTCAAGCAAATCGGAGCTAACCCCCTAGCCACACGTGCCAGTTCGAAACACTTAATACACTCTCACTTTTCACTAATACACTCACACCTTGACATCACTGGCAGTCCACTGGCAACAACGTTTACTGAGACAGTGTTTTTTGACAACCGCAGCCAGTGCGAAATCGGAGTAAGGAAAACAGTGTTGTATTTTCTCCGCAAAATATTCGAACTTTAAATATGCACTTTTCTTTCATGTCTTGTAGTGGAATATATGCAATTATTTTAATCTCCCTTATTTGACACATAAAATATCATATGAAGAAGTTGCATTTCATTTTGGAAAATATCGATAAACACATTTTACAACATAATTAGTTCCCCATTTTTATCCCATTTAGGTTTGGTGCTGTGTTGGCACCATAAAGCATCACTGAATAAAAGCAAACGGAATAATAAAGTGGTCGAATCTTTGGCTTTGACGAAATTTTGCAAATGAACATTTATTATCACGTGTGGCCGCAGCGTCATTTGTTGATTATTACGGAATATTTTCGAAGTAAATACATATTCCTTATTGGCATGCCAGTACTATCACGCTGCAGCGTAAGGCAGGCGTTGATGGAAGAATGGTAAAAAATAGGAGGCAAACAAAAAAAATAAAAAAATTAGTGCATTTCATGCCAAGACGTTTAGATGCCGTTATCAACCAAAAGGGCTTATCCACAAAAAATCAATTTTACTGCAGTTTTGAGTTTTATTATGATTTTTACAAAGGTGTTGTTTTACTTAATTAATTTTACTAAACTATCAAAAATATATTTTTAGACAAAAATCTCTGCATTCGTTAATTAATTAAAGAAGTTATGTAGCGGGCAAACCTTTCTTACCAATAGACTGTCTGGTATGGCTCTAAAATAGCCCCCAAGTTAGAAATGCTTACTGTGCCAATAATTATGTGGGGCACTGTATATACCGAGTAATTATGTGAAAAATTTGCACACTTTCAAAACGTGCCGTTCTCAAATTGATCACTCGACAAACGAGTGATCATCCGCCAAACTCTTGTTGCTTAGCCAACAAATCTAATAATAAAAAAAAATGATTTAACTTAAAATAAGGCAAATTATATGAAAAAGCAAACTATTTGGAGTAAAAATAATAGAAACCAGCGCAAACGGTTGCCAAACAATGTCAACCCAGCATTAAAAGTCATAGGAACTGTTAATGAATGATGTTGCATGTTCTGAACCTTTAAATGCCGAATGTTGATAATCATAAAATTGATACGATTTTAAAAAAAAACTTCTAGACAGTCGCGCGTCTAACAAACGAAATTAATTGTTTTCCGCTGATGTCTTAAGTCTTGGCACGACATTTTGTTTGAATTATTTGCTTAATTTTGGATGATTTTCAAAATCAAATAAAACAAGATAAAATGCAAAGTATAGTACTAGTATCAGATAGTGCAGCTGATACAATTTAAATTAGTGAGGAAAAAAAAAGTGATTGTTTAGGTCAGTATATAAGGAAATTCGTCACTATTTTTTTTAAGAAATAAATAACACTGACATTAAAGGTTGGAGAGTTTAAGAAAAGTGTAATATCAGTTGCACTGACCATCTCCGATTTTTTTTAAAAGACATGCAACAACAATTAACTTCAGCATTAACCCATCTAAAGACCCAGTAATCATTGAAAAATATCAATGCCATGGATACCAGTGACCACAAACAAGTTAATATGGGAAAAATTTACCCACCAATGAATGGGTTGGGATCAGAGACCTGCAGCGAATCGTTTTTTTACGATTCTAAATCACTCGTCCAAAGCCGGGTGCGAGTGCGTGCGGTTGCGCACAACAACATACTACTTCCACGCGCAGCATTCTCATAACAGCGATGAGCGACGAGTGTCGCTGCTTTCACTCATCGCTCATTAGAAAGACTGCTGAATTCTAAGCATATGATTCTTAGCACCCTCAATGACACTAGAGTCATTGAATGATTTGCGTGAACTTCAGTATTGGCGTGCGTTTTCCTTGCTTTACTTTTGTTTTGTGTTTTACGTGTTGATTAAGGTAAAAGCCAGCTTCTAAGTTGGGGATCGCTAGTTCAAAGAATTAAATTGTAGCAAACTTACTTTATACTTGTTTGGTGTCTATTATGGGTTCCTTGTTGTTATTGTATCGTTTTTAATCAATTTTTCAACTCACTTTCACACTTGCAATGATGAATTGCATAAGGAAAGCGGCAATCCAAAATAAACAGGATTGTCGCTGTTAAAAGCTATAATAGTGTATATTACTTCCATTTATTTTAATAGAATGTTAATTATAAATGTCATATAAATGTTAATTAAACCTGCCCTTCAAACCAAGTTGTTTTTTTTTTTTAAATATGTTAATATGTAAATCAATAATTTTTTTAATATATGTATTTATATTTTAGGAACTTTTGAATGAATTTTCAAATTATTATTTTTTTTTAATAATATTTAAAATGATTTTTATAGTTTTTCATTAATTTTGAATCAATTATATTAAATATTAATAATTCTTAAAAAATTTTTACGAAAATTTTTACTACTTTTTTTCAATAATTTCACAATTTTTCGCATTTCTATCAATAATATATAATTTTTTTTTTTAATTAAGTATATGCATTTAAATATTTTTTTAATACTGTTTTAAGATTTATTTTCATACATTTGCCGAGTCCGCTAGTATTATATGTATATAATAATAAATTTATTTAGTATAAGTATAATAAAATATGTCAGCGGTAACACTGCACGCGACTTCAGAATCATAAGGAATGACTCAAGAATCATTAGAATCATTGAGCGGCATTCTGATGAGCGATGAATGAAAGCGGCGGCACTCGTTGCTCATCGCTGTTATGAGGATGCTTCGCATGGAAGTGGTGGTTGTTGAACGCAACCGCACGCAATCGCATTCGGTTTTTGCTGAATGATTTATAGTAATTCATTCGAATCATAGACTCGTTGCAGTTTTCTGGTTGGGATCAGGGAAAATTTGGCTAAAATTTTGTTTTTGGATTGGTTTTTTGATTAGAAAACTAAATCCGCAGTTTTAAATTTTTAAAATCATTTTTTGCGACTAAAATAGGGTATACTTTATAACAGTGGTTTTATCAAAGGCTGAGGTAAGCTCAGCCACTCCAGGATCTAACAAAGGGTCCACAAACCTTTGGTTAAATAAGAAGACGCAGTTTATAATTTAAATCTTAATTTTTATTGACAATATCAAAATTCAATTTGAGAAATGCCTAAAAGTATGCTAATGTTCTGAAAAAAGCTACGTTCAGATTCAAATTTTAGACCGTAATGTTTGTTCAAAGTATTGAACGAAAGACTCAACTCAATCATAAAAAAAAGAAGAAAAGAACTACTGATTGTAACATTTAACATAGGTATGTGCTACTCAAATAAAAATGTCTCCGTGGACCAGTGGGTAGAACAGCCAACTACGGATCACAGCATACTGTTTTCGATCCTCAGTTGAAGCAAAAATGTGAAAAATGTTTAAATAGCAATATTTTCGTTTTTATACAACCAGTGCGGTGATTTGATGTGTTGTTGTTTTCATAAAAACCATTCCGTTACTTTGGTTTTACCCCCATCTACCTCGCCGTATTGTTATATACGCGGCTATAAAAGTTTCACTTCAAAAAGTCGATAGCTAGTTGAATTTGTATTGAAAATTCATTACTACTACACGTTTTACACTATAACTTCTGAACCGTTCAAGAGCACACCTCCATTATACATCGTTAGAAAGGTAATGGAACGAACAACAATGAAAATAATGAAAGAGAAAAAAAAAATTAAAGCACCTGTTGCTGGCATAGTATTAAACTTTAACATTAAGAATGGGTCATTATTTTACTCAAATTTTTTTTAAAAGTTTTATATTTTTTCCTCAAAATAAAGGGTGATTTTTTAAGAGCTTGATAGCTTTTTTTTTAAAAAAAACGCATAAAATTTGCAAAATCTCATCGGTTCTTTATTTGAAACGTTAGATTGGTCCATGACATTTACTTTTTGAAGATAATTTCATTTAAATGTTGACCGCGGCTGCGTCTTAGGTGGTCCATTCGGAAAGTCCAATTTTGGGCAACTTTTTCGAGCATTTCGGCCGGAATAGCCCGAATTTCTTCGGAAATGTTGTCTTCCAAAGCTGGAATAGTTGCTGGCTTATTTCTGTAGACTTTAGACTTGACGTAGCCCCACAAAAAATAGTCTAAAGGCGTCAAATCGCATGATCTTGGTGGCCAACTTACCGGTCCATTTCTTGAGATTAATTGTTCTCCGAAGTTTTCCCTCAAAATGGCCATAGAATCGCGAGCTGTGTGGCATGTAGCGCCATCTTGTTGAAACCACATGTCAACCAAGTTCAGTTCTTCCATTTTTGGCAACAAAAAGTTTGTTAGCATCGAACGATAGCGATCGCCATTCACCGTAACGTTGCGTCCAACAGCATCTTTGAAAAAATACGGTCCAATGATTCCACCAGCGTACAAACCACACCAAACAGTGCATTTTTCGGGATGCATGGCCAGTTCTTGAACGGCTTCTGGTTGCTCTTCACTCCAAATGCGGCAATTTTGCTTATTTACGTAGCCATTCAACCAGAAATGAGCCTCATCGCTGAACAAAATTTGTCGATAAAAAAGCGGATTTTCTGCCAACTTTTCTAGGGCCCATTCACTGAAAATTCGACGTTGTGGCAGATCGTTCGGCTTCAGTTCTTGCACGAGCTGTATTTTATACGGTTTTACACCAAGATCTTTGCGTAAAACCTTCCATGTGGTCGAATAACACAAACCCAATTGCTGCGAACGGCGACGAATCGACATTTCACGGTCTTCAGCAACACTCTCAGAAACAGACGCAATATTCTCTTCTGTACGCACTGTACGCATTCGTGTGGTTGGTTTAATGTCCAATAAAGTAAACTGAGTGCGAAACTTGGTCACAATCGCATTAATTGTTTGCTCACTTGGTCGATTATGTAGACCATAAATCGGACGTAAAGCGCGAAACACATTTCGAACCGAACACTGATTTTGGTAATAAAATTCAATGATTTGCAAGCGTTGCTCGTTAGTAAGTCTATTCATGATGAAATGTCAAAGCATACTGAGCATCTTTCTCTTTGACACCATGTCTGAAATCCCACGTGATCTGTCAAATACTAATGCATGAAAATCATAACCTCAAAAAAATCACCCTTTAGTGGAAATAACCTTTCCAATGACGCCCTATTTACGAAAATCGATTTTAAATTATCTGTGCTAAGTTGTCTCCAAACAGACACTATTTTGGCATTCGCATGGCTGTGGGTCCGCGAAAAAAAATGTTTTAAATCTCAAACTTCGGAACTTCGGGAACAAAATTTGAGCCAAATCGGAGATGGTCAGTGCAACTGATATTACACTTCATTGGGAATGGGAAGTATCTGTTTAGGGTTCTTAGGGTAAGATATTAAGAAAAGCCGAATAGCTGAAGATGAATGTATATAGTCACTTCTGTAACCCAAAAACTAGGAGGCCCGCCTGCCTCCACCCACAATACAACTTCTGTATATATTACATGCTTTATTAGAAAATCCTTATTGTATTTGTTTTGTAATGTTTGTTTACAATATCTATTTTATACTTTAGCTAAACAATTGGACTTTAAACTTATTCGAAAAAAAAACAAAATTGAGTGCAAATCTTAGAGTTTATAGGGAGCATTGAGGCCACTTTATTCTCATAGACACGTCTGATGAAAATTGTGCCTCTGTTTATTTACGTTTAATTTAATTTTCGCTATAAAAACAAATTTTATTTTAAAGTCAATTTATTTTCAATATTTGTTTATAGTACTTGGATTGCGCTTAGTTTTCCTTCTACCTTTTTTTGGCATTCTTCCCACTCTATTTCTATTTTTTCATTCTAAGGTAACTTTAACGAAATTTAAACAAAAAGTCGTTGCATTTTTAGTATTTTCTAAGTGATCGTGCAAGTTCATTTGAATAATTTACAAAACACTAAATGAGTTCTTATATTATGGAAGTTGCAACTTTTGCAACAATTTATCAAGAGGGTCACATGCTACACCCCAGGCCCGTAGCCAGGATTTACCTAAGGGTGGGCTTGATAAAAAATATATAAGTAGGAAATTTTTTTAAGAAATCCGTTGTCTCAATACGAAAAAATATGATATTCATACAACTGCGGGATTTTTATGTCATTAAAAAATTGCTCTTTTGCTCTCCTCTTCAAATAAAAATAAGGGTATGAAGGGTATGGGTGAGAAGTCATCAAATATCTGAATAGCCCTATATATAAGGTAAGGTCATCACGGAGAGGAATGGAGTAGAAAGTAGAATAAAGCTACATTGATGTCAAAATCAGCTGTTCAAAGCGAATTTCTTTATGCTCACGTTTCGCAGTTGTTTTTAGGTTAAAACTGTTACAGGTTTTTTTGCAATTTTAAGACTTCTTTCATATTTTATAGTTTTTATTACACTTTTTTTATAATATTTTCACTCAAATTAGAACAAGTTTAACACCCGCGACCGCACTGTTTGCAACTTGGAAACATAAAATATTTTCTTCATTTGCAATTTCTACGAAATTAGTCGTTTTGACATATATGTTACTTCTCATTATCCACTCTTCTTTGACGCGTGAGAGCACTCAGTGCAGCGGCCCTACCTTATCATTGTATCATGCTCCCTGCAATTGCAGTATTGCTTGAAATGAAGAAGTTGAAAAACGAGGAAAACATGTTACCAGTGTTGCTTCTTGTATTAAATTACGGGAATCCCGGAAAAATACACAAAAAGCATCACTTTAATACCACATTTTGACATTTACTAGCAGCAAGTGCCAAAATTCACTGCCTCTGAAATTGTCTTGCAAGTAGCGCTGCAAGTATGCTGCAAGTCCGAAAATGTGAGTGTGTTATAGTATGTTCACACTAAGGCCGAAAAGCCGCTTTTCGAACAATAATGGCTTTTCAGATGAAAAGCTACATGATATTAAGTTTTTCGCCATAGAAGAACTGTCAAATGAAAAGCTGATATTTGTTTGCTTTTCAGCGAAAAACTCTGAAAAGTTAGAAAATAACTCTGGTTCGGAAATCTGTTCGTTGAAGTAAAGTCAAAATCTATTACAAAAATCCAAGTTGTCAATGATATTTGACATTTCGTCTGTCTGTTTTCATTTGTTGTGATTTATAGACAAACTTTCTTTCCAATTAGAAAACATCTTGCAAAATGAAAAAAAAAAATACAAGGAGCGCGTGAAGTGGAAGCCAAGCACAATGATACAAATCGCTATAATAACAAACATATGGCTACTGTCTGTCAAATGAAAAGCTGCTTTTCAAGTGTGAACACTTTTTTCTGAAAAGAGATTTTTCAGCTGAAAAGCGGCTTTTCGGCCTGTGTGTTAGTAAAAATGTTTGGATGTATTGAGTTTTTCGAACTTGCACTTGCACGTGTGGAAGCTGGGTAAGGCTTGCACTGTTAATGCCTGCATTTCTGATTTACCTGCCAGGCAAGAAGAAAACATAGTAACGCTTTTGACTTTTTTGTATTTGGACCCCCACATGGGTGGCAGATGGCGGTAGGTGTGTTCAGAATAAATGTTGAAGGCCAAAAACTATCAATCAATTCGGAAGAGATATGTCTTACAATCGACAGTTTTGGTGATATTTGTATGGTGAACCCCAGAAGTGTGGCTGATAGGGGCATGTGTGTTAATAAGAAATGTTGAAAGGCAAAAATAATAGGACTAGCTTATATATTTGACAGCTATAGGGCTAAAATCGAGAGATATAAACTATAATCGACAGTTTTTGTATTTCTTGTATGGGAACTTCCAGAGGTTGGCAGATATGGGGTAAGTGTGTTCAGAAAAACTGTTGAAGAGGGGAAAAATAAAAGGACCAGCTCATATAACTGACATTCATATAGAGGTTAGGTGTGTTAAGAAGAAATGTTTTGAAGGATCACCTCTTTGGGTCAATTCAGAAGAAAGTTTTTTTATACGAAAATTTAATGAATTATTCAAAGACTCAAAAAAATATTTACCGAAAAATTTGATTATGTAACTATGATACTTAGTGAAGACTTTAATATTAATTTTAATATGGCCACAATGAATTTCGACCACAGGCGATACTAGTCTTCTTTGTACAACTATTAAAGTACAATCATTCTGTTTACTTTTAGTATAATAATCATTGATGAAGCCATCTATCAGTCATTGTTTTTGACCCAAATGTAATTTGAATCCTTTTTTGCTTATGTGTTATATATATTTTCTTTAGAAAAAAAAAATATTTGTTGTAACTGACTAAATTTACAGTATCTGGGGGTTGGACATTAAGACAAATAACAAAAAAGCAAATGAGCCTACTTCTGTTCAAAGAATTTTCGGAGAAAATTAAATAAAATGCCATTAATTTTTTTATTGACACTATTTGATGGTTCAAAAAACTTGTCGTATAATTTTTGCTGGCAATTCACATGTTGCCACCATTCATGCACACCATACAACACAACATTCTGTGCAAACAAATGAAATGAAATGAAATGTGTTTTAATATAAAAAAAAAAAACAATAATTTTTTTTTTGGATTTACTATGAACATGTTTTATTTTTATCAACTATTGGATTTGGACCTCATCCACATGGATGAAACATGACGCGCCACAAAAGAATTCGCTGAATACGTTGTTGCTGATGTTTTTATTATTTGCACAAGTAAATATTTTCAATTCATCGGAACTATTTGCACCGTGGCTGGACTCAGCAGTGTTTATTTACACTTTGGATGTGATATTTTTTGTTGTTTATTCTACATATAGATTAATGAGAGAATGTTTTTGATGTTTGAGTTTATTTATTAAATGAAAAGTCTTAATTCAGGGTATTTTATATTTGAGTTAAGTGACACAATTTTTTTGTCATACATATATGTATATTCTAGTTAATAGCTAGATTAAAATCATTAACTGCTAGCATTTTAAAAAAAAATTTTTTTTTTAAATTCAAGGTTAACAGAGCTCAATTTTTAAAATATGAAGCAGCTTTTTTGGTCTACTAAAAATATATCGACTTACATTGTTTACCCTGGAAAAACATCTGATGACATTTTTTTCTCTACCAAAAATTTTTGTATACAGTTAAAAATCTTGGACTAATTTTTAATTTTTAAAAACTCTTTTAAATTAAAGCTCTTCTCTCAAAAGAGAATGAAAAAGGAAATGTTAAAATTTTCACTTTATGCTTTAATCACGCAGGGTTGCATTCGAAGTTACTAAATATTGCACTTTGGTTCCGCTACAGCTTGAATACTAGTTACGCCATCTTTTGTTAATCGCTCAAAAATTTATTTGTACATCCAATATTATTAGTATAATAGGCCGTTCTTACAAAGGTATCATACTCATATATAATGAAGTTGACTAATGATATGCATATACATATGTTTGTCGTGTAAATATTAAACTTTTCATGTTTTGATCATTAAGTCGATAATTTGAATTTTTGTATCATTAAACGCTCTAGAAGTAGTTATATTTGCTAGAATCAAAGGTTAGTCGAAGTAAAAATACAAAGTTTTATAGTTGAAACAGTTGTTGTTTAGTTGCGAACTTTGGAAAACAAAGTCAAGCCAATACTTAAATTATTTGCGAACAGCTCAAAGGTGTAGAATATATATATATATATATATATTAAAGTTGACTGCCGTTATGCAGTTTTACGTTAATAGCTTTTAGACGCTGGGAAGACCGAAGGTTTTTTAAGTAATATTAACAACAAAAGTTAATAAATGCTGGCAATATAATCTGTAGTTAAAAAATTTTTAATTGTTTTCATATTACTTGGTATTTATCTTTTGAAATACTTCGAATATTTCAATTATACAGCAATTCTTTGTAAAGAAATAAAAATATAGTTATAAATGTTCATTAAATAGGATGAGGTGGGGTAATGTGTAACATGGGGTGATGTGTAACACGGCTATTTTTAGTACAAAATGTTAACATATGAGTGAATGAACACAACTGCGATATGTTTCTTTTGACAGCATCTAGTTTTTTATAAGTGTTTTATTAGAGTTGTTAAAAAGCATGAAAAATTTTTGTTAAAAAGTTTTTTTTTCAATTTACAAAAACAGGGTTTCGGATAAAGTTATGTTCAGATTTAAAAATGAGTAGATATTAAATGTGGTATTGTAAATATCTTCAAATATAACAAAAGATTATACATTTTGTAACGTTCTGGTAAAATTCCATCAATGAGAAAAAGTGACTTACATTGGGGTGATGTGTAAAACTCACGGTGGGGTGATGTGTAACACATCATACACATTATAATTGCCATTAAAGAGGCAACAACGTCAAACTCTGAAATGCAATCATATCAACGGCATTAAAAGAGATCGGCCCAGTTCATACTATTCAGCCCAGACCAAAATCCAATTGTGGTAGGAAGTCAATGAAAGCTGTGTTCTAACAACGCCACAGAAACGTTTACACTTGCAGGTGCAGCAGATTTAATTAAGTTCTTATCATAATACGTACTTTTACTAAACATAAAAAGTCAAAATAATCATAAAAAATAAAAGTTCCTGGTCTTTAAAGCAACATTTTGTTGGTGTTACACATCACCCCACCGATTTTAAAAAGATCAAAAAACCATATTTGAAATTTTTGTCCTATTTCATTCATTTTAAAAATATATTTTCAAAATATTCAACAGCCATGAAAACACTTTGGTTCTTCTGCAAAGGATAGGCCTTAAAACCTATCAAAAATTCACTTTTTCAACACTTTTATTGAAGCAAATAAAAACCTGTTACACATCACTCCATTACAACTTTTTGTACTAAGATTATATAGTAGAGCGAATCAATTTGGTCGAGACAAAATTTAGATAACAGAAACAATTTATTTTCGTATTCTACGTCACGTTTTTAGAAAAAACTCTTCGGAACCATTTAGTAGGTTGAATTTATTTTTAGCAAAATTTTGAATAGATTAAAACCAAATAAAATTTTTCAAAATGTGAAAATTAATTGAATTAGTTTAAAATGTTATAATATTATATATATATAATAAAAAAAAAATTATATTTAGTCTAAAGCGTCTTCAGAAATTTTGTTACGGCACTCTTTTTATCGAATGGTTTTTCATATAAAAATCTTTATTTTCATCACTTTGAATAATGTTTGCCGAAAAATAAATTATTGCTCTATAAAGGGTTAATATTAAAAAAAAAAAACAAAGCTCTTAGAAAAAACAACCTTTACGTTTCAAACAGTTGATGTTGATTAATGATGTAATAATTTGTTAGGTGCTCGGAAATAACAGCTATTCATTTACAATAACACATAATTAAATACAAAATAACACAAAAACAACTTTTATATAAGTTAATTTCTGTATAAGTAAAAATGCAAATAAAATTCTACAACTAAAATATTAAGAATTTTTTAAATCAAACGTCATCACTCATATCAAAAGACATCATTTATTTTTGTAATGTTAACTCAATTTATGAAATTTTATTTAATCGAATAAAATTGACAACACATTCATCGTAAAGATATGTAACATATATCTGTCGATAAGAACTTACTTCCTTTTTTTTAAAAAAACAAAAAAAAAAAACAAAAACTAAGTATGAAAAATTGTAAGATTACTGTTTTTCAAGTTTAAAGTTCAAGAAATTTTTTAGCGCAAGCAATGGCTCTGTGAAATGGCGTCTGAATGACCTGCGAGACTTGCCGAGCACACGGTTTGTATCTCAGCTTGGGTAAATTTTCAATAATTTATTTATTTATCGATTTGCAATAACGACAAAAATTTATTAATTTAATCACACTTTATCAAAAAAAAAAAAAAACTATTGTTTCAACTAAAAAAAAATAAATATTTTTTTAATTTAATTTTACTTTTGTTTTTTGCCAAACGCACCCACTTTCTTAATGAATTCGCCACCAGTTCTCTCGCTCAGAAGAGAGCACAATGCGAGCGGCAAATTGGCAAATAGGAAAAAAAGAGTCTATTTTGGCGCCAAAAGGCGAGCTTTTTTTCTCTTCACTTTGTGTGGATCTTCAACGTTTATATGTAATTTTATTGTTGTGTGTATGTTTGGCCGACAAATGTACACAGAAAATCGATCGTCTCTATTTATATTCTTAATTTTTTTTCTTTTTCTTCGATCATATGCGAACTTACCCGAACTCATACCGCAGTGTAAAGATAAACAAAATCAAAACAATGCCAAATGTTTTTTTTTCTCTTCTTTTTATGCGGATCTTCTACGTGCATATGAACACACAACGTTTGAAATACATAACTCTATCTGTTGAAAACAGGTAGATTTCTATAAAAATATTCGGTGCACTGCCTCTCCCTGCATAGTCATATTCATATTCATTTTCATTTTCATTTTCATTTTCATTTTCATTTTCATTTTCATTTTCATTTTCATTTTCATTTTCATTTTCATTTTCATTTTCATTTTCATTTTCATTTTCATTTTCATTTTCATTTTCATTTTCATTTTCATTTTCATTTTCATTTTCATTTTCATTTTCATTTTCATTTTCATTTTCATTTTCATTTTCATATTCATATTCATATTCATATTCATATTCATATTCATATTCATATTCATATTCATATTCATATTCATATTCATATTCATATTCATATTCATATTCATATTCATATTCATATTCATATTCATATTCATATTCATATTCATATTCATATTCATATTCATATTCATATTCATATTCATATTCATATTCATATTCATATTCATATTCATATTCATATTCATATTCATATTCATATTCATATTCATATTCATATTCATATTCATATTCATATTCATATTCATATTCATATTCATATTCATATTCATATTCATATTCATATTCATATTCATATTCATATTCATATTCATATTCATATTCATATTCATATTCATATTCATATTCATATTCATATTCATATTCATATTCATATTCATATTCATATTCATATTCATATTCATATTCATATTCATATTCATATTCATATTCATATTCATATTCATATTCATATTCATATTCATATTCATATTCATATTCATATTCATATTCATATTCATATTCATATTCATATTCATATTCATATTCATATTCATATTCATATTCATATTCATATTCATATTCATATTCATATTCATATTCATATTCATATTCATATTCATATTCATATTCATATTCATATTCATATTCATATTCATATTCATATTCATATTCATATTCATATTCATATTCATATTCATATTCATATTCATATTCATATTCATATTCATATTCATATTCATATTCATATTCATATTCATATTCATATTCATATTCATATTCATATTCATATTCATATTCATATTCATATTCATATTCATATTCATATTCATATTCATATTCATATTCATATTCATATTCATATTCATATTCATATTCATATTCATATTCATATTCATATTCATATTCATATTCATATTCATATTCATATTCATATTCATATTCATATTCATATTCATATTCATATTCATATTCATATTCATATTCATATTCATATTCATATTCATATTCATATTCATATTCATATTCATATTCATATTCATATTCATATTCATATTCATATTCATATTCATATTCATATTCATATTCATATTCATATTCATATTCATATTCATATTCATATTCATATTCATATTCATATTCATATTCATATTCATATTCATATTCATATTCATATTCATATTCATATTCATATTCATATTCATATTCATATTCATATTCATATTCATATTCATATTCATATTCATATTCATATTCATATTCATATTCATATTCATATTCATATTCATATTCATATTCATATTCATATTCATATTCATATTCATATTCATATTCATATTCATATTCATATTCATATTCATATTCATATTCATATTCATATTCATATTCATATTCATATTCATATTCATATTCATATTCATATTCATATTCATATTCATATTCATATTCATATTTATATTCATATTCATTTTCATAGTCATATTCATATTCATTTTCTTATTCATATTCATATTCATATTCATATTCATATTCATATTCATATTCATATTCATAGTCATATTCATATTCATTTTCTTATTCATATTCATATTCATATTCATATTCATATTCATATTCATATTCATATTCATATTCATATTCATATTCATATTCATATTCATATTCATATTCATATTCATATTCATATTCATATTCATATTCATATTCATATTCATATTCATATTCATATTCATATTCATATTCATATTCATATTCATATTCATATTCATATTCATATTCATATTCATATTCATATTCATATTCATATTCATATTCATATTCATATTCATATTCATATTCATATCCATATTCATATTCATATTCATATTCATATTCATATTCATATTCATATTTATATTCATATTCATTTTCATAGTCATATTCATATTCATTTTCTTATTCATATTCATATTCATATTCATATTCATATTCATATTCATATTCATATTCATATTCATATTCATATTCATATTCATATTCATATTCATATTCATATTCATATTCATATTCATATTCATATTCATATTCATATTCATATTCATATTCATATTCATATTCATATTCATATTCATATTCATATTCATATTCATATTCATATTCATATTCATATTCATATTCATATTCATATTCATATTCATATTCATATTCATATTCATATTCATATTCATATTCATATTCATATTTCATCATATGATATTTAAATCATATGATTCGCAGCAAGTTTAAAATTATTGATAATATAACCTAAATTAACTTTTAAAAACGCATCATGCAAATAGTTTTAGATAACTTGTTAGCATTATTAATAATATCGTATGAACTCTGTTTTCGATAAAATAGCAGTGATCCTCTAGTCCAAAGAAATGTTCAATAACCAACTTTACATCAAATATCATCTTACATTCGTGTCAAACAAACACACACTGCACCCCTGGCCTCTGACTCTTTCATAAACATGAATTCTCGAAAATTCGAAAAAGCTCCAAAATTGTGTTTCTTAAAATTAAGGTCAGTTTTCCTTTGCAAAATATTAAAAAAAAAAACAAAATGGCCATTTCAGCTCTTGAAAGGACTTTGACCGAGCTTTTTATGATCAATTGTCTTGTGCGTGTTGTAAAGTATTTGAACACAAATGATCGAGAACTGCACCTACAAGTTGTATGCCGACTTCGAACGGCTTATGTTCTCAAGAAGCTCTTCATGGCAGTTTTAACTCTCTGCGGTTTGCCATTGTCTGCAGAGAGGTGACGGCCGTACAGAAAAATTAATTAAATTGAAAAAACTTTCTGTCAGGTGGGGATTGAACCAGGGTGCTCTGGCGTATGGGCCACACACTCTACCCACTGCGCCATGGCCGCGTTAATTTTCATATACATTGTTTTATTCAGGACACTCCTATTTTATCGAACACAGCTGTATATTGTTTAAATTGTTTTTTAATACAAAAGTTTAAGCCAATGTTTTAAATAAACATTATTTTTTTCGTGTAAATTTATACATACGGCTCTACTTTTAGTCAACACCGATGCATCACTGAGCGATGTAGTGAGAATAGTATCACGATTAAATGGAACAGTAAACATTTTGAAGATTTTCTTTTGAAGTTTCAATCACTTTAAAGACGAGAAAAAAGACAACACTTTCCTTAAGAAAAACACTTATATTTTTATTTTAATTTATTCGACATAGAACTCAATGTTGTTGCTGAATAGCTGCTGATTTATCACAAACACTGCAATTTTTATGTAATCACAAGTTGTTTTTTTTTTTTATTTCTAACTAAATAGCTACATGCATATTTTTATATAAATTAATTAATTATAAGTACAGGTAATGCAAAATATGCTCATAAAACGTTAAAATCCAACTATTTTGCATGAGATCGGAGATCAAACAGGTTCAAGGTTACGCGCAGTATTCATTATATCTTAATGTGACAACCAACTTCTTTTTTATAAATATCAGACTTGGCACATTGATTTACTCGTATAATGCATCTGAGTTAAATAATATAATTTTTATTTATATTTTTTATATTTCATATATAGCTGTTATGAAAATTTTCCATTAATTTAACCCTTACACAGCCGTTTTCCGTTGCTTTTTATCACACATTAAATAATTGATTAAATTGCTATAAATATTCACTATCAAGCGCTATTTATCTGTTCGTCACGCTAGGAACATTTTAAAAATAAGGTTGCTGTTGTTTTTTGTTTTTTGTATTTTTTTTATTTTTGGATATTTTATTTTACTATAGCCTTTCACTTTATTTAAATTTTTCATTAGGAACGACGATGTTCTTCAGTGCTTAAAACGTTTAGAACTGAAAAATTTTCCATCGAGCAATGTTTGTCAACAGTGGTGAAAACTGTTGGTGATATCGCTGGTAGCTTCTGCGTGGTAATGATTTCCCTCTTGCCAAACACGATGCATTTGTTGATAGTCTTTAATTTTTGCCATGCAAACCATGCAAACCATGATTCAATGATAAGGTAGGGCCGCTGCGCTGAGTGCTCTCACGCGTCAACGAAGAGTGGATAATAAGAAGGCAGATATATGTCAAAACGACGAATTTCGTAGAAAATGCAAATGAAGAAAATATTTTAAGTTCCCAAGTTGCAAACAGTGCGGTAGCGGGTGTTAAATCTGTGATAATTTGAGTGAAAATATTATAAAAAAAGTGTAATAAAAACTATAAAATGTGAAAGAAGTCTTAAAATTGCAAAAAAAAACTTGTAACAGTTTTAACCTAAAAACAACTGCGAAACGTGAGCATTAAGAAATTCGCGATGAACAGCTGATTTTGACATCTATCTCGCTATATTCTGCTTTCCACTCCATTCCTCTACGAGTCGGCCTTACCTTATAATTCTACCATGATGCAAACAAAATTACGCTCGTACTTTAATGATGATAAATGTGAATATTGTGAGAATATCTCGAGAAGTCAATTCGATCAGTCTAGATCAATTTGGTTTGCTTGTGTGTTAAATTGTCGTCACCGCCTTGTCAGGCGCATTAAATGCCGTTATTGTGGTGAATTTTAGAATATTTTTTAACACTTTGTTGTGTTTGCACAGCAAAACATGCAAATAATAAATGGTTTGTTTTTTGAGATTCAAGTGATAAACATTCGTATATTTATAAACGAATAAATAAGAAAACATGTGTTTTATATAGAGTTCGCAGAATAGATGACTGTTGTTGTTATGGAAGGATATACTATATATTTGTAAATAGTATACAGCCAGGGACACATAAATAGCACAAATGTCAACTTATTTTTTAAACGTTTCATTTGAACCTAATAATGCATTCATTAACTGTAGTTATCATTTCTTGAGACTCCAGTGTGACATTGTTTAAAGCTCTGAGAGAGATGTACCGTTACTTACTTTTATTTGCTCAGGCCATCTCTTTCTGTATAGGCATGTACGATCTGCTGTGGTCATATAAATAGCACACATGTTAGTTGGTGAATAAAAGTTAACAAGATCGGGTATTTGTAAAAATTTTAGAGTTTTATTCAGTTAGTTTCGCCGATTCTAAATAAAATGGGTTGTGGCAAACATTGCACTCCGCAAAAAAGGTCTATAATTCACGAACATTCACGCAAAAAACTATCTGAAATCGCGGATATTCTTAAAATTTCACGAAAAATGGTCTAAAATGCACTCAAGCTGGTTACATGAAATGGTTCAAATAATTTCGAGAATAAGCCGCGCAAACCTAGACCGCGTAAAACCACCGCTTCTACTGATAGACTTATAGTTCGCAAAAGTAAGGCTGATCCTTTCAAGTCAGCAAAGCAAATTATGAGGGAAATAAATTCAGAAAATAGCCTTAATGTTTCAACTGCATGAAGCTAATCTTTATGGACGCATTAGCCGATGAAAGCCGCTCTTAACAAAAAAAAAAATTTACAGGATCGTTTAGCGTTTGCACAACCCATGTGAATAAAGAAGACCAATTTTGGAAGAACGTGCTCTGGACTGACGAAACTAAGTTTAATAGGGTTGGACCAGATGGAAAAACTTTTGTTCGGTGCCTCAAACGCCAAGAGTTGAATCCGAAGTATACAAAAAATCATTTAAGCATGGATGAGGAAATTTAATGGCTTGGGTAGCTTTTACCTGACATGGCGTTGGGTAAATTTTTTGTATATCAGGAATAATGGACAAAAATATGTATTTAGATATTCTTAATAAACAGATGGAACCATTTGCATTTGAGAAAATGCCTATTAGGTGGACTTTTATGCACGATAATGATTCAAAACACACAGCAAAGGTTGTGATTGATTGGCTAAAAAAGGAAAAAATAAATATTTTGAATTGGCCGGCTCAAAGCTCAGACTTCAATCCCATAGAAAATTTATGGAATGATGTGAAATGGAATGATAAGATGACAAAATTTTCGAAATTAAGATGAGTTATGGAGTGGAATTGAGAAGTCTTGGTACTCTATTCCGAAGAATAGAGTCAGGAAGCTTGTGGAGAGTATGGGACGAAGATGTAGGGCTGTTTTGGACAATTTGGGGTACAGTACCAAGTACTAGTAAGCATATTCGTAAGCTCACTGTAAAATAAAAATAAATCACTATGGCATTTTTTTCAGAAACCAAATTTTGGTATTTATACGTCCACCTCGGCTAAGGAGCAATTTCAGATTTTTCATTAATTTTCTAATTTTTAATTCATAATTACAAAGTTACTACTGATTTTAAGTTTTTAGTGCTTAAACTCAAATACCATGAAATACATTCTTGTTTTCCTCTATGTATTTTATTTAAATTTATGTGAAACACCCTGCATGTATTTTTGTGCTATTTATGTGTCCACGGCTGTATGTTATGAAAGTATGAGCGTAAATATAAAGTAAGAAATAGTATTTAATTAAAAATATCGCAACTGTCAGTAATGCCCGTATGATACTTAATTCTTTTTTCCAATTTTAAAATCTGAAAACAAGTGGCGCGTAGGCAGGACAGACATATTTTGTAAGAAAAGGATTAACGTTGTTACTTTTTCATATCTGGTGTTTTTAAGAGCAGCTGCATTAAATAAATTAATATTAGCTACACACATCACTTCCAATTCAGCATACATTTATATTAAATAGTTTTGTTTAATCTAAAAATGTTAAATTAATCATTAACAGCACAGTTAATATTTGATCGAAACTTAACGAAGAACGAATTGAAAGAAACGCCAAAAAAAATGCAAAGAAAATACAGTCCGTCCTACAAATTTTTCTCCAATTCGTACCATATGCGTACTCACTCACACCAATTGGATCCATGCATTCGAGCTATTTGAACTGCTCTAGTTATGCTCGTATGATACTTAATTTTTTTTGTCCAATTTTAAAATCTGAATACAAGTGTCGCGTGAGCAGGACAGATATATATTGTAAGAAAAGGATAAACGTTGTTACTTTGTTACTTCTGGTGTTTTGAAGAGCAACTGCATTAAATAAATTAATATTATCTACACACATCACTTCCCATTCAGCATACATTTATATTAAATAGTTTTGTTTACTCTAAAAATGTCAAATTCATTACTAACAGCACAGTAAATATTTGAACGAAACTTAACGAAGAACGAATTGAAAGAAACGGCAAAAAAATGCAGAGAAAATACTGTCCTTCCTACAAATTTTTCTCCAATTCGTACTTTATGTGTACTCACTCACACCAATTGAATCCATGCATTCGTACTATTTGAACTGCTCTAGTTTTAATTATCAATGAAAAAGTTGTAAAAAAAAAATTAAGTAACATACGGGCATTATAATTTTCAATGAACAATTTAATTAAGTATCATACAGGCTTAACTAATTTGCATAAGTTTGAGTAAAGTTTCAATTATAGTCATTGTGTATTTGGTGGTAATAATTTATCTGCTATTTCTAGTCGATATTTTTTGAACACATTTTCTTATAAGAAAAATACTCCTGACCAGGAAAGCTCCCCAGATGACAATTGCCGATTTGAATGATTTTCGGATATGTGATAGAGGACAAAAATCTAAGGTTGACGTATTTTTTTATACGTGCTCAATCGATGGTCTAGATCATGATAGAATAAAAGAAGGTATATGCATTTCAGACTTCGCTCTCTTTCTCATAGCCAAAATTGTCAAAATCAATACAAATCACTTTTTTGTTTACATTTTCTCAATTAAAACTTTCGCATCGCTTTCAGATTTTCTATGAGCTATCAAATTCGTTTTGACAGTTATGGCAGTCTGCCTCTCCAAAATGCATCTACCTTCTCTTATTCTACCATGGTCTAGATTTTCAAAAATAACGTGTAGTGCGATGATATGGAATGAGAAAACATTCATATTAAAAGCAAAAAAAACGGCACTGTTGAAATCATTTTCATCCAGGGACCTCAAAATAACGATTATCGCTATCAGTCAATCATTTTATAGCAATTTTATTTGTTTATCGTTATTTTTTCGATCAGAAAATAAGTTCTTTCTTGAACGTTATGTTCAAAAGTCATTTTTCAATTAGAAATAAAAGTTTTTTTTATAGTTATTTTTTCGATCAGAATTAAAAGTAATTTTTTATCTATATTTTGACGTAGAATTACGTCCTACAGCGCGGTTTGTATGGAGATATTTTCACAAATTTCTTCAAGGTCACGCTACGTTTTTTGGGGAGCACTTAAGGGTATAATACAGCCTTTAATACTCATCGTATAAATATAAAAAGTATGCCAAAATATTACTTATTTTGTGCATAAAAGGAACATCGAACTTTGGATTTTGTCACTTCTTTAATAAAGCGTAGCAAAAGAAAAGAAAAGAAGAAAAAATCACATTTTTGTATGAGAAAAATGCATTGATGATTCAGTTGCTGCTGACGTTCATATGCTTGTTGCTTTAGTTCGTGCCGAAATCTCGAGCGCAACATCGTGTTGCTTGTTGAATAGAATCGTTTTATGAATTACTCAGAGCTTTACAAGCAATGCATGCGTATATAAATGCTTGCGCAGCACTGTGGCTCAAGAATTAAATCCATTGGCCAAAATACCAATTTTTTTTTTTGTAACCGATTTATAAAATTTTTACGCAATTTTGTAGTAAATATATCCAAAGTTAGGTAGCCAAAAATTTAGGTTAAAATATCTAAAATTGTGGGCGTGACATGTGGTTAAACACTACTGTTTTTGCTAATTTCAGAAAAAGGTGAATTTTTTAATTTTTAACTATAATTAATTGAATTGAATTTTTTTTTGTTAGATTGGTTGGACTATTATCGTTAAATTATTGTACGAGGTTATAGCTGTACAATTTTTGGTTTTACGAAATGTTTTCAAAATGACTGTTTTTTGTATAAATTTTAACTTTAATGGAATAGAACTTCTAAGGATCAAAACGAATCGGAAAAATTAAAGCATTCAGCTAAAGGTGAAAGTCTTCTCTTTCACCCCATATACACTTTTATACCCCCCACGATCCCCCCGTCGAAGCTTTTTTCGTTTTACTGAAACTACTCGCACAAATATTCGAATGACGCTAGCTTAAACGCATCGCTATAAGTATGCAATGATGTATTAATTTCAATTTAAAGGATTTTTTCAGTTTTATTTACCCTTTTTATTACAATTCTATAAGACAGATGCATACACAAAAGTATATATACAGGTTCTGGTAATTAAAGTAGTGCCTAGAGCGTTTTTTAATTAACCCATTTCATATAACCTGAATGAAACACGTGGAGTTTTGTAGTTTTAAATTTTACCAGTATAGAACTGGTGCAGGTAGTAAGTAAATAGATGCAGGTACCGATACTTGATATAGGGCTTAGGTAAGCACTACGGTATGGAAAGGCTTATAAGGAAGCGATATTCGGATACAATCTCTTACTTACTTACTTAGATGGCCGTGACAACCCGTGTCCGGATTTCGACCGACCTCATCAGCTCTCGCCAGGCGCCTCTGCTTTGCGCGCGCCTTCTCCAATCGGATACACCAAGTGCGGTTAGGGCTTCCTCAGCCTGGTCCATCCATCGGAGGCATGGTCTCCCTCGTCGTCGTTGACCAGCGACCCTCGCCTCGAGCACGTTTTTCGCTGGAGCTTCGTCGTTCATACGATGGACATGACCCAGCCAGAGTAGTCGCTGCACAGTTATACGCCGAACTACGTCAATGTCATCGTAGAGCTCATACAGCTCGTGGTTCATTCGGATGCGATAGTCATCGCCGACTCGAACAGGACCGAAGATTTTGCGAAGAACTTTTCTTTCGAACACCCCCAGAGCGGCTGCGTCAGTTTGCGAAACTACCCATGCCTCAGCGCCATAAAGCAGCACAGGTAGAACGAGCGTCTTGTAGAGTGTTAGTTTTGTCGATCGAGAGAGGGCTCTGGAACTTAGTTGCTTACTGAGCCCGTAGTAGCACCTATTAGCAATTATTGTTCTTCGCTTTATCTCCAGGCTGATTTCGTTGTTAGTGTTAATGGCGGTGCCAAGGTAAACGAACTCCTTAACTATTTCAAAGTTATAGCTGCCGGATGAAACGTGGGAGTCTAAACGCCGAGCTCCCTTGTTTGTAGACAGCATATACTTTATTTTACCCTCATTTATCGTCAAACCCACTTTGGCTGATTCCTTTTCGATAGCGGCGAAAGCAGCGGTAACATCTCTCTTGGTTCTGCCAACAATATCAATATCATCAGCGTACGCAAGGAGCTGGACACCTTTATAGACAATGGTGCCATTACGATGCACACCGGCCTTTCGTACGATCCCCTCCATGATGATGTTGAAGAGATCGCAAGACAGTGGATCGCCTTGCCTGAAACCTCTTTCGGTATTGAAGTTTTCGGAGAGGTCATTTCCTACCTTGACGGAGCTGCGTGTGTTGCTCAACGTCATTCTGCAAAGTCTGATCAACTTTGCAGGTATACCGAACTCAGACATTGTTGCGTATAGGCAATCCCTTCTCGGGCTATCGAACGCAGCTTTAAAATCGACAAAGAGATGGTGTGTGTCAATTTGATTTTCGTGGGTTTTCTCCAGGATTTGTCGTAGCGTGAAAATCTGGTCTATGGTGGACTTACCAGGTCGAAAGCCACACTGATAAGGTCCAATCAGTGTTTTTGTAATCGGCTTTAATCTTTCACACAGTACGCTTGAGAGAACCTTATATGCGATGGAAATAAGACTGATATCTCTATAACTAGCGCAGATTGTAGGGTCTCCTTTCTTAAGTATAGGGCACAATATACTGAGGTTCCAATCGTCGGGCATGCTTTCTGCTAGCCATATTTTGCTGATGAGCTGATGCATGCGCCTTATCAATTCATCGCCGCCGGTTTTAAACAATTCAGCTGACAGGCCGTCAGCACCCGCTGCTTTATTGTTTTTGAGTCGTTGGATAGCAACTCGAACCTCTTCATGGCTAGGTGGTGATACTTCCACTCCGTCATCGTCGATTGGTGGCTCTGCACTGCGCTCTCGATGGGCGGCATTGGTGGAATCGTCGCCAGTAAGTAAATTGGAGAAGTGCTGTCTCCAGAATCTAAGCACACACTGTGTATCCGTATTCAGATCTCCATTTTCGTCTCTGCAAGTGGATGCTCCGGGCTTGAAACCTTGGGTTAGACGCTTAACCTGTTGATAGAATTTTCGTGCATCCTTCTTGCCCTGGTATACCTCTAGTTCCTCACGCTCACGGTTTTCTCTTTTCTTGCGTCTGAAAAGGCGCCTCTCTTCCTTCCTCTTTTCGCGGTAGTTTTCTCGCACGGCTCGCGTTGCAGCTGACTGCAGCGTTTTTCTGTATGCGGCGTTTTTTACTGCAGTCGCGATGCGACACTCCTGATCGTACCATTGGTTCCGAGGTTGCGGGCGCCGGAAACCAATGACTTCTTCAGCGGCAGCGCGCATGGAGTGGGATATATGCGCCCAAAGTCCGCCGGCGTCGTCGAGTCCAGAGGTTGGTTGGTTGAGCTTAACCGAGAGTTGAGCGGAGTAGGCTTCGGCAGTCCGTTGTAATTGCAGCTTAGCGACATCTAGCTTTCGTTGCATTCCTGTGCGTATGTTCTTTGCATTGCATAATCGCATGCGGATCTTCGGATGCGGATGGTCGGAGTCAATGTTGACCCCCCGAAATGTACGCACATCTAGAACACTAGAGGCATGCCTTCCGTCGATTACAATATGATCAATTTGGTTTCGCGTTTTTTGATCAGGGGACAGACAGGTGGCCTTGTGGATGTCGAGGTGCTTAAGGATACAATCTCAGTTGCTATAATATCTCAGCCTTTGCAATTGGAAATAAATAAATTGATTCAAAAATCATGGAGACATTCAGTTGTAAAGAATTGACTGAGGAGTATTTAAGAAACAAAAAACAGGTAGATATTCTAAGCTACGTACAAAGAAAAATAAACTTCGAAATACCATTGGACTTAGAAGAGAAATTATCTGTTTTCGTCAAAAATTTAAAAAAGCGCTACATTCAATATAACTACACGAAAGAAAGATTTTATAAACATAACGAAAAATGGCTGGAATGCGAGATTACTGTGCAGAGAGCTTGAAAAACTACAGACAAAATCAGGAAGCAGGAAGACCAAAAAAAATAACTTGACAACTGCAGCGATAGATCTAAGAGGCGGAAGTGAAAATTTTCAAGAAACTTTCCTTCATCAATGACGAGCAGATAAAAAATATGCAAAACTGGAAATCATAGAAAAAGTTATTGATGCTAGACCAGTGAGAACAAAACGGATTCTTAAAAGTGTACCAACACCGAGCGAGGAAAAAGAGTACACAAATGAGGAGGCATTAGCATTATTTTTGGATTTGAAATTTACAAAGCACCAATATACTGAGCTCAGATTGCGTGCGATTGAAAAAGGTTCAAATCAGTATCCATCATATCATCACATAACTGCAATAACAGTTAAATGGAAACTGCAAGTAAATTCTTATTTGCAAATGGGGATGTGGTGGTTGCTCCGGACAAAAACAATACAAGCAATTGTTATGCGAAAATACCTTGGACACGGATATGTTCATGGTGTTATTTGTACCATTGCGATTAAGAACTAGTAAGGATGGAGCTTCGGCAGGGTACCGAAGCTAAAATACCACCCCGCGGCCATATTGAAGTATATTCGAAATCTTTAGCCACGACATACACGATGACATTCAGTTTTATATATTAACGAAAGTTTTCCTATTTTGATGACGTCACTTTGTATGAGAGGCAGGCGGGGTTTTGATCCGATTTTGCCATATATCATAGAGATGGTTCATATAATATGATAGATTAGAAAAAAACAAAAAAAAATTCAAAAACAAAAAATGTCCCAATGTAAAAAATCTTATTATTTAGTTTAGTTTAGTTTAGTTTAGTTTATTGAGTCTATGGATGTGAAAAATCCTTACAGACTAGAAAAATTATACATTTGATGTAGAAGATATTAAAATAATGTAACAAATAAGCTATAAAGTTAATGAAATAAACTAGTAACAAAGTTTTTAAAAGATGATTTAGGCTTTGAGAAATAAAAAGCATATTTTAAAGACAAATCATTATATAAACACAAAGATCTGGTGATAGGTTCATTTAGGGCGTAATTCGTTCTATGATATTTAACATAAAAGAGTTTAAAACAGCGCAACTGCCTTGAAGGAATATTGAAATTAATTAAATTTAGTAATGAGGAGTCATCTATATTACCCGAGATGATATCATATACAAAAATTAATAAACTAATTCTTCTTCTAATTTCAAGTGTCTTTAAACCCAATAACAAACAACGAACATTATACGAGGGTAAATTTTAATTAAAACTAGTACAACGAAGCATATACTTAGAAGCAGTTTTTTGAACTTTTTCTAGCCTTGAAGAATGGATTGCCGCTGAATGATTCCAAATAACAGAAGCATATTCTAGTCTTGACCTTACAAGAGAATTATAAAGTGCTTTTATTGTATAAGGATCCTTAAACTCTTGACTGTTTCTGCGAATGAAGGCAAGGAGGGAATAGACTTTGGGAAGTAAAAAGTTTAAGTGATCTACGAAGGTGAAATTGGAGTCAAAAATAACTCCCAGGTCCCGAACTGTATTAAGTCTATGCAATGTGATATCTGCCATTGCATAGGATGTTTTTATTATATTCTTTGATTTATTAAAAGATACCTGAGAACACTTTCCAATGTTACGCGGTAACCCATTACGAAGACTCCAGACATAGACATTATTAAGGTCGATTTGCAATAATGCAGAATCATCCAAATTTTTTACCTTGCCAAAAATCTATAAGTCGTCAGCATAAAGAAGAAATTTAGAGTAACGAAAACATTTGCATATATCATTTATATACAAAACAAACAGCAAGGGGCCTAATATACTACCCTGAGGAACGCCAGAAGATGCTTTAAAGCAATATGATTGAGAATTATTTATAGAAACATAGCAGCTTCTACCACTTAGATAAGACTTAATCCATTCCAAGAACGCGGAGTGGCACCCCATTTTAGCAAGCTTAGCAACTAACACCTTATGGGAAACTTTATCGAAGGCCTTAGAAAAATCTGTATATAGGACATCGACCTGAATACCAGATTCTAAAGAAGATATACAGTAATTTGAAAAAAGTGAAAGGTTAGTTACTGTAGACTTCCCAGCTACAAACCCATGCTGTTCAAGACAAATGTGTCGCTTAACAAGAAAGAACAATTTTGGTTTGATAACTGACTCAAACAATTTTGAGATAATTGTTAGTTTAGAAATGGGCCGATAGTTGGTTATATCATTCTTTTGACCATTTTTAAAGATTGGAGTGATAACTGCAATTTTCCAAGCTGCGATAAAAGATCCAGAACACAGAGAATTATTGAAGATAATACAAAGCGGTTCAGCTAGTGCAGCTGCGCATTTAATTAATAAAATAGAGGACAATGCATCGTTGTCAGATTTCGAAGAACTTTTTAATTGAGACAATGAACTTAGTACCTCTTCAACAGTCACTACTATAGAGCCAATATCGAAGCCTAGTTCAACATTGTCCAACAGGGAGCTATCATACCACGATTCATCATGATTATAGTTTGATTTAAAATAATCTGCAAAAAGATTCACAGTATCAACAGTTGAGGAAGACTTGCTGCCCTTAAATACCATTGAAGATGGAATCTGCGATCCATTTCTTTTCGATTGGATATAATTCCAAAATGTTTTAGGATTTGAAATTATATTGGTTTCAAAACTAAGTATATATTGCTTGTACAAAAATGTATTTAAGAAATTAAACTCTCTCGCATAATGCTCGAATTTGAGTTTATAATAACTAACGTTAGAAGACTTAAACAGTTTAAAAAATTTATTACGCAAGTTTTTTAATTTTTTGAGACCACTAGTATACCACGGCAACTTGTGGTTATTCTGCACAACCCGAGGAATATTGTTTTTGCAAATATTTAAAATGGTAGATTTGAAAGTATCAAAGCAAGTTGCGGTGTTTTTTCCATAAAATAAGTTTGACCAATTAATTTCATTAAAAAGATCAGTTAACGCATTGAAATTACACGAATTAAAATTAAATACATTATTATTTTGCTTCGAAGAGATAAATTCATAGAATTCAATTTCAAGAAGCAAAGGAAAATGATGAATACCAGCTGGACTAACTGGGAAGACACATTCTGCTATATTAAATTTAATATTACTAGAAACAAAAATTAAATCTAGGATTCTATTTAATTTATTTTTAAAACAATTAATTTGTGCTAAGTCAATGCTAAAAAAGCCGTCAATTAAATCAATTTCATGGAGTTGATTTACATTAATTGGAGTAAGGTCACCTGCGATCCGCAACCATTCAATTTTACTTAGATTAAAATCACCTAATATGCACAGATGACTGCTTATATCCAGCGATGACTGAAGAGAAATGACGTTATTCACATGAGCAGCATAAATTCCATCCAGACTATTAGGAGGAATATACGATGCACATAGATACAGAGAACAATCCGGTCCATCAATCGATATACAAAGTTGATCTAAGATGGAATCTGCATTAGACAAAGTGCACGGAGACGAGCGTAAAGTACGCTTAGCAGCAATGAGTACGCCACCACCACGCGAGAGGCCTGACTTTAATGAGTCTCTATCTTTGCGATACACTTGGTAGATATCCATGTTAAAAAACTCCGCATCACAAAAATCCGAATTTAACCAAGTTTCAATAAAAACAATCACATCATACTCGCCATGTGACGACCATTGATAAATGGAATCAGTTTTGGTTCTCATTCCAGATAAGTTTTGGAAATAAAGCTTAAGATTGCGGCTTTATTAATAATTAATAATAAAATGTTTTATGTAACAACATATGACATAATAAATAGAATAAGAATAATAATAAGAAAAGCATAATTTCATACTAAGTCAGGCCCGTAGACAAGGGAGGGGTTTTGGGTATTCAAACCCCCTCCTCCCCCCTTAGGGTCCAGAAAGTATAAAAAAAATAAAATATATTCATTAATATGACATTTCTTATATGAGCATACTTAACGCTCCTACGTCTCTCTTCTGTAGCAGTATTAACAGCAACAGCAACACGCTTAAGATATCGAATAAAGTTCGATACATTCAATTGAGCCTTGTTCATCACCAGTGATTTAAGAATCTATTGCGTTGGAAAGTATTAAATGAAAGTGAGGAAAAAATTTAACTTTTACAATTGTTTTAATTGTGGTTTTCTAAAATTTAAACCATTTGTGTTAATGGTTATTCTATTGATTATTTTATTGTGCCAAAATACTAAAACGATGCCACTTAATTAACTGCAGAAACCGTCATTAAAAAAGGCCAGAAAGGAGGTAAGTAAATCTTTGTTTTTAAGGAAGTTTTTCCTTTTATCAATTTCCGTCCTTATTATGGCGACTTCTTGATATTCTTTAATACTTTGATTTATAAAAAGAAGATGACACCGCCGAAGCAGGGATGGTATTTGGGGGCTTTTAGGGCTTTTTTGAGCCCTTTTTCATTGTAAAAGCCCCGAGGCCCTTTTTTGTCGTTTTAGGCCCTTTTGAAAAAATTTAACCGAAAAAATTATCGGAATTTTTAACAAGAAAAGTTTAATGGTCAATGTCTGTTGACAACAATTGTGTACTATGCCATCGTTCTACAAAATTTAAAATTTGGAGGTAGGAAATATTCCACAGAAAAATCGCACAAAAAATAATATTAAAAATCACTAAAACGAAAAATTACCAAAAAAAAAAAAAAAATGTAAAAGAAAATCACCCAATAAAATCGAAAATATACCCAAAATTTTGGAAAAATTGCCTATAATGCAATCTTGCGGTGTCGGAGTGTTTGACAAGAATAAGCTCTCTTTTCATTTATGAAATAATTAAATAATTGAAAATATCTGGAGAAAGAAATAAATATTATTCATTAGTAATTATCAAAAGGTATGACTACAGCAGGGCACCGATTTTAAACTAAAAACATTTATTTTTTTTTTAAAAACATGATGATCGAGTGATAGTATAGTTATAATTACCATTTCACTAGTAGTCAATGTGAACTATCACTCGAAAACAAAAAGTGAAATTTAGTCCTAAAAATTAGGTGATTTTTGTATGGCAAATAGTTTCTAAACGAAAATTGACCGAATTTCTTATGAAGAAATTTTGGGTGATTTTTATTTAAATTCAATTTTTCCTATCGTCTTTTTAAATATTCTTATTAAAATAAGTTCCGTTATATACAGCCATGATCACTTAAAAAGCATACTTTTTAGTAATCTCAACTACAAATTTAGTTTGGTTTCCAAGTTATATGAAAAGAGCGATCCCTAAAGCTCCATCGTAGTCCTGACAATGCCTTAATACTCGTATACATACAAATTAATCCATTTTGTTATCAATTCAATATCAACGCTAAGAAAATCAGGCCAGTACCATCTCTCTACACCCTGATAAAGTTTTGGTGGCAAATTTTAAACTTATTTCTTGGCGATTGTTTTGTCATCTTATCAGATATAATTTGACTCAATTTCTTCTTGCAAAATTCTTTATTCTAAAATTGTGGTCATTTATAAAACTATTTTTTGTTGAATTCAGCCATGCCTCAATATATTTTTTGACAGGAGTGCATTTTTTTCACTCAATTTCGTCCCGCTTCATTGATTCGTCTTCATACAAGTCTTAACGGAGAAGAGTCTACATTAAATTGTTCATTCATTGCTGACATTTTACGACTATTTAAAGGTGGATATAACCGATTTGCGGTTTTATGTGGAAATGCTTTGCAATTTTTTGCTAAAATTTTTTTTGGTGAAATACAATATATCTAAAGATTGTTTTTGCCATTTTTTGACTTAAAAAAATTTTGACACAAATAAAGCGTAAAATAAAATGTATTTCAAAGAATCACCTTAAACACTATTAAGATGGAGAGTGATTTGATTTAATCATTTAAATTAGAGTGTGCTATTTTTGTGATCAACCAAGAACTTCCTTCCATGTTCGGTTAAAACGAAATAAAACACGAAAAAGTTAAAGGTTTTTTGATTTCCCAAAACTATTAATTCGAAATTTCGACTATTTTCACAAAAAATAAACTGGACTTGTTGAAATTATTAAAAAGTGTGCTATTTGTGAGACTATGGCTTGACCGTGTGACCAAATAGAAAGTCTTGAATATTGAATTCCCACTTTTTAAAATTAAAACTAAAAGCCCTATTAACGTCAAATTGGCCCAAATTTTTGTTTGAATTCTGGCCCTTTTCCAACTAAGTCTATATCATCCCTGCGCCGAAGTCGAAGCGGCATTAGAACTACTTTGCTGATGTACCAACCGAGAGCAGCGCTGCCAGAATAGTATAGTGGTCAATGTGTGCGGTGTCCATTCTATATTACAATTATTTAATGGTTACAATTTTAGCTAAATCATAATAATATAATATTGTATTTCGTTTGCATTGTAGAAAGCGCTCTAATTTCATTTCATTTCAAGTTCTCAAAACATTTAAAATCTATCCCCTCTTTCCCTCCCCCCCAATTTTTAATTTTCCAGTCAGTGGTTCGCGTATTCTACGATTTCAGCAGTCTTGGTTGAACCGTTGGCATTAGTTAGCTTATTCCAAATCGAAAAACGGAGCTTATTGTAAGTTTTGCGTTTTTTTAACTCTGACGCGGGATCTCAAGCTCTTGGGACAACAAAAATTTTTAAAAATAAAATTTTCAAACCTTTTGAATGTTGTCGAAAAAGTCAATTAAATTTAAAAATTTTGCTAAGTGATCTGTTAGAGTTTAGAAGTTGGTTACAGATTTACTTATAAGAAAGTGTTAGTCTTCTTATAGTGGAGATTTTTCTAGCAGTTTCTAGAAAATAACGTTTGAAAGGAATTTGCATTGCAGGTCACATTTCTAATGGTGTGGAAAATTTTTATAAAATTACTGTTTATATACCTTTCCTTGTTGCAACAATTTACAACATGGGAGTACTATTTACAAAGCCCAACTGGCTTTTGTCATCGTTCAACTTGATTTTGATGGCATCCGAAAACGAGGAACGATCAAAATTTTTAATTAAGCAATATGCAAGAATTTTACCTTGCTCTGGTAATACTACCATACGAATAAATTAAATCAGAATTCAGCAGCGGATAGGTAAAGGAGTGCAATTGATATGTGAAATATATTTCTAGAAGATCTATGGGCGAGTACCGCTTAAATGGTTGTGCATCCTTAAGAGTACATAGGGATGGCAAAGTCACAGAGAATGATGTCTTGTCAAAAAAACAAAAAAAAAACAAATAAAAGTAAGTTTTATTAAAAATTCATTAAAGTTTTATGCTAAATTCCTTTGATTCATCGATATCAAAAAATATCGATATATTTTTAATGAAAACCCCCTTCTTGGGTAAATCCTGGCTACGGGCCTGTACTAAGTGTTCAAAATATCAAAAGTTCAACTTTGACCTTGAATTTTTCCATAAGTACTCAATCGGTTTTAACCAAAATTTTAAACACAACAAATTCAAAGAATTATCTGTTGGCATAAAAATATCTCAATCAGTTCAAAAGTTATAGAATTTTGGGCAATGAAAACCTATTCTAAGCCACTGTGCGGCGTAAACTTTTAAAACGCCGAAACACGTGTAATGTATACCAATTGAACGAAATCTGTATTTTTAAAAAAAAAGTTAAAAATTATCGTAGTGTTATATAAAAAAAAAAAAATCGAAGAATTGAAAGAAAGTTTCTAAAAATTAAAAAATTGAGGAAATTTATTTACCTTTAGATGTTCAAAATGGTAGATAAATTGATTTAAGCTAAATAACAAGAAAGTAGAAAAAATAAAAATATCACGCAATAAAAATGAAAAAAAAACAAGTCTGTAAATTTGAATTTTTTAAATTCACACAAGAAAAAAAAAAAAACCTGGTCAAAATACATAATAACAAATATTTGCGTACATGTAAAGTATAAAATTAGAAAAAATTGTGTGTATTAAACGATTCAGAGTTCGTGACACCCATTTTGAATATATAAGTTAAGATGTTTTTTTTATTTTAACAGACCAAAGGTAACTTATAGCAAGTTTTTTAAATAATTTTTTTTTTTTTTTTTTTGCTTAAGCATTGCCTAACATTAACTGAAATTAATGGTTGATCACGAAGTAGAAATTAAATAAAACATTTTGAACACAATTTAGTTTACTTGTATTCAACCAACCGGCTAATTAGCAAATAAATATTTTTTTACACATAGTTTGTAAATATATATTGATTAAAAATACACAAGACGACAGTGCAGTGTCTACAACTATGGTATAAATAGCAGTGACTTTAAAATTGGCCTATATTAATGGCATAAAACAATTATATAAACATGTCTATGTTTGAATGTACAACCCCTTAAAAACCACCTCTTAATAGCTATTGCTAGTTTTTCCCCTCTTTTGTATTTAGTCCAGCAAACTTATAAATATGTATCACGTGATGTGAATCACTTTAAAAATTAACATATATTTAATAGTTAACAATGAAGTAGCTATAAAAATATTGAGTTTGATTGAACTAATTGACCAAAGCACACAACATAACAGTTTAAATACACTTTAATATTTATTGAAAAATAACCTTTCTATTTGTTAGCGATGTTTTTTGTTAGCTAGATACTTTTATTGTGGCAATCGAATGATGAGATTTGTACAGCGAACATTGTAAGGCGACAATGTTTTTTAGAATTTTTTTTTTTTCCTTTCTTAAAAACTGGAGTTTTATTCACTTTTTTTATTTATGCATTACGCGATTGTTTGCATTTTATGTTTACTTTTTTCTTTATAATATTTTAATTTTTGTCAATCAACCGTTTATTTGCATTCATTAGTTATTTTTTAAGTCGTTTTTTGTTTTGTTTTTTTTTTTTTTTTGCATTATTTGAATGTTGTTACAAAGACGTAGCGAAATTTTTTATTTGGACTTGAATTTTTCAGTTGCTAATTAAAAGTATTACACGCTAACCGTATAAAAGCAAGGCGACAACTGTGATCCGTTCGATATACTGCAATCCGTTGGCTACGATTTTTAGTTATTCAGCTGTAAAAAATAACCATGTAAAAAATAAAAACACGTCTGCGCAGGTTATTTGTGAGAAAAACTCACTTGTTTGTGAGAAAAAAAAAAAAAAAAAAAATCACTTGTTTGTATACGATATTCAAGTGAGTATAGCAGCAAACAACGTTCACACATGCGATCTCAACAGCTGATTGATCAAAACAAAAAATGTTAATATGAGTATGAAGAAAAAAAAAAAAAAATCAACATAGCTGCTTAAAAGATGGCGAGAGCGAGATATCATGGTTAATTCGTTAGACAAGAAATCTATTGTTGCCAATACAAATTTCTATGATAAATACTACAACGCACATAAATAACAGCCAACAACAATGTATATGAGTCTAAAAAAAAAAAAAAAATTGAAATGGTGATAATGAAAAAAATAATAGTATCTATAAAAAAAAAAACAAAAAAAATCACGAACTGTTTAACTTACATTATTTAGTTTTTGTTTTAAGGTGAAACATGACATTCGCGGCAGAGAAAACAGACCTTTTTTTAAAAATTCATAACTCAGTCAAAAACAAAAATTTTTAAAAAATTTAGTAGAGAATTGAACAAGTTACAAGAAAAAAAAATTCAAAAAATATATTTTTCTCTACAACATGGTTTTATAGAGCTCCAAACTGGTGGCAGAGAAAAAAAACGGGGCCTTGTGGTTGCAGCGCTGTCAGTTGCAAAAATTGTCCGATCTGAAAAAATAAAATTACTTTTTTAAATCTTAACAAAATTGGTTATCGTATGACACGAGCTTTTTTTAAATTTTTCTTCAATTTTTGGTGGTGCTCCAAATTTGAAAGTGTGTTTTTTCGAAAAAAATATTGACTTTAAAAATTCATAAAAAAAATTTTAAAAAAAAGCTCGTGTCATACGATAGCCGAATCAAGTTTAAAAAAATACAAAAAAAAAAATTCGTCAAAAAATGAACCCGCTAGTGCCGCAACCAGTACGAAAAACATGGTTTCGAGATAAACGCGTTCAAAGTTTGTGAACAAAAAAAAAAAAGGTAACCTTCAATCTGCCATGCCTGCTTCGTACTGTATGCCTTCGTTATCTTGTGTTGTGCTATTTCTTATAGTTTTTTGCAATCGTTTAGCAATTCGGGCTTCACCCTACACCCTTCAAGTAGGTACGAAATAACAACCACCAAAAGTCAGGTAGCAAGTACGTAGGTAGGTAGCGCAAAAATTAAAAATGCGCTCTCACTAATCCGGCTGTAACTTTTGAAGCCGTAGGAATTTTTCCATGAAATTTTTTTCTTAAAATCTTAAGAATATTTACTAAAATATAAAATTATTAAAAAAATAATTCGATTTCAAAAAACTGCCAATGTCATGTAACCCCTTAAGTAAACAATTTAAGCAATTTTAAACCCTCATTTTTCTCTGAGCTTTTAAAAAAGATAAAACTTTTAGTATTGCTTTTAAGTTGAATTTTAATGCTGCCATGGTGGATTATATTAAGTGATCAGCAAAATCAGGCATTCATACCAAAGATAACAAGGTAGGAAACTTGAAAAGTCATAAGCTTAAAGAAGGTTTGCATGTATGTATTTGTGAACCGAAAAATGCAACCCTAAACTAGCCACTCTTGTTTGGATTTTGCAAACCCTTAAAGGAGTATTCCTGGTTGGAAGGCTGTTTTTGGACACTTTTTGAAAAACTGTTTTTTTTTTTTTGTTATTGTATTAAGAACATATTAAATTAAATAAAAATTTGTTTTTCCTTTGCACGAGGGCTGTTCAAAAAGTTGTCGGCCTTCAAAGTTGGGCGTCGAAAAAAAGGTATGCTGCTTACGGCCCGGATAACTCGACTTCGTATCATCTGAAATGGAAAAAGTAAACGGCTTTAGATTAAGTACAAATATAATTCTGGTCCCTAACTCAATCATAATTTTGCGATTATTTTTTAGAAAATGGCGGTCATTGAAAAATTAAAAACCGATTTTGGATCTATTTTTTTAAGTTTAGTGTAAAAAAAAAATAGTAAAAAATTGTTTAAAGTTGTGATTGAGGTAGGAACTAGAATGGTGACAATTCTGCGTCGATTGCACTTTGTTTCATTAAAATCAGTTCAGAACTACGGGCGCAATCTGGGCCACAAGCTCGAAAAACGTGGTTTCGAGATAAACGCGTTTAAGTTTGAAGTTATTTTTTTGCATCAAAAAAAAAAAAAAAATGAAATGAAAAATTTGAGTTGAGTATTAGAAATTCGACAATTCTGCGTCGATTGCACTTGGTTTCATCGAAATCGGTTCAGTAGAACCGGAGAAAAGTGGCTTCGAAGTTTAAAAACGTGATTTTGAAAAAAATCAAAGAAAATTTTAGGCAATAAAACATTTTTTTTTTTTTTGTCAAATATTAACATATATCAATCTGCAATGCCAGCTCCATAAAGAACTCCTTACTCTTCTTCAAAATATGAGGACTCAGCGGCTCTTTGTGCTCTTCGGACAGTTTTAACTTCTTTTGATGCGGCCAGAGCATTTTCAATTAAATTTAAAATGTATATACAGGGTGTCCAGACTTGAGATGCTAATTCGCTAAGGGCTGATTCCTAGGCTTATGTTGAGCAAAAAATTCTGTGGGAGGGGGGTCTATTTCCAGCATCCACTGAGGTAATGAGTGTTTAAAATATGTGTTAGGTAAAGTAGATGCTACCAAAGATAATACCATAGCTTCCAAATTATTAGACCTACGATAACCCTGATTTAGTTTTTGTATAGGATATTAATCAGGCTTTTTTTCGGTAGCATAATTGTTGCAAAATGCATTTAGAGTGTGACTCCGCAAAGTCAAATTTTTTTTATTTTTTTTAATATTTTATTATAAAAATGGGGTTTTCTCGAAAATTTGCTCAACTATAATTATTTTTTTTTTCTTTTTTTTTACTTTTTACTGATACCCCTGAAGTATCTCCTACAAAGTTGCCATACAAAATTTTTACCTGGGGCGTCTGATTAAATTTTGATAATTTTTTGTTCCAAAATATTCTCTATGCACATTTTTTTTTTTTTTTTTTTTTACTAAAAGTTATTAAAATGAAAAAAACTTTTTTACTTCGCTAAAAAAATGCTTCGCAAGATACGTTTATAAGCATTTGTCAATAAAATTTGTAAAAAAATTTATCAAGCAAAAGCTTCATTAGTATTCTGCTGCAGACAAGATAAATAAAAAGCTTTAAAAATTCACCAGAGGAGGTGAATTTCTATTGACAGCTGATTTTATAAAATATGTCATCAAATTTTACTAATATGGATACACCAATTAGTATTTTAGTTTATTTGATTAAATTAAATTTATAAATATAATTAATAATTCAAACTTATACTTACTTACTTACTTACTTACTTAGGTAGCCGTAACAACCCGTGTCAAACTTATAGGAAACCTATATATGATCATGCCACATCAGAGCAGAAGCAGCCAGAGAGTTTAAAAAGCTTAAAAAATGCTCATTAAAAAGGGGGATAAACAAAAATCAATTGATTTCACTCTCATTCTGTCGATCGTACAACAAAACTTACTTACTTACTTACTTACTTAGGTGGCCGTAACAACCCGTGTCCGGGTTTCAGCCGACCTCATCAGCTCTCGCCAGGCGCCTCTGCTTTGCGCGCGCCTTCTCCAATCGGATACACCAACTGCGGTTAGGGCTTCCTCAGTCTGGTCCATCCATCGGAGGCATGGTCTCCCTCGTCGTCGTTGACAAGCGACCCTCACCTCGAGCACCTTTTTTGCTGGAGCTTCGTCGTCCATACGATGGACATGACCCAGTCAGCGTAGTCGTTGCACAGTTATAGTGCGATGCGCTGAAGCTATGCGATTTTGTTACGAAACCTTACGCGTGTTGTCCTCGCAATCAATGTACAATGAGAAGCGTAACAATAGAAAAAAATATCCATTTATTTTTATAACAATGTTAGAAAAGCACAAAGAAATTAAAATTTTAAATATCCTTAAGCATAAGTATCACATAATTGATGTACTTATTACAACATAAACACGTCCACTTGTTTCAAAGTTAAAAGAAGTAACACATAACCTAGTGAAGCAGCAAAATTGTCATAACTTATAATCTGCCTTTTTTTATTAAATTTTACTAAAAACAAACTCATTTCTGAAATAAAAAATTACAAACAGCTATGCGCTCAAGTTGTTTATTATTTTTCAATTGAATTTTCATGACAATTCGTCATCGCATGCGTCGTTTTTCAAATTTTTGAAAATGTGTCGCATCGCACAATCGCATCGCAAAGCATTGTAGGTGTTCAAACATCAGTCAAATGATTGACGTATATCGCGATTTTTTACTCACTTTAACTCTCTCTGAAAATATTGATTGACGCTTGCTCACACACGATTTTTTTGGTTGAAGCTCCGACGCAGGCATTTGTTACTTTTCTGCTACCTACTATTTTGTGAATTCATATCGTGCTGTGTGCATTACTTTATTTGGGTGTTTCTTTTATTAAGTTGTTTTGTGTGCATAATAATTTTACAAAATGGAAAACAATAGCGGAAATATAGTTGATATTTTAGGATTAAAATTGATCACATTAGGAGATCAATACGCCGGAAGTTATACCTATTTGAATGACCATCGGATGCAAATCATATAAAACACAATAGAAATAATGAAATTATGGCAGGAACTGAAGAAACTACACCTCTTTTTCTCTTAAAAAAACTACCTTTGTTTCCAGTTAACTACTTTTCTTGATATAATTGCCTACTAAAAAGCAGACAAGTAAAATAATGCAACCCTTTGACTGATTGATGCAGGTCTGGAGCTCAATCAAAATTTTGAAATTTTGACTGACGAGAGAAGATTTTGGAGTTCATTTTCGCTCTGAGATAAAGTTAATTTTTTTTACATAGGAAAGCAACAACAAATTTTGATTGATTCAATCATTTGACTGACGTATGAACACCTCCATTCTGTCGATCGTACAACAAAAGCATCACAGTGATAGTAAATTTTGATTCCTTTTGTGTACATACCAATATGAGCTTTTTTGCTTTTCATAGGTATTTTCAGCACAACTTAAAACTCCAAAATTAGATGATTTGTTGATTGGAGGTATAAACTTATTATGGAAACATTTTAGAGAACACTTGAGAGTATAAAACAACGTAATAAAAAGAAGATAAAATTTCAAGAAAATCGCACTCAAACTTAAAATTTTATAAGAAAAAAAAACATTTTTTGAGTTTGATCAACTCCTAGATCTTTAACGTACAAGGAAACTTTAATTAATTTTCAATTTTACTCAAACTGTTCTGGTCTTTAATCTAACGTAGGTAGCTATTATACTTTTACAGTGATATTGCCTTAAAATTCGACTTTTTTACATACTTTTACTTATAACTAGGAGGGAGGTAAGAATAGACTCCTCCCCCTTCTCTCCCCCCATATGATTTTTTTTTCTTGTCTTGGCTCAAGGAATCACCAGCTTTCGAATTGACCTCGCTATCCGATTTACCCTGTATATATAAGTTAGTGAAACATTCCATTTAGATCGGTTTCTTTGCTTTTTTTTTTTTTTACACAAACGAAGCATTGGGAATATAACTTAACAGCTTATTGAAAGCGCTTAGTGAAGAACCTTTATAGCCGTTAACAAATTAGGTAAGCTTATGGTCTCATATATACATATTTCATCACTTAATTTAACCGCAAATGATGATTACATACAGAAGTAGGAACAAATTTTAAGGCAGCAGGAGCATTAACATAAAAATGTTGCTACTAAATACATACACAGTGGAGTGGATGATGTTATTGTTAATGAACTTGAACAAGTAGCAGAAAAACAAAAGCAACACTAACACAACTTGACAACTTAGCATATGTGTCTGTGGATAGCTAGTTGAAGGCAAAAAAGCTAAAAGCTCTAAAATATGACAGCGCATTATTAAAATGGCACACACTACCATGGCGCACATACGATGTATGCATGTGTCGGCGTAAGCTAAAAGAATCCAAAATATGGCAACCCTCAACTAAACGTTGCTTTGGGAATTAATTAATGTGCTGTGGTGCGTCCGTACAAACAAGTGTAAATGCAAAATAATTAATGCTTGAAATATCTATTCGGATTTAATCTGAAATTGCTGCACTGACAGTTGAATTCATTAATTTTAAAAGAAAATTTCATCTTGAGTATATTTACGCTCATCTTTAAATTTGAGCAGAATGTGTGTGATAGATAATTAACAGCCCTATTCTGGCATAATCGTCACAATCAATTGATACTGAAAATTTGTGATAATTTTGATTCGGTCTCTATTGATTCGTATTCAGGCTGATCTGTCACAAGCAAAAAGCTTTAAAAATTCACCACATCATGTTGAAAAGCTTTTTGAATATGCCATTCTTTTTTTGACAGCTAATTTTGACATTTCAATGGAAAACAAATTTCAACTCTTTTTGTTCAGCAATGCAGTAAGTATTTTGAGTTATTTTTATATTTGCAATAATAAATCAATTGAATAGACGAGCACCAAAATTTGAAAGAACAACGCAGGAACAATTGCAGTACTTTGTAAGTTTCTGCAAAACACACCCAGAACTGCAAGCTGGTAAGAACAGCCCTTTGGCGCCACGAGCAGTTCAAGATTGTTGGAGCAAATTGGCAGAAAATTTGAATGCCATGAGAGGTCCAACTAGATCTTTGGCTAAGTGGAAAGAAGTGTGTACATGATATTAATTTTTGTGCTTCAATTTAATAAATATCAAATTATAATTTATTCCTCAGTGTCTATCACATTGGAAAAATCAGTTGCGGAGCCGTGCTCGCAAGGCTAAAGCAGGACTTAAGATCACTGGTGGAGGTCCCTTTACTCCAGACGTCGGTGAGTTCGAGCTGCAAGCATTGCAAACATTTGGTAATGCGGCAATAGATGGCTTGCCAGGCATTCCAGTTTTGGGTGCACAGGTAAAATAAAAGATATTAACAAAGCTGAGTTTTCATTTATTGAATTGAAGGATTCGACTAACGCTGGGCTGGAACAAACTGAGAACGATGTGATTTTTGACTTTTATCCTTCGACTTCTTCACTTGAAGCACCACCCACTCAATCGTCAACAAACGAAGTGATAGTAGCAGAAATAATAGATCAAGATTCCACGAACACATCCATGCCACAGACTTCAAACTCTATTTCTTCAACCAGAAATAAGAAGCAAGATCCAGATGCAATATATACTACAATGATGGCCAGCATCAAGTCGAGAAACGAGCGTGAAAAGCAAGCAATAGAAATCCAAAAGCAAACAACAGCAGTGTTGAAAGAATTGAATCAAAGTTTGCTTGGAATAAGTAATATGCTTTCGAAATTCAGTGAAAAACTTGATAAACTTTAATATCTCTTGCTTGCTTTATAAGACTGTGGGCCAGTTTTTCAGTGCGAGTTTAAACTTTAGTCAAGTTAAGCCGAATTTAACTAGATATTTTAGCATTCTTTGGAGTTATATTAATGAATAGTTTAACCGAGTTTAAACCACCAATTTTGGTGAGTTAAACTCGGTTTAACTTAACTAGAGTTGAAACTCGCACTGGAAAACTCTCAGTGCCAAGTTCAAATGCCAACTTTGTAATGATCTCATTCTACAACTCTTGCGTGATTGTACTTTTAACGATTATACAAATAAACATAATTTAAATGATTTGTTTACTTATTGTGGATTTTTATTGGTTTTAAGTGATATATTGGTTTATATATAAACAAGTATGTATATTAATACTGCAATCATTAAATTCTTTTGTTCATGCTTTTGCTCATCCATTTTTGAAGTTTTTGTAATTTTTGAAGCGCTGTAAAACAAGTAAATAGATATACAAATTTGTGTGCTAAAAGTATTTATATTTTTCTTACCAAATACTATTATTATAAAGTCATTACATATCGTGACCTTATACTTTCACCTTCTCTTAAATATGCAGTGTTTCTTCCATTCGACTCGTTTTCAATATTTTCAAAATTTATGACTTCATCAATAATTTCACCTTCTTGGATTATCTCAGAAGCTCCACGGTCAACAAGTATGTTGTGCAGTATTGAACATGCATAAATTATGTTCGCTGCATTCTTGTGCCCATAGTGAAGGATTCGATGCTTGGAGAGACACCGAAACCTGGATTTTAAAACTCCAAACGCTCTCTCTATGGTGTTCCGTGCTTTGCAGTGCAATTTATTGAAAGTGACTTCCTTTACATTGGACGGCTCAACAATTGGTGTGAAAAGCCATGGTTCTAGGGGATATCCCTGATCACCCAATAGCCAAGTGTTTTGTTGGCTGTTATAATTTCGTATTAACTGAATACGTAACGCCGATGTAGTCCATATTCCAGAGTCGTGACAAGAACCGGGAAATTTTGCATTTGTGGAAGTGAATTTAAGACGGTGGTCACATACCTTATAAAAAAAATGCATTAAAGTAAAAAAATTTTATACATGCAACTTACAGCTTCGACGTTAATGCTATAGTATCCCTTCCGGTTCATGTAGAGGCTAAGCGGATTTACGGTGTCATTTGCTAGTGGTGCAACTATGCCAACGTGGGTGCAGTCAATAGCTCCGATTGTTCCTTTGATTCCGAAGTACTGGTGGAAACTGTTTAAGAAAAGCTTTTATGTTTGAAACTGATTTTTTCTTTCAAAAACTTGTACTCACCCCCTTTTTATATAAACTTGCTCCTCAATTGTCACTGGAAAATAAATTTCGGAACTTTTTTGTGACACGATAAGCTGCGAGATGTACTGAATTGCCCGCGATACCGATGATTGACTCATCGAAGCTGAAAAATTATTGCCGACACATTTTTGGTACGACCCATTACCATAAAAATAAAGCGTTGCCAACAATCTCAAGGCGAATGGTATGGATGACCTTTGCTCATCGTGTGGTTGGAGCTCCTGAATTAAATCCCAGCACACTGACTTCGGCAGTCGAAAAGTATTCATAAAAGTGTTGTCGGGTTGCTTGAATGGGTCATTGCTATCCCGCAGCTGCCTTAGAAGTCGTCTTCTCTCAAGACGTTCTCTTCTTTTGATTTGTTCTGCGGCGTACATAAGTAGAAGTTCCTCCTCCATTTCGAAAACGATGTTTTTGTTGTTTATAGAATTTTATTTATATAAATTTTTGAATTGTGATGTGCTTCACTGTTTGTCACTATTTCGATCACTATTGATACAGAAAGAGCTTTTTCAAAATGCTTAGAATAGGAATTTGTATCAATTGTGACTTCTGTATCAATTGATACAGAGGTGGATTTTGTGACTTTGTTAGAATAAAGTTGTAAGAGTGTTTTTAAGAGGAGTCGAAATTTGAAATAAAATACTGAGATAACATAATTTTAATCTGAAATTAGAATGATAATTTTGTGCCAAAGTGTGGACTCTGCGTGGACTCTGCGGCTGGCTCGGATGTAACTCACTCTGGAAGTCCAATTTTCAACCACTTCTTCAAGCAATGGAGGGTTGTTTCTCGACAATGGTTCGGACAAAGTTGACTATCATTGCGGATAAGCCAATGATTTCACTTAAGCTCAGAGAAAATAATCCAAAGACATTAAGTCGCACGATCTTGGTGGCCAATTGACTGGTTCATTTCGAGAAATAACATGTTCGCCTTCAGTAGGTCGATTGCTTGGCACTCTGCACAGTTATGCGTCCAATAGGCAAAATTTCAAAAATATGATGCCGTAAGTATTCAAGGGTTTAGTATTTTTGGAAGGTAATACTTCCACTAGAAAAACTGTAGCGATATTTTTGGGATTAACTTATTACTGTTCTAGCAGGAGCTTTGGAAAGTGGATCTTTATTAGAGCCCTGCACGAGTATGCTTTTTCTCTTCCCTGAATATATTCTCTTGATATAGAATAAAAAATTTCCTCTCTCCCTTTTCTGCTTTGCTCATAGCTGCTCATACACTCTCTTTGTTTTATTCAGATCAGCGCTGCCGAAAGTACTACAATTGTAGGATTTTACTCCTATTGAGTCGTGAGTACTACTATACTCCCTCAAACAAAATACTTTTTCTAAATAACTGAAAACGGCCTAATGTGTACTCACCATCTCCGAACGTTCCGAACGTTCCGAACATTCTCCGAACGCTTCCTTTTTTCGTTCACTGTGTTCGTTAAACTTTCTTGTTCTTCTATTCACTCGTTATGAAAGAAAGCTTCTAAACTGTAAAACGTCTACTTCATTGACATTGACTGCAAATAATCTAACTTAAATATATGAAATGAAAAAAAAAATATATCGACAATAAGGTGGATCGTTTTGTTCAGGGGTAAAAAAAAATTTTTCGACACTCATATACTAAAGTCTGAATTTAAGGTGATCTTAAATCCAAAAGGATATCGAAATCGGTTTGACCGTCTGCCAGCGGTTTTGATTTTTAAAAAAATCTCTTTTTTGACAAAAATCAACGGTTTTTTCGGCGTAAGTTTTTATCAATCTGAAATAACTACCCAAAAGTAGGGTGCAAACGAAAGGTATCTAAGACCCGAAAGTTGTTTTTAGTGCAATAGTGTTCAGAATTCGGTCAAAATTTTGGGTATTTTTCACAAAAAGCACAATCTGCTATTTTTAAGTAAATTTTAGAAAATATAGTATTGTTAAAAAAGACTTGATGTATTGATATATATAAAAAAAAAATCATAATAACGTAGTATTGTAAAAAAAATTTGTTGATGTAATCCATTGATACATATAAAAAAAAAAAAATCAAAATAGCAGAATTTAATTTTTTAATGAATTTTCATTGAATTTAAGAAATCTCTTCGTGATTCCACTATTTTGATTTTTTTTTTTATTTACATCAATATTACATCCAAAGTTATTGAACAGTACTAAAGTTTCTAAGATCTACCTAAAAATAGCAGATTTATAGCGCTTTTTGTGAAAAATACTAAAAATTTGGACAGAATTCTGAACACTGTTGTACTAAAAAATTTTCGAATCTAACAATCTTCCTATTCAGAATTTTGGGGTCTTAGATACCTTTCATTTGCACCCTACTTTTGGGTAGTTATTTCAAATTTATAAAAACTTACAGCGAAAAACCGTTGATTTTTGTCAAAAAGGTGATTTTTTTAAATCAAAACCGCTGGCCGACGGTTCCACCGATTTCGATATCCTTTTGGATTTAAGATCTACTTGAATTCAGCTCCCAGAATATGGGTGTCGAAAAAAGGGTTTTTTTTACCCACCTTAATCGACAATATTATGTAAACAAATTGTATTCAATGATGAGGTTTTAATTTCGTTACATGGAATTAATCCAAAAACTATATCTCCAAGTCTTGTGCAATTAATGAAAGATTTTCCAAATTTTATTAAAGAGACTGATATTGAAGTCTTAGCCAAGGAATGGCGAATATTAATAAATATGGATTTTTCTAAAGACTTTGAGCTTGAAAGTATTTGGTAAAATGTCTCTCTGCAAGAGAACGCATTAATGGAAACAATATTTCCATTAGTAAGAGATTTTCTAAATGCTAAAAATACAAAACAATTGTCTTATGAACACAACTTTTCATTCAATATTGATTGCAAGAGAATTGATAAATGCGTTTCATGTTGAAAATTGGAATCCTTCTAAAAATTAAAATAATTGTTTTTTTTTACAAATCGTTAAAAATTTTACTAAAATAAATAAATTGGTGCTATATGTGACCTTATATTTATTCAATACATTAAAAACTGTAATTTATTTTTTATTTAATTAATTTGTATTTTAGTTTTTAGTTTTATTTATTTCTTTATTTTAATTCAATTTTTAACATTCAAATAATCAAATTTCATATCATTATTAGTGTGTTATGATAAACTACTTCTTTTCCTTTATTTTCAAATACTAAAGTACTCCTAAAATTTCAAAAATGCTCCTCAAAAACTAAATTTTTACTATTATTAAAAAACGTAAAACGACAGCACTGATTCAGATATAAGAAACTGTACCACTTGAACAACGTAGAACTATTAATGCTGAATTGTGCACAACTATTTGTTTGCCGGAAGTGTGCTGAGAATTGGGGAAAACCAACCACCGAAGGAAGATCATCTTTCTTTACGACAATGCGAGCTCCCACATATCAGCTCAAACAAAAGCGCTTTTTAACACTCCAAACGTGGAATTGATGCGCATCCGCCTTACAGCTCTGACTTGGTACCCAATGTCTTCTTCGTGTTCCCTCATATTAAGAAAAAAAAAATGCCAGGGCAAGTGTTTTGCGACGCCTGAACAAGCCACTGATGCCTTTAAAAACCAATTGTTTCGAAAATTAGTTCAAGCGAATGCAAAAATACTGATACACCAACACAAGCGCAGTTTACTGTATTAGCGAAATGCGTTAACGCAATTGCGTTATGCCGCAATTCGAAATGCTATTTATGTTTGCTGTATCAACAGGACTTTAATCAATGCAGAGATATTTTGAATTGAATAGTGCGTTGAGTTATGCGTGAAATTTTTTTAAATGTGCTGAGTTGGGTAGCGCATTGAACTATGTAGTTAAGTTTAACTCAGTTAAGCTCACTCAGAAAAAATATAAGAAATAAAATCAAATAATAAAGCAATATGTGTCATCTAAAGAAGGTTATTATTTTAAAGAAATATTGATCATAAGTTCATTAAAAAACGGTTAATCAATGGTTAATAAAAAGTCAGTATGAAGCATGTCTGAACGAAGTGTAGAGCTCAGCAACACGTCCGAATAAGCAAAGAATGAAGAACTAGCAAGAAACTATTTGTATTACTGTGCTATTAAGTTTCTTTTTATAAAAAAAGTGTGTCAACACACTTAAATGTACTAACGCACTTAAGTGTGTCAGCGCAATAACGCACTTAAGTGTTACAATTCAATAACACAACGAAGCGCTGCTCTACGAATGTCGACAAATATGTGTTGATCATATTGGAGAATACTTTGAAAAACAATAAAACCATTTTCACTGATTAACCACTGTATTTTATTGTTAGGCGTAAGACTTAAAAGGCAGCTAAAGTTTTCATGATAAAATGACAAGCACAAATAATAATAGCACTGGCAAATCTGATCAATTTATGACCACTTAATCACTGTCAGAAAATGGAACCATTCTAAAAAAAAAATACCCTTTACATACAAGCCATAGAAAATTATTCAAATAATAAAAAAAAAATGTTAACACAAAAAGTAAACAATCAGCACAAACGCTTACATAACATGAAAAAGAAGACAGAGCCAGTTAAGCGAAGAAGACAAAAACTTACATAAGCTTAAAGAAATAGTTTCAATTAATTCTAAACAAAAAAAGAAAATTGGCAACAAGCTAACAACAGATGAACTCAAGGGTTAAATTAACATCTGGCTTGTTGAAAGGTAAATTACAATAGAGACGTCAGTTGTGCGAGCATGCCGAGGTAGAGTGCCAGCTGTGCTTAGCTTATGAAATGAATAAACTGGTTGTAGGGTGGTCAACCGCGTGTCAAGTGTTGCAGGTATTAAAATTCTTTGCAAATGAGTTGTGCTGAATTTCTGTTGTTGGATTTGGTTTTTTTTTTTTTTTTTTGTTAATATTGTTGGGAAAATCCGCTCTAAGGAAACTTGTTATTGTAGTCACTGCCGTTGAAAAAGGGTTAACAGCAAATTAAATTAATGTTGAAGCGCAACAACTCATTTAATTACATAACCTAGTATCGCCTGTGGCCGGAATTCGGTCATATCAAAATTAATATTAAAGTAGTCTTCACTTAGTATCATAGTCAAATAGTTAAATTTTTTCAGTAAATATTTTTTCGAGTCTTTTAGATGCTTCTTTTGAATAATTCATTAAATTTCGCATAGAGGTTATACTTCAAAATTTGTTCTAAGCAACACCGAATTGACCCCTTAACAGGTCAAATATATGAGCTGGTCCTATAGTTTTTGGCCTTCAACATTTCTTCTAAACACACCTACCGCCATCTGTCACCCATGTGGGGGTCCTTATACAAAAAACACAAAAGTGTTGCTATGTTTTCTTCTTACCTGGTAGGTAAATCAGAAATGCAGGCATTAACACTGCGAGCCTTAAAAATGCTACATTTACAGTGATGATATTAATAGTGGTGTAGATAAAGCATTGCTGATGTTAACAGTGCTGCCAAGATTTCATAACTTTTACACCTACCAAAGGAGTGCTCAACGCGCCTAAAGAAGTTTTCACTTCAAAAAACAACAATAACAACAACGGCACACAGCTCTGTTAAAGTGTCTGAGTCACTCTTACAATCTACTCTTGAATGCAATAGAATATCTATTATGAAAAAAGAAGCAAAAACGGAAAATAATTTCGAAGTGAGAAAAAAATGGCAACAAAATATGCAGGCAAGCACAATTGTTGGCATCTGTTTGTATGAACAAAAATATAGTGTCCCAATATGAGTGCACGATTTAAATATTGTAGCATTTTTGAAAAATGTTCTGAATCGGAACATATCTACTTGACAATCCAAACAAAAACTAAATTCAGGTTTATTGAGACACACTTTATTTTGTTTTGTCTTAACAACGCTGATCGAATGTTTCCGAGAAGATAGGAAAGAAAAAGCAACTTCTTTTTCACTCTCGCAATTTACTGTCCACTTGGTAGGAACCAGGAGCTTTCAAATGATATAAATTGCATTAGAATATGTTGTCTTTAAAAATAGGTTAAAAGGGAGTAAAACTTTGTTTTCACGCAATAATAATATATAGATTCTAATACTGGAATGTATCATTTTGTACGTAATAGAATCCATTACAAAAGAAAAACCGAAACGAAAAAAATTCTGAGGTTTGCTTATTCCGTGGTTGAGCTTTTTTATTGTTAGTCTTTTAAGCATTAAATGAGAAATAAGCTTTTCTCTCGTGCTCTTAAACACTGACAACAAAAAAGCTCACCCAACATGTTTGCCTATACCCCTTTCACATTTGTCAATAATTGAATTCAATTTTCAGAGTTTGTGGGCAATTCGCCGCAAATCGGAAGCGACGAATGGGAGAAAAATTGACGGTACCAATGTCTCTGTACCATCAATTTTTTCGTGTTCCCTTTTGTTCTCACTTTCATTGCTTTCAATTGTTGACCAATGTGAAAGGGGTCCTAGCACAACCACGGCATTAAAAGCTTCAATTCTTGCTTTCAATTCTTGATTAATGTAGAAGAGGTCTATCATTTTTGCTGACTGAATAAGTGTGACCGAAAAGAGGTCACACTTTTCACAGAGGTTCACAGAGAGAGAGTGTAACCAAGAGAGAGGTTCTTCAGAATCTAGAATATACCTACTACATACATATATGATAAATGTCACTGAAATTTATTTTTTTCTTTTTAGTTCACGTTTTGGTTTTAAATAAAAGCTTATTTTTTATATTTTTAATTTTTTTTTTTTTTACTTTTTAGTCTTAAAGGTTTTTTATTAACATCTTTTATTTTGAAAGCCTTACATATAGCATTTTAATTTTTTAAACCATTACCCTTAACAGTACATATTAACATTATTTATACCATTTACATTCTTTATTGCATTATATACTTTATTATGATATAGCATTTTTATTGATTTGTGGGCGGGAATAGGAGGTGTGGCCAAATTTAAAGCCCTATCTCTTACTTGATGTAAATGTGATGCCAAATTTTCAGCTGAATCAGCATAGTACTTTTGGAGATATATCATTTTTATTGGTTTGTGGGCGGTAAAAGAGGGTGTGGCAACATTTTTTTTCTAACCCATGCAATACTTGAAGGGCATTTACAGCCAAAATTTTAGCTGCAGCAGCCAGGTAGTTTTGGAGATATATGAATTTGTGGGCGGCAAAAGGGGGTGTGGTGAAATTTTTTTCTTAAACCCCATTTTCTACTTGAAGGAAATTTACTACCAAAATTTCATCTGAATCGGCCTAGTAGTTATGGAGATATACCATTTTTATTGATTTGTGGGCGGCAAAAGGGGGTGTGGCAACATTTTTTTTCTAACCCATGCAATACTTGAAGGACATTTACTGCCAAAATTTTAGCTGAAACAGCACGGTAGTTTTGGAGATATATGAATTTGTGGGCGGCAAAGGGGGTGTGATGGAATTTTTTCTTAAACCCTATATTCAACTTGAACGAAATTTACTACCAAAATTTCATCTGAATCGGCCTAGTAGTTATGGAGATATACCATTTTTATTGATTTGTGGGCGGTAAAAGGGGTGTGGCAACATTTTTTACATACTTGACAGTAAAAACCGTTTCTTTTTCAGACGACAGTAAAGAAATTATTTTTAGATTTAAAATGCACATTAAATAAAATTTTTTTATACAAAGTTAAGTACACAAAAAGTAAAACAAGAACTAATGAGCAAATAATAATTTACTGAAAACAAAGCTTTGATTTGACAAAACAGTGATTTATTTCATTGTAAATACAATTGTCGTAAATTGTCCTATTTATCCTACAAATAATTCCCTTTCTTATTATTTGTCCCACATTCATCAATAATACAGAAAAGTGGCAATGCTAAAATACATTTTGACATTCGAGGTCGGTGTGGTGAATCTCTTTACCCTACCTTATAATTGTATCATGAATCACACAGTTCTGTTAAAGCATGGTGGAATAATAATAAGGTATTAGTGAGTTTGACACTTCTCTCTCTCAAAATGAAAAAATTTATGTTTCTCCGCTCTTGTCAAAAACAGCTGATGGTGAATTGGAATGAAAATAAATTTTGTTAAGTTCCTGGTTTTTGTGCAGGTAAACAAGATTTTCAGTTTATCAAGCTATTATGAGCTATTATCAGTTGAGGCATTGAACATTCTTTCATGGCATTCGATATGTTCTTGAAGCAGACGATGTGAATGCAAGACAATTTGCATGCTGGCCAAAGGTTCATATCGGTGGCACTTTCTATCGCACGTTTGGCAAATGGGCGGAGACAAATGCAATAACTTTTTGGCAACATAACACGGCACAATTAATTGCATTAAATATTTATTTACACTTAATTCGCGCAATAAACTATAAAAACTATAACACATCATAACCTAGCAACTCAAGCAAATAATACAATTTGACAACTATCAACAATTCCGCTCTTTCGCTCACAATTTTTTGACAGAATGAAAGCAATTCTTATTATTATTCCACCATATTATTATTCCACCATGTGTTAAAGCATATGCCTTTTTATTTTACTCTCGCATTTGACTCCCGCAATCTACTCTCCCACAGCAAAGCTGTTCAATAGAGCTTTATAGCTTTGCATCATATTTTGTTATTGCTTCTTTTATATGGGGAAAACCTTACCTATCTTAATGATTCAACATTTGAATAAAAACTATATTGTGCACTTGGTATAAATGAGAGAGCTTTCAAATGATATAAGTTTCATCCAAATCTGTTGCCTATAAATTAGAGAAAGGGGGTTAAAGATTTGTGTTAGCGTATTAATATAGATATAAGAAGATTCCAGCTATAATTGTTTTCTCCCAAAGTGGTTTTATATAGCTTTTAATTTTTATTAAATTTATATAAAATACACAGCATTTTTTTATATACACTAGCAGTTGAGTTTTAAAGCATTTTTCCACACTATATAGTTAGAAAAAATCCAACATTGTTGGCATCTCGACGTGACTTTGATGTGAAACAACTAAAATGTAGCGACAAAATTTATCAAATAACTGTAGACAAATAAACATTCATAAATTCCCATATGTCTGTATGTATTTTGCACATTTACTTTTTATAGTTACACAAACACACACCCAAATACTAAATGAAATAACAGCAAATAAATAAATAATAAAAGAAAAAGTTGCTTGCGCATAAAATTTCTTGCTGCTTCGGCTGCTGGATGCAAAAAATTTCACGCGCTTAATATGATACAATCACTCTGGCTCATAACTACTAGATATAAGATACCAATTTTAATCGCGCATCAACGCTGATGTTTTAATTTTTTATGCCACTTTCTTCTGCCTCTAAATGAAAGAGTTGTTGATTTGGCAGAGATCGACGATTGCATGAATGAATGCATGGCTATAATTTTATTGATTTTGCTTTTCCTATAAATTATATATAATTTTCTAATCATGAAAATTTCTTAGTTTGGCTAATAGAGATGACTGCTTTTGGCAGAAAGAAATTTTAATACAACAATTATGGGTACCAAATATTTTCCTTCATTTTTAGCGAATATTTTTGTTCACATATTTTTTTCATGCTCTCAGCTCAAATTCATAGGTGAAAAAGTGTGACTAGAGAGCAGGTTAAATCTTTTTTAATAAAATTTCACTAAATTCAAATGTGGTTGATACACTTTAGAGCAACTTCGGCATAAGGATTTAATCATACTAAGCTCATCATTCTATAACATACCTTCATACCATACCATTATATCATATACATCATACCATCTATCACACACAGTGGCAAAGGATGTTTCTAGGGTTTTTGTAGATTGAAAATTTTAAAGAATGGAAATCCTAGCTGCTCCCTATTTTCAACGGAAATTCATGGTTCACGCTATATTTCAGAGTTGTAAAAGAATGTGTTCATGAAATCAAAAACTGGCACTGAATGCCAAAAAAATGATCAATTCAATTTTTTTTTTAATTTTATGATTGCAAGTTTTGAAATCAGCAATCATTTTGAAGTCATGACTTCGAACTCAGTCTTTAAAAATTTTTGTAGAACTTTTTTTTATTCATTCACTATGATTGAAGTCGCGATCCTGAGAGTCATTGATTGCTTTCAATTGAAATCAATTTGAAGTCAATAACAGCATATGAAATCAATGAAATGTTGAAATAATTTGTACTCAATTGAAGTATTTTGATTCCATTAAAAAATGTTTGATGTCATTTAAAAAAAATTAAAAAATTTTTAAAATTCAAGTTGTATCTCCTTACGACTTATATTTTTACTCAAAAAAAAACAAAGGTTTTTTATTAAAAAAAAATCAAAAAACTAAATGAAAAAAGGTTTTTTGCAATTTTTTGCTAATTTAGTTCTGTTTTTGAATAAAATAGTTTTTTGTTACTAAGTAGTATTAGCTTTTGAAATTGTTTACGGTAGAGATAAAGCTAAGAAAATATATATTGTGACTTTAATGATATTTCTAAGCCATGATTTTATTGATACCATGACCGCAAACATATAACTTCCGCGCACAAAATTTAATCGAACTGCATTATTGCATACTTTCAGACATTATACAAAACGAAAAATTCACTTTTAGCTATTTACAAAAGGACGCGTATCTCAGACACTAATGAATAATTTGACGTGTAATTTGGCGTAGATGTCAGTGACAGTAGTGCCACCCTGAAAATAATGAAAAAAAAAATTGAAATCCCCTTTTTCCGGTATTTTTTAGTATATGCTTTTACAACATACAGTAGTAGTATATGCTGATACAAACGGACGAAACTAAGACTTGATGCTAAATTTTTTTCTGGTTATGTCTTCCAGCTGAAAGATGTTTCAAATAGGTTTTCATAGAAGAAATCAATTTAAAACATATACGAAAGCATATAAGGTTCGGCAAATACTGTACGACATTATTTCACATTCATTCGACTAACCAAGGTGAAATTCAAAAATTTACCTGTTTACAAGTTAAAAAAATCGCCTTACCTCATCGACCGACTCGCATTCGAACAGATAAATATGTAGTAAAGGATCTTTGGGATCCTTCATCAAGTAGACGACACCCGTAAGTGGACCAGTAAATTCCATAAAATTGTTGCTGCTCTGCTGATTAGCACCTGTTTGCGTAGCTTGACCATTGAGTGCACCTGTTGTGCCAGAACCATCCGCCTGAGCTTGGGTGGTAGTCCCAGTAGTATTAGACGAGAGCGAACCATATGATGCAGAGGACGTAAGTGTTGACACGTGAAGTTTAATGCCATTGCTGCTGGTCGATGATGTTGTTGTAGCTGGTTGCTTGATTTGCAGAAATCCATTGCCTACGGATTTGCCATTTTGTCGATTAACAATGCGACACATGCCGACAATGTGTTTGAGTGGATGACTAAATTGTAGTTCGAAGTCGGAGTTATACGATTCCAGGACACCATTTTCAATACCGACGGAAAGCTGTAAGTGTAGAAATAGAGAAATTTACAGTTAATTTTATATAAATATAATTGTTTAACTTTACACCTCATGCCCGTATGATACTTAATTTTTTTTGTCAAATTTTAAAATCTGAAAACAAGTGGCGCGTGGGCAGGACAGACATATTTTGTAAGAAAAGTATAAACGTTGTTACTTTTTTATATCTGGTGTTTTTAAGAGCAGCTGCATTAAATAAATTAATATTAGCTACACTCATCACTTCCAATTCAGCATACATTTATATTAAATAGTTTTGTTTACTCTAAAAATGTCAAATTAATTATAAACAGCACAGTAAATATTTGATCGAAACTTAACGAAGAACGAATTGAAAGAAACGCCAAAAAAAATGCAAAGAAAATACAGTCCGTCCTACAAATTTTTCTCCAATTCTTACCATATGCGTACTCACTCACACCAATTGAATCCATGCATTCGTGCTATTTGAACTGATCTAGTTATAATTTTCAATGATCAATTTAATTAAGTATCATACAGGCTTCAGAAGATTCAGGCAACTAACAAATTTTAAACTTTGTATATTTTATGGATTAATGTTCAATTTTATAAACTGTATGAATTTTGTAATAAAGCTAGATTGCAAAGCATTAAATATTAATGGAATAGGCTTAAAGCTTTTGAACAGTTTTAAAAGTTTAATAATGAACAAGTCGAGTTTTTCGCTTTTGTGTAAACAAGTAAAACTTTTGACAACTTAAAGCTTGTATCAATGATTTCTATGATCAATTTAAAACGTTCTTGAAGAAAGTTTCTTTCTAATTTAAATTGTAAACGGGTATTTATTGTAAGTGGTTTTATTTTAATTCTAATCAATAAAAAGAAATTCAATTTTAAATGCCAAACAGAAAAAGTTTTGACTTTGTGCCATATCCGCAGTCCAGCCTTCCGTAGCAGTTCCGTTTCCGTTGCTTGGCCAGCATTCATGGGCTCGTGTGCCTGCCTGCCGCCATGTATGTTTTTTTTTTATTTTTGTGTGTGTGAGTATGTGTGTTTTTTTTTTTTCTTGTAAAATGTAGCATGTAAACCTAATGCCGCAGGGAGCATTCCAGCACGCAGGCATGTGACAGCCTTAACTCGCGTTCTCTCTTCCTAGTACTGCTGCTGCTGCTGCTGCGCACAGTGAATCGACTACACATAAGTAGAGGATAAAAATAGAATTTGTTAGTTTTAAATAAAATTTTCTTCTTATGACTTCTGACGACTTCTGACTTTAGAAATTAGCACGGTATTCTCATATTTCTTGAACTTTTTTTTCAGAAAACCATCTCCAAAAAAGTAATTTTTGTCGTTTTTTGGTCAGTCTACCAAGGGCGTCCGTAGGATTTTGCCTAGGGGGAACAAAGTCTTACGTGGAAAGTTCACGTATTTGGTAATTATTGAGGAATGCTCCTTGAAAAATAAGACCATTCAAATTCTGTTTTCTGAGATGTTTGGTGAAAATTTAGTGAACATTGTCACAATTTACACCGTTTCACTGTGTAAGATTTAACCGAACTAATAGCACAAAATTCGAAATTTTTGTAATATAAATTTTCGGTTGTTTATTCTAACAAAAAAAAAAAAATGTTCAGAAGTTAGTGTATATCTGAAACACTCTTTTTTATGCAGGATGTTCATAAAATTTGCTATACTGTAAAATACAATCTTAAATATTTAATAAGAGTGTTCAACTATGAAACACAAAATTATATTTTAAAATCGTAAGGCATTGTCATTTTGTAGAACGTCGTAGAGTTTTTAAGAAATAAATGTATAATTTAAAATAAAAGTTGCAAGCATATTTTATCTACGGGACTCAAATTTATAAATTTGTAGACAATAGATAATTTTAATATAAATTCGGTTTATTAAGCTACCTATAGTATTGAATATTAATCTATATGCCTTCGCATGATCAACACGTTTAACGCAAAAACTGCTTACTTGAGGCTTAGAAATAATTTAAAAATACACAAAAAAGCAGTTATTCGATGCAGTATTTTAGAGAAATTAAATTAACTAGTATCGACTGTGGCCGAAATTCGGCCATATCAAAATTAATATTAAAGTCTTCACTTAGTCACATAGTAAAATTTTTCGGTAAATATTTTTTCGAGTCTTTAAAACTTTCTATTGAAGAGTTCATTAAATTTTCGAATAAAAAAAACTTTCTTCTGAATTGACCCAAAGAATTTTTTAAAATAAAGAAACATTTTCATGATAGCGCTCACTTCCATATTACCGGATGGCCCACTGTGATTTGATTCACATTAAAGCTCTGCAAAGAACCATCCAAGCATACTAGTTATGCTTGGTGTGCTGTTTTTTTTTCTTATATCAACTTGTATTGGTTTCGCTCTCTAAGCATTGAGTATTCATGGAATATTTCTCTTTTACATAACATTAGAATATGTATGAGAAAGTGAAATTATCAAGCATCAAGAATACTAGCTTGAGAACATACGCAACAAGCAGATATATAGATAATATTGTGATCTCTACTTGGATCATCTGGACATGTGACGTCAAAAGCATAAAGAATAAAGAGCGAATTACTTCAATAAAAAAATAAAAGCATCACTTCATATAAGTCAAGTTAAATGCATTCAAGTTTTTAATTAATTTCATAAAAAAAAAATAAACATAACAAAGGCATCTGTTTGTACAAGTAGAATGGATGGTTCTCTACAGACCTTTAATTCACATTGCCCTTTGTTCACGTGCTCCTCGTGCCACTCTTCATATTGTGAAGGTCCCAGTTTTCTGCTCCAGGTTTCACATAAGTTATAGTACGAACTGCTGACAAAAATATCAACAACTTTGCGGGCTTAATAGCCTATCGACGACGATGCACCAAAGAGCGCTGAGCAAAAATTGTCTCTCTCTGCGTATTACGTCATTTGTTGCCTTTTTTGAGAGCGCACTAAGGATTTAATATGAAAAAATGTAAACATGCCAACTAAACAAACAATGCAATGTTTTCAATAGTGTATATATCGAAAAATAATATAAAATACTAATTTTATTTATTTTAAGTATAATCATTTGAGTTTTCATAAATATTATACTGCTTCAAAATAAATGTGTGGTAGATTTTTTCGGCAGCCTTTTTGGCTTGATAAACAGACTCAACACCAATGTTCTGTTCCTGTAGGAACTATTTTAAAATAAAGCATAACTGAAATGTTGAGAACAATTTTTATTTTTTCAGTGTTTAAAGAATTAATATAAAATATATACATTAAATATCGTTAAAAACAAATCGAATCGAAGTTTTTTTTTTTGTTTTAAATGACTTGAACATATGTCAAATATATGTTCAAAAATTTTTATAATTTATGTAATTTAAATACCAATTAAGAAAGTTATAAGTTTGACAAGAGACCCGCGAGTGAGTTCGATATAATATAATAATCAAGCTGCTTTTTTATTATATTATTTATTTTATCTGCTCAAACTTTACATTTTTTTTTCATTGTTGCAAATCCACACAGCACACTTTTTTTATAACAAAAAATTGTATGTCTCTATTTATTTAATTTAATGCAAAATGATTACAAACCGAATGTAAACAGACATTTGTGGGCAACAATGACGCGTAGAAAACAGCTGATCGCTGATAACGGACAGACGCAATGCGCAATTTGTTCTCTATCATTCTTGCGAATTTATGGTCTGTACTTTAAAATGACATTTGATTTTTTGTTTCAGATACATGGGAAAGGCCATATCCATCGAACTGTTTTGGATGTCTTTTTTAAATGTAATTTTCAGTACCCTCTATATAAAAGCCAGAAAATTATTCTCAAAAAAACAAAATTTTTTAAAAGGTACTTTTTATGTACAATAAGCTCTATAATTTGAAAAAATAATAACTTCTTGTATTTGAAAGATTTTTGAAAAAAGCTTCCTTTTTTGTGATACCTTGATGCGAGTTTTTGTCATTATTAAAAGTTCATGAATAATGTTTCTCGACAAGTATCTTAAAAAGGCTTTTTAGCAACTTTTTATGAATAGTCCTAAATATATAGCTCCAAAATTATATTATTTTTAAAAATGTCCTATTTTTGACAATTCTTTTTGTAATATTTATTTAAACTTAACAATAATGAATTTTTAGTTTTTTTTTAATAATTTTTTAAGGTCTAGTACGGAAAAATGTTGAAAAAATATATTAAATATGCAAAAAATTAAAAAAAATGGAACCTGAAAGTCCCACTCTGCTTATAAAGGTTATTATATAAGCAAATCCTAAAAAAACTGCTCCTTGGTGTTTTCATTTTAAAATTATATGCATTGCGGCTTTCCTTGAAAACTGTATTTTTATCTAATTTTTTCTTAAAACCGAAAAATTCTACATAAAATGTTTTTCGAAACAAACCATTCTTATTTTCATAGTGAGACAAACTATATTACCTGTCGAATGATACCAAATTTGTTTTATTTTAAGTCAACAAGTTTGCAGATTTGTGTCCTTTGCATGATTCACTGTGCAAGACAGCGTATGCGTACTTTTCTTTATTCCCTCGTGCTGCTTGACGGAGCGTATTAACAATGTTAAATTGTTAATAACAAAAATAAAAAGAAAAAACAAAAAAGATGAATATAAAAAAGAAATAAAGTGTTCCTGCTATCATGTTTTTATTTTTCTTTCTTTTTTCTCTTTCTTTCTGTTTTTTACACTTTTCTATTTTGCGAAAAATTTCTATATTTTTTACCACGATTTCGTAGCGCGCAAGTAAAACAAACAAAAAACATTACAAAAAGTTAACTAATTGAGTTTCATGGAGGAGAAAATGGAGAATATTCCTTTTTGCCTAAAGCGGAATAATAAAAGAATTTTAATAAAATAACTGGAACGTTTTTCAGCTCATAACTTTTTAGTTTTTATTTAGTACAAAATAAATTAGGATACTTTTTGTGATTTGCATGCGCAAAATGCAAACCTCACATTTCATGCATGTAAATCACGTGTTTTCCAATAAAATTAAATTAAATCCTGATTTGTAAAGAACTTATGTATATAGCAATAGCTCAAGGTCATATTTCTAACTTGACTGTTGCTAAATGTCATGCATTTCTTTGCGTTTTGTGTATACATATATGTCAACAACATGCGAATCTCTATTGTCAGTTTTATTAAATTGTTTTGAATTTTTGTGACGCAAATTTATTTAAAATTCATGCCAACTCAATAGCAATGTGAAGGTTACAAGTTCAATGAATAACAATTAGAGAGGGAGGCATCAACAAGACAACAAAATGTAGTAGAAGACAACGCAATCAAATGATTTTTAGCAACCTTCATGCATGCTTCTTCTTATTTACAACAATTGAAGGAAGAAGCCCTCAAGCTCAATAAACGTTTTGTAAGATTCAAATTGAGAGTGTTTACATTTCAAGTACAACAGTTTTAAGAGTTGGAGATTGAAATTTGGGTTAGGAGATTTATTTGTCGTGTGGTTGTAGTAATCTTTGAAAAACATGTTTGAAGAGTTTGCCTAAATAGCTCTTAAAAAGTAACCTACAGTTTCTTTATGTGTGTACGAGAGGAGCTTTACATCCCAGCAAACCAACAGATATCGTTTCGATATCGAGCATTCTTTGTCACCTCAAGCATATCCTTGTAGGTCAGCTGACCAATCTCGGCTTCACCAATAAATGGACGTCCCCGAATGGTCAATCTTATGCTTGCCACCATGTTGTCGCCTACGGCGATACGTGGCTCTGGTCCAAAAAACTCTTCTGATGATCCTTCTCTTGCTAAAGAATCAGAATTTTCATTCTGTTCTATGCCAGAATGTTCTCTCACCCACATAAGTGTGAGCTCATTTGCCTGAGCGCACCTATTGGGTTTGGTACGACACTCTATAGCCAACCTGGAAGTGACGCCCGTACGCTGCATGCAAGGTCATCCGGTCATCTATCAGGTGGTTCAGTGCATGCACCATACCAAGCATTTCCGCCTGGTACACAGACACAAACCTCCCTAAACTCAGTACACAGGATAGGCTCAACTCTTCTGAGTAAAAGCCTGCCCCGGCTCTGACATTCATCAGAGAGACGTTTGTGAATATACTGATATCGTTACTAGCGATTTCTTCACAGACGACTCTATCTGCTATAAGAGTTTTATAACATTTTTCTGTTATCCTTACTCTCTGCCTTCCGTCTATAGACATACTCGCCTCCTTGACATCTCTATGTACAATATCAAGGATGCGCATATGACCATGTAGGGCCGTTGATCCCTGCCACGTAGCATTTCGCAACATCCTGAGGGATGTTATTTCTAAATCCAAAGGCAGCATACCTAACAGAACCTCCATTGCGCTTGTTGGAGTGGTGCGTATTGCACCTGTTATTCCAACATATGCCAGCCGTTGGACTCTGTCCAGTCTCTTCTTAATGGTTTTCTGGCTGACTTTTGTTCACCAAATCCTCGAAGCATACGTGATGACAGGTCTAACAATCACAGTGTAGACCTATTTCATAGACTCTGGGTTTAGCCCCCATTTGAGACCACAAACGCGTCTACACTGAAACAGAACCCTCTTGGCTCTTTGAATCCTATCTTCTACATGCTCGTTCCAGTTCAGTTTGCTATCCAGGGTTACCCCTAAATATTTTACTTTCGTAGACATGTTGATTTTAGCTTCAAAAAGTCTGAGTGGCTCTCTCCTCAGAGCTGCCCTCTTTCTAATAAAGAGAATATTGTCTGATTTTTCTGCGTTTACGGTAAGGCCTTGTTTTCGACACTATTCCTCCACCATTCTGAGTACTCCCTTCATGATGTCTGAAATGGTGCCAATGAACTTACCACAGACCAACAACGCAATGTCATCTGCATACCCTATCGTGTGTATGCCCGATTCATTCAGTCTAACCAGTAGGGTAGTCCACAGTTATGTTCCATACGGTTGGCGATAACACCCCGCCCTGGGGACATCCTTTACTTACTCTATCTCTAGTCTTGACTTTACCATTCTGCATTTTGACCGCATGTTGTGCTTGAGCATATTGTATACCCAATTTGCTATCATTGGGCTTACATCGCGCTCTGTTAGGGCTTGCCGCAGCCTTCCAAAGCATATTTTGTCGAAAGCACCCTCGATGTCCATAAATGTGGCCATCGCAATACCTCCTGAAAACAGCTCCTTTTCAGCAACTCTTACTAGTTCGTGAAGAGCACTCTCCGTAGACCTACCTGCTCTATACGCATGTTGGCATCTACTCAGAGGATTATGCATCAGCGAAGTGCTCTCAAGGCAGTCAACCATCACTCCTTCCACCATCGTTTTCAAGCGGAAAGACGTAAGGCTGATCGGTCTGAACGACTTCGCCTCTGCATAGTCCTTTTTTCCATGCTTCGGGAGAAAGACAACTTTCGCCTCTCTCCAGACTCTCGAAACGTACCCAGTCGCTAAACAAGTAACGAATATACCCCACAGCCTAGGTGCAATGAGATCTTCCCCCCACTGCAACGTAGCCGGAAATATACCGTACATCCCTGATGTTTTGACTGGAGCAAATGAGCGTCTAGCACTTCTCACCCCGTCCATAGTGATCATTCCTTCGGCTTCCAGTCTGCCAACCCTGTGCATCCCCTTTTTCAAGGGTTCGCAACGATAGGCATTGCTGAAGGTGATTATTTTGCAATAGTCATTGCAACATTGTTTTTTTTCAACTTTTATGCCTGTTTCACGTTATGTGTTCAATGTTTTGGAAATGGTTCCTTTGGAAATTTTTAATATTTTTGCGATTTCCTTAAATATTTTGCCTGTTTTATGTAAAACAACTACGTTAGATCGTTTTTCGAAAGATAATTGTCTTTTTTTTTTGCCATTTTGATCGGCTTGTACATATGAAATGTCTTTGAATGCACAATATCTAGCACGTTATGAAATTGGATTGAACAATTTCGAAACAAGCGTCAAATGGCTGAATTTCCGGTTACAAGTAATCTGCTTGTTCTCATTCTCATTCATTCACACGAGTTAACGACATTACAACTTCAGTAACATCTATGACAAGTGTGAATGGACACATATGTGTGACAGAAGTGTGAACAAGCAATATTTTGTATGTTCAAATTCACATCAAATTTTGTGAATTATCTTCGTAAGAACTTATCCATACAAATGGTCTATAAAAAGAATTATATTTTTACAAAATTCATTTGAATCGTTCAGAAGATATCCAAATTGCACGTAGTATATACAGAAATAACTGAACGGCGACAAACATAAAAAGCTTCTTTTTTATTCAGGGTTTTCAAACTTTTTTCCGGCAGTGTATGACTTTTTTCAAAAACGATTCTTTAGCCGAAAAAGTTGTACCACCTTGTACAAAATGAAAGTTTCATTCACACTGTGAACCGGACTTAACTGTCTGATTCGAAAGTTTTTTTAGTAGGTTGCCACTATCAGCGTCTTCTATCAGCGATATCACCAAATATCAGCGTCTCTCGTTGACATTTGGTAAAGTGACAGTGTTTTGTTTACAACAACTTTTTTCGTGTCTTCGATTTTCGAAGAAAAAATTGAGTAACGAGTTTGTATCAAATTTTGTGTGATAAATGGTTTAAACTGCGCCGATACGCGTTAAATGTTGGTGAAATGTTACGGTGACTCTGCTCTATCGTATCAGAAGGCAAACAAGTGATTTAACCGATTTGTGAGTGGCCAAGACGAAGTTGAAGACGACCCTCGTACCGGGAGGCCATCGTGTTCGACTACCGAAGAAAAAGTTGAAAAAATCAAAGAAATGTTGGTCAAAAATCGCAAACTGACGATTAGAGACATAGCAGAGGACGTCGGCATTTCAATTGGATCAGTTCAGAACATTTTAAAGAATAAATTGGGCTTGAGACGTGATTTCATGCAAAAAAGAGACCGAGTTGTTATCGCGAAAGCCATGCTGGAAATGGTCGAAAACGACGAATCATTCATCGAATCCATCATTACTGGTGATGAGACATGGGTATAGGAGTATGACACGCAAGCCAGGCATCAGACGAGTGAATCAGGCTCAATTTTTTCTTCCATTGTAAAAACCGAAGACACGTAAAAAGTTGTTGTAAACAAAACACTGTCACTTTACCAAATGTCAACGAGAGACGCTGATATTTGGCAGCATTGTCATAGACACATGTGGCAACCTACTAAAAAAATTTTCGAATCGGACAGTTAAGTCCGGTTCACAGTGTGAATGAACCTTTCCTTTTGAACCAGGTGGTATACTTGTTTTAAATTTGTTACTGGTACTTAGACTTTTTTATCAAGATCTTTTCCCCATCCCCAACCTCCCCCCCCCCCTGGTTACAGGCCTGGTATGTATTTTTAGAAAAAATTTCTAATTAAATTGTCGCCGTGACTTTCTTTTTGAAGTTATTTATATATTCCCAAACAGCATAGAAAAAGTTCCGTAAATTGCTGAATTCGGAAAATAAAGTGGGAAGCTAAGTTACCATATAATACCATATAGAATAAGCAAAACACTTCAGAAAAACCTTGCCACAATCCGCAAATTGCGTAAAAATCAATTGGTTTTCCTGACTAAACAAACATAAAACGGGGAAAAGAGCATAAAAACCCTTTTATGTTTAAATGTAACGATATATTTATGCACATCCTATATTAATTTGCAACCCACTTCAAAACGTCTTCCCACAAAAAGATTCAGTTAAATCATCAAAATTTAAGTTAATCATGGCAGGGTACCATAAAATTCTCATAAAATTAACAGAAATACAGAGTAGTAGTATACTTCAAGGTGAAATCTCACTCCATGTACCACCAGTTCGAGTGTTGGTTGCTGCGCCTACTCCTCAAAGTAGGAACATGCTAATAGCTTGTGAGGCTATTAATGAACATACCATTGACGTCAGCCAGAATCGATATTTAGACCTTTCACTGTGAGCTGTTAAAATAAAAACATAAAAACAACAACAAATAAAGTCAAAAGGATAACAACACTTGCTGTCAATCAGAGCAAGTGTAGAGCGGAAGTTATGGACGTCGAATGGGCTTTAAAAAACACCTCATTGCTTTCCAAACAAACAAACAAACAAACACCCCAACACACCCATATAAATTATTCAAGTACTCGGTGTGCTCTATTTGGGTGTTAAATATATTCCGATCAAATATATATTCCAAGGTGACAAGGTTTATTTTTTCACCATTACTAACTTGTTTGTTCCGCGTACGTATTTGTTGCACGTGTTGGCAACGCAGAATAACAAAATGTTTAAATAAACATCAATCAGAAATAAACCTGCCTACCTTCGACTGACTGCGTGCCTGCCTGTTGAACTGGCAGTTTGACATGCGAAAGGACACATACACACAATGTGATAATGATGATGACGATGATGTTGACTTTGTATGAAATGAGTTTATGGATTTTCATTTTGAAAAGAAAATGTCTGCTTATTAAATTATAACGCATCCTTTGTAGAAACGGAAATTGTTGTTTTTACAGAAATTAAGATTTATTCTTTTGCTATTAAGAGTTACTCTTTTGCTAAGAGCATTTTTAAAGGTTAATGGAAATTATTAATAGGGGCAAAATTAATGTCAACGTTTACCCTTAAACTGAATATTATGGTCCACTTACGAATGACGTTTTTTTTTCTAAACTGAGCCATGTCTATTTAAACTATTAAATAATTATAAGCACACCCTTTTGAAGTGTTTTAATTTAACCATGGTACAATTAAAAGTAGGTAGCATCGCAACTGATTGTACTCTCTTTCTCAGCTACCATTATTGTCAAAATCAATACAAATAATTTTTCTACTATTTGACAAACTGAGTCTCTTCGTAGTGTTGTTTTCAGTTTTTTTTTTTTTTTTTGGTTTTTGACAGTTATGGTAGTCGGCTCTCAGCCGTGCGTCTACTTTCATTTATTCTATAATAAATTTTCCTTTTTTTATATAAAATATTCAGTTGACGACAGGGGCGCAATCAGGTTTTTTCTTTTTTGGTTAATTTTATAATAAAAAAGTAGCTATAGCGGCTATTGTATAGGGGAATGTATCCGGTTATGAGCCATCTTTCTTTAAATCGACATAAAATTGTCTGTGCTTAATATTTTTCCGTGGTTGTAATGCTTTTAACTTACTTTTTTCTAAAAAGACCTTATAGATTAAGTTAAAAACGAAAAAATTATGAAAGATTACCTAAAATCTTATCGTTTTTGCTTAAAAATAATTTGTCACCGGTTATGTGCCACCCAAGAAAATCAGTTGGAAATCAAAAAACTTGATGTGAGATCGACACAAATTCAAAGATTATGAATAAATTTAATTTTTTGATTGAAAAAGGAACATTTAAAAGCAATCTAGAATAGTAAAAGAAAATTATTCAAGCACAGTGTTTGTTTGCAGGTGTACAGGCCAGCCTGTACCTAACCTAACCTGTAAAAATAGCTAAAATGTATAACATATACAAGTAATTAACAGTACGTTTAAAAATTCTATAGAATGACACATAGATGGCGTTACTAGATTTTTTCCATATGATTTTTATTTAGTACCAACTTTCAAACGATACGTATAAAAATTTGACAACAATCTGACAATTGATTCGTGAGTAATAGCATTTTGTGTGCAACTATTGTTATTGAAAAATAAAGAATGGAAAAAGGTGAATTTCGAGTTTTGATAAAGCATTGCGTTTTGATGAAAAAAAATACAGTGGAAACCAAACAATGGCTTGATAAACATTATCCAGACTCTGCTCCAACGAGACAAATGGTAGAAAAGTGGATAGCTGAATCAGCACAAATGATGCAGAGCGCAGTGGACGCCCAAATCAGACTGTTATTCCAAACATCCAAACATAACATCAAAAAAATCCACAAATTGGTTATGAACGATCGCAAGTTGAAGGTGCACGAGCTAGCTGACATTGTAAAGATAGTCAGATGGTAGTGTTTTTACCATTTTGCACGAACATTTGGGTATGCGAAAGCTCTGTGCAAAGTGGGTGCCGCGTGAGCTCACAGTCGACCAAAAACAACAGCGAATTGATGATGCAGAGGAGTGTTTAGCGCTGTTAAACCACGATAAAATCGAATTCTAACGTCGATATGTGACAATGGATGAAACATGACTTCACTATTACACACCAGAATCCAAAAGACAGTCAGCTGAGTGGACAGCAGTCGACGAACCGAATTCAAAGCGAGCAAAGGCCCAACAGTCGGCTTGTAAGGTGATGGCGTCTGTATTTTGGGATGCGAAAGGAATAATATTCATCGACTATGCCCAAAAAGGAACCACCATTAACAGCGACTATTACTGTGCGCTTTTGGATCGATTGAAGGCTGAAATCGCCAAGAAACGGCCACATTTGCAAAAGAAAAAAGCGTTGTTTCACCAAGACAATGCACCGTGTCACAAATCGATGAAAACGATGGCAAAATTGAATGAGTTGGGCTTCGAATTGCTAACCCATCCACCGTATTCTCCAGATTTAGCCCCCATCTAAACTTTTTCCTGTTTTTAGATCTCAAGAGAATGCTTGCTGGAAAGAAATTCAAGTCCAATGATGAAGTAATCGCTAAAACTGAGGCCTATTTTGACGATAAAGAGAAATCGTACTATAAAAGTGGTATCGAAAAGTTGGAAAATCGTTGTATTGCTCTCGAAGGCTACTATGTTGAATAATATAATCGAGTTTTATCAAAATTTTGTTTTTTTCTTACTTATCCTACGGACTTATTGAATGACCTGTTAAGTGTTTTCACTGCAATTTAATTTAAATGATAATGTTTGAACAAAAAAATGCTAAATATTTAATTTTGTAAGCTGGCTTACAACCGGAAACTCGAGTGGCTCATAACCGGGTCTGATTAGCAATTTGTACATGACATCACATTGATCTAGGCTGTCCATTACATCTCTTTTAAAGAGAACATGTTCTCTTTTTGTGTTCGTATCTTTTTGTTCACTCTCTTTTTTTGGTGCGGTAGTTTTTTGTCCAACAGTGCTCTTTATGTACTCTATTTCAAAAAAAAATCCTAGATTGATGGAATTTTATTTATTTAGTAGGAATTCGCCACAGAAATCGGAGCTATGGACTTTTTCTCGGCATTTCGATAACACGCTCTAATTGTTTACTGGGTTAAATCTGTTGACAAGTTAAATCTGTCATTCTGTCAAAAGCAAACCGTTTGCTGTCAAATCAAATACAAATTGTTTATTGCTGCAGCGTGGTTGCTTTGTGTAAAGCCTTAAAGTTAATGGTTTAGCTAGTTTAATAAGCAATAAGGTAATCTATTTTTTTAACTTTGATTATTATTTTATATTTATATAAAAACTTTTTTCGTAGCCTAGAGATGAGCAAAAGAAAATGTGTTTTTAACCATGATTTACAAACAAAATACAAATCGTTCATTGCCAAACCAGAAATTGCAAAACATGAAGCATTCTGCACGATTTGCAACACCAAAATCTCGATTGCAAATAAAGGACGATATGATTTGGAGCAACATATTGGTTCGCAAAGGCACAAACAATCATTACAGGCAGGTGAAGGTTCGAGTAGTTTGACCCAGTTTTTTATACCAAAATATACAAAGCTGGATGACAAGGTAGCTGCTGCAGAAGGTACCTTAGCTTTCCATACTCTTAAACACCATTTCAGTTTCCGTTCCACCGACTGCAGTTCAAGTTTATTTAAAGAAATATTTGAAGATTCCCAAATTGCAAAACTGGTTAGGTCTGCGCATACAAAAACCAGGGTAATTGCAAAAAATGTAATAACGCCTTTTTGTATTGAAAATATTATAAAGGAAATTTCCGAAATTCCATATATATCTGTTTCTACAGATGGAAGCAACCATGGTTCAATTAAAATGTTTCCATTATTAATCCAATACTTCAATGCAAAAACTGGAATTCAAACGAAAATGTTACATCTGAATAATTTACAAGATGAAAAATCCGAAACCATAGCGAATTATATAATAAAATATTTAACAAAATTTAATTTGTTAGAAAAGTGTATTGCATTTTCCGCAGATAACTGCAATACGAATTTCGGTGGAATAAAGAGAGCTGGCGAAAATAATGTTTATTGCAAATTGAAATCAAAACTGGAAAAGGATTTAATTGGAATCGGATGCCCAGTTCACATTACTTCTAACTCAGCCAAAACTGGTTTTGATTCGTTTCCTGTTGATGTAGAATTGATTTGTATAAAAATCTTTAATTTTTTTCAATTTACACAGTAAGAACCGAAAGTTTAAAGGAATTTTGCAGCTTCACTGAAATAGAATATAAAAATTTGCTAGGACATTCAGGCACACGATGGCTATCATTATTTCCCGCAGTGAATCGAATTCTAGAAGTTTTTCCAGCTCTAAAATCTTATTTTTTATCTATTGATAACTGTCCAGTTATTCTGGAACGATTTTTTAAGTCAAACTTAAGTGAGGCGTTTTTTTACTTTGTACATTCATTGCAATATGTGTTTCACGAAAGAAGTAAAGAGATGGAAATGGAAACAAATTCAATCTTGGAGGTATCGTCAATCGTGAAATCTTTAAAACCACTTTAAAGTGCAGAATTGACCAGAACTTTTTGCCAATTTCCACAAATACAATATTACTTGAATTAATCAGGAACGGATTTGAAACTGAAGTTAATTCTTTTAAAAATGATTGTATGAAGTGCTACCGAAAATCATTGGAATACCTCGAAAAATGGAAAATTCACTTGGATGAGTTCAGTTGCTTCAATTGGATGAAATTGGACGAAGTACCTGAGTGGACATCAGTTGAACTTACGGTCAAATATATATCTTCGAAAGGTGTCGAATTAAGTTGCAATGATTCAAAAGGTTTTGACCAGTTTTGTAACTTAAAAAATTTTGTGGCCGCGAAACTATCTGATGATGAATTTAAAAAACTAATATCAAGTGCAAAATGGTTAAAGTTTTTTGAAAATAATAATAATTCAGAGTATTATTCGGAACTCCTAAAAATTTGTCAATTTTTTTTTTGCATACCAGGACAAAATGCAAATGTCGAAAGAATATTTTCTTTAATTGGGGCACAATGGACGAAAGACCGGAACAAACTCAAAATTTCAACCATCAGATCGATTCTCACGGTTGTATACAATCTTAAGGATTTAAAATGTAAATCTTTTAAAGATTTAATTATTAACGATAAAAAATACTTAGCCCTAATAAGTAGCTCAAAAAAGTATAATTCCGATTCATCAGAATCAGAATCAGATATTGATCTCAATTAATTTTTATATATTAATTTATTTTGTTTATGTTTTTTTTAAGAAAATGTGATTTTTGAATTTATTTTGTTTATTTTTTTAAGAAAATGTGATTCTTTTTGTTTTTTATTGTTTTATTATATATTTATTTCGTTGTTTCTATCATTAATAATAATTAATTAATTAATTATAACATCAATAAAATTATTAATTATTTAATAAATAATTTTTTTATTGTAAACTCTTTTTTAGTTAAAATGTTCTCTTTTTTTAGAACGAAAGTTCTCTTTTGAAAATAAGTCATATGGGAACCCTACATTGATCATATGTACCGCTTTGAAAAAAATTCAAGATTATTTTTCTTACCGTTTTTCTACAAGATATTTTGTTTTATATCAAGCAACACGTCTATTTAGCGCAATGACACAGCAAATGTGAAATTATGAAAAGTGTTGACAATTAAACAGAAAAAATTTATTGTCTCACAACCGAAGCTAACATTCCCCTTCCTCTTAGTGAGTCCGATTTTTGCATTAATAGTTCCTGGTAAAAAACTCAGCCAGGGCAAGCAACATCTTACCATTCAACTTTTACACCTCACAGTAGTAAATTTCTACCTTAGGGAGTAATATTTGCATATGAAAGTATGCTAAAGTTAACAAACAAAGAATTCCACCACAACGATTACATACATAAAAGCTGCATACCCGTGGCACTGGATGAGATGAAATCTCAGTGGAACAGTTTTTGTTCAACTTTATTACAATTTGGCACACTTGCGATAAAGTGTCAAAATACGAGTGCAAGCAGTAGGACGAAAACTCGTCGAAGAGTACTTCACTTCAGATTTGCCAACTATGTTCGTTTTGAAAAAAATGCTTTAAATTTGGCAGCATTTTAAGATCAGGGGGTCAATTCCCGTTTTGCGTTAAAGTGAAGTGAAAAAAAACTTTTCACAATCGTTTTCATTTGACGTCTTCACTTTTTCACTTCACTACGCACAAAAACGCGATTCTTGTTCGTCTAATGGAAAGTAGTTGCTGAATAGCATATAAGAGTTGCTGAATGCATATTAAACAAAGCTTTTATGAAAAAAGTGTAAACAATATATAAGAAAGAAGGAAACTTTTGCAAAAATTACTTCATCATTAATATCATTTTATTTGCGCAGAAGATATTGGAAATAAATAAATATGAACAAGATAAGTTTTGCGACAGCATAAAACAGCCAAAAGTAGTAAAGCAAATAGTATTTACTTGTTATTGGCAATATCAACATTTTCCTCTAAATAGTTGATAAGATACTGTTTCTGCGTACCGCGTGTCCTTTTTCCCTAAGCTGGTTTTCTTTTTACATTATTTATTTTTAATTTAAAGTCATTTTCTGTCCATAACGTGCGTTTGCTACCGGCGTTAACTTTCTTTCCATTTCAGCGAAAAATTAACAGCTGTTGCCCTTTCAGCACACAACGGGAATCGCATTTTCCGTGTAAAGGTGAAAACATATTTCACATGACGATAACGTAGAACAGGAATTGACCCCCAGAAATGGATTAACAAATAATAAAAGATTTAAAAAATTGCGATCAATTGTTTGCTTTTTAAAGAAAAAGAAAAAGTTAGTTACATGACTATTGTGATTCAGATTAACAAAATAAATCAAAACTATATTTTCAAATTCAGTTTACGCTTACTTTCAGCGAGTTTATCTAAAATAAAATCCACTGATGGCGTCATATGGGCTGCTCAGAGCACAAGTGACGTAAGTCCACTTTTGGTAGTTTTGAGAAAATGGAATATTTAGAAAAATTTTTTTTAGAAATTCTATATATAAAGAACTCAGTTTTTCTTATAAGCTAGGTCAAGAGAGTAAAAAGAGCTATTCATCAAATCGTAAAAAATTAACTTAATAATACAAAAAAATAATAAAGAATCTTGCAAACTAAACTCAACATTTTTTTAAAATTTCTTATTTCCGCTGTAGAAATCTAATATGAGATGTTTTTAAGAATGTTTTGATGATGAATCGAACAAAACTTTCCCCTAGTGATTATCTTCATTATTAAGGGAAATATAAAATGAATGGACTTACGCCACTTGTCCTCAGAACTTTTCTAATTTCCGCTGTAGAAATCTAATGTGAGACATTTTTAAGAATTATTTGATGAGGAATTATAGCATTTAGTTCCAGAAGTCAAACAAAACTTTTTTCTACTGATTATCTTCATTATTAAGGGAGATTTAAAATGAGTGGACTTACGTTACTTGGGCTCTGAAAAAATTATGTCATTTGTCAGAACAATAACAAAGTATTTATAATAACATTTACAATAACATTTTATTCAGAGATTACGTAAGCTGGGAGTTTCTAACCCGGACTCATAAAAATGCTACATTTTCCTTTTCACTTCTATGCACTTAACTCAATTTCCCTAAAAAATTAGCTTACACCACTTGTGCTCTGAGCAGCTCATATCACTGTACAGATTAAGCAATGTGCGACCGTTTAGTATATCTTGCAACATCGTGCTTCTTTAATTACTTTTTGAGTCGGCGAAGTACTGAAAATGTTCGTTTATTTTCACACAAAGTGACTGGAAGCGTTACAAGGATGATTGGTAAATTAAATATATTAGAGAATATTTCTTTATTGCACAGTTCTAAGGCTTAAAAGGCTGTCTTTTTTTTCATCGTTAGTTTTATTACTAACTTTATACCAAACATTCAGTTTCATTTTTAAATCATCAAAATCTCCTTACAAATCATCTTAATAAAATCCGATTAGTTTTTCAGAAGCTCCTAAAGCGACATATCCAGCGTTCTTGTAGCGTCAGGAAATAGTGTTGAAATGAATGGCGGAAATAAATGTTATAAAAATCTAACTCTTAGGTTTGAGATATATCAAAAAATTTGTCAAAAAATTTTGATAGTATTACTAAAAGTACTGTCCATCGTCAGCCACTACTTTTTCCCATCTTTCTGGTAACATATGGCTTTCGAGAAAAAAGAACTGCTCCGGTTTTAAGGCCAAAAGTGAATCAAGCCAATTTCTGCTATACTGTTCTGAAGTGAAGCGTATCCCGGTGAGAGCGTTTTGCATAGACCGAAATAAATGATAGTTGGACGGGGCAAGGTCCAGGCTATAAGACGGGTGAGCCAAAACTTCCCATCCAATATTTTCCAAATAGTTTTTAACCGGTCTTCCAACATGTGGCCGAGCGTTGTCATGCTGAAAAATTATGGCTTCGTGTCTGGCCGCATATTCCGGTCGTTTCTCGGCTATGACTTTCTTTAATTGTGTTGTGATCAATTGTGTTTGATAGAGGTAGCCTGTGATTGTCTGGCCCGACTTTAACAGCTCATAATACACACACCCTTTGATCCCACCAAATACAGAGCATTACCTTGGCACCATGGATATTTGCCTTTGTCTAGGAAGGTTCTGGTTGTCCGAGCTTCACATATGAGTGTTTGCGTTTCGGGTTGTCGTAATGAATCCATTTTTTATCCCCAGTCACGATCCGATGCAAAAAATCACTTATTTTTTAGCGTTCAAGCTGTATTTCGGACATGCAAAATCGTCTTTCCACATCTCTCGGCTTTAAATCATATGGCACCCAATTTCCTTGCTTTTGAATGTATCCGGCTGTTTTTAAACGTTTTTAAATGGCTGCTTGAGTAACTTCCAGCGATTTCGCAAGTTCTTCTTGTGTTTGGCAACAATCTTCATCGAGTAATGCTTCTAATTCTTCGTCTTCAAACTTTTTTGGTTGACCAGGACGTTCTTCGTCAGCTAAGCCAAAATCACCACTTTTAAATCGTGCCGTGCAAACCACTTTTCGCACGTTCGCTCAGCTAGAGCATGTTCACCATAAACTTCCACCAAAATACGATGACTTTCGGCAGTAGTTTTCTTCATATTAAAGTAATGAAGAAGAACTCCCCGCAAAAACACTTTTTCAGGCTCAAAAAAATATTGTTGTTTACACTTACATTTTTATTACATATACTGAAAAAGATACACAATGGCAGTAGCTTTCCAACGCATGTTCGGAATATTGGAACGATGGAATAATAATCAAGTTATGCCATCTCTTAGCAAACCGCACGAATTAAGTTAAGTTAAGTTAAGCTTATCACCAGCCTTGAGATTTGCTATCTAAATAATCTTACAAAATTTAAAGCCAATTAGATGAACTGTTTCACAGAAAAAAAAATCAGAGGAAGAAAATGTCTAAATTACTGTACATACCCCCTTAAATAAATAACGATATGTTGATTGCGTTATCCTGGAGCGAATACTTTAATAAGAGGTTTTAAGAAAAATCTGTATAATTTTATTTCACTTCAAAGTTGGATGTTATTTATAGGACTGGCCACTTTAATTTTGCACTCTAACCTAAGATACCAACTTTTGATCTGACATCATTGTTGATTCGCAATGTTGTAAGAAAAATAAATTGTTGCAATTGTTTTTTTATTATTTGCGGTCATTGCGGTTTCATTGTTGATGTCGATTATTGCTGTGCCTTTTTATTAGTTGTCGGTCGCGTGTTGAACACTTGTTATTTTCTTTATTGCCTGTTTAAGACTATTTTTATTATTAATATAGCAGAATTTCCTCTTGTTTGAAAGCAATAAATTGACAATGGCAGCAATCAAGGCTTACCGAGGAGGTTTAAAAGGAAAATAAGGCTGTGGAAACTGCTGCGTTTGAAATTTAGACAAATTTTGTAATGGGTTGACTATGGGTAGTTTTCAATCTGGAGAATGTCTCTTGATTTTCAAACCGATTTCGTACTCTGATATGCATTTTTTTCTTGTTTACTTTACTGGTGCTTTCAATCAAATCAATCTAAGAAAATTCTTCCACCCACTTTGGTGTGCCTACTAGCGCCAGTTGGAAACTCAAAGCGTAGTCAGGTTGTCCCGAGCGTTCTTTTCTGCGTCGACCGCCTTCAGTTTTCCGTTTATGTAACTCATTTGAGCAATTCTCTACTGGTCGTGACGTCATGCTCACCGTCCATTCTCAATCGCAAATTGGCAGACTTTGCTCTCTATCTCTCACCACATTTCTTATGAACGTTCTAATTAAGAATTTCGTCATTGTGACGTCACAATCTCAACCAATTGAGAAAAAAATAGCAGAGAATGGTTACTTAAACGCACCACACGTATCGAATAGAGTATTTTCTTCAATGTAGCGTCGTTTTCCATTCGTTTAACATGACCAACGCAGCCCCACGATTTTTATAAAATTGGCTATATCAATGTTGGGGTACAGCGCATACTCTCTCATTTTCTCTGGAAGGCTCCCAAACTTTTTTCAACAAAACAGCTCAATGTCCAGATTTGTACTGCCCTTAAAAGGACGGGCATGATTTGTGACTTAGTTAGCGTAGGTTTTTTTAGTTGAGAGTGGTCTCTGCTTCACAACTTGCCTACTGATCCCAAAATAAAACCTATTGGCGAGACTTTGATCTCAATACTGATATCATCGTTGGAGGAGTTTATGCTGGATCCCAGTCAGACGAAGTCCTTAACAACCTCGTCTAAGTATCTCGCCTTATCTGAATTCACTGCAAGACCCATTCGACTTGGTTCTTTTTCAAATCTGATATGGCCTATGATATCCATATATAGCATATGCCAGCAGCATAACACTTTTATACAATATCGTGTCAGAATAACATAAGAAATCATCTTGTCTGAAACCTCGTTTGGTATCGAATAGGTGGAGAGTTCCTTCCTAATTTCAAGTGTTTGACGTAAATATCTGGTCACACTGATAAGATCCAATGAGCTGATTTACGATGGACTTCAGTGTTTCACATAGTACACTCAACAGAGCCATATATGCAATATTAAGAAGGCTTATTTCACGGTAGTTGATGCAAAGCACCATCAGACTGTCCAACACTTGGTCATTTTAACGAAAATGCGAGCGTCCGTTTCTCAAGCGATCGCTTGTCTTGTGAATGGGGCAGAGCACACTGAGTATCCAGTTGTTTTAATCAACCAAGTTTCAAGAAAAATTCAAATTTAATTCCCAAACGTCACCACCATTAGGGCCTTGAAATCAAGACTAAGTAAATAATGCAAACGACAGTTTGTACAAAATATTTACAGTTGCTTGAATTATCTTCAATCTTTCATTTCTATTATCTTTAATCCCTTTCGCTTAAAAATCATCACTCCTATTTTTGTAGAAAATTGTTGCAGACGAAAAAGATCAATCCTAAAAATTACTAAAAATTTGGAAGGTTTTTATTTTTTTTCGTTTTTTAAATTTTAATATAAAATAAATTAAATTCAATAATTGAAATAAGTCGAAGAAATACTAAAATAAACTATAAGAAACATCAAACCTTCAAATTAAAATTAAGTACTAACTTGCCTTTGTTCAGGCTTACACGTTACATGGACTATAATTAATTAAATTATTGTACAATTATTGTATTATTACAAATAATTGTATTATTAATACATGCCTTATTTTATATTTAAAATGATTGAGTAATGAATGATTTTTGAAAATAGTCAGTTAAAATGCAGCCTCTATAATATTTCATGAGAAAGTCAAGTCGGTGAAAAAAGAATTAAAAGAAATAACCTAAAACTTTAAAGCTTATAAAACAAAAACCTAGTCTCTTTACTCTACTTTGGGTGTGATAGCTTAAAAACTTAGGGCGAATTTTTGTCTGTGCGTGTGAATTATTTTGTACACAAAGGTTTAAGTTGTATGCCTTAAGTTTTGAGAAAGAAGTAATAAAGTAAAATCTCTTATTATTGATTTTCTTTATATTTATTAAAAAATGTGTTAAATGCGTACTTAATAACTAACGTATGTATAAAGCAAAGTTGCACCAGAACGAACTTTTGTACCATTTTTTGTACGTTTTTAATTTTGAGGGACGTTTTTATTTTTTCGATACGATGAAAGTAAAAGTAGGAATACTATTCTGCTGTTGGGTATTTTTGTTTGTAAAATGGAACCTTTTTTTTTGGACACCACTTTTAAAAACAGTTGAAGCAAAAGATACCCCAAAATGTTTAGAGTTGAGGACTTTTTTCCTTTTTGTCAGCACTTTTGAAAGTGCTCCCCAAAAATGAAATGATGAAAAAAATGATACCCCCTAAAGAATTAAAAATTTTAAAGTTGAGAACCGTTTATTATTTTTTCTCATCACTTTTGAAACGAAGAGAAGAAAATCAGGTAAGTATGCACAACACGTGAATGTTTCCAAAACAAAATTTTAGGAAAAAATTCAATTTTATTTCCAAGGAAATTTTATTTATTTTTTAAGTACGTTTTTTTATACTCCGATGCAACCCTGGTAGAAAGATATGATGGGGTTGTTTTATTTTATTTAAATTGCAATGGCATGTTGATTACTTAAGAAACATATCGATTTGAATCAATAGCCATCAAAAGGTCACTGAACTGCGTTCATTATCACTATTTAAATAGAGGGTACAGTAATAAAATGGATTCACGTAACCTACAAAACCTATTATTTTTTCTTTAAATAGACAGCTGATTTACACACATAAATCAACTAATCCTGTTTAGCTATAAATAGACGAAAGATAACACATTGTTCAAACACAAAGCACAACAAGCGGCTTTGGCCAACAATGTCTACAGTCGCGGATTTAATAAAGTGGCAACACGATAAGGCGAATTTTTTAAAAAAATTTTAAAAAAAATGTATTAGAATCGTTAAGAAATAGATCCTAAGAATTGAGTAAATTTTTTATTTTTAAATATTTAGTCATATTTTTAACCGAGTTCAAAAAGGAGGAGGTTCTTCTTTCTTTACTCTTTTCATAACTTTAATTTAAAATATGCAACGCTGTGTTATTTTACTATTTCAATGCTTGGCAACTCCAACCCAAAAATCCAAAAGTAAACATAAAGTAACTGTCAATTGAATTATTTCAGTTTTTCTGTTAAATGCAATATAAAATTTAAATAAAATGTGTAAAGGACTAACAATAATTCGAAAAAAAATTGAAGTATTCAATTTAAACCACACAGCTATAAGATTCAAAATTTTAATATGCACTACAAATCCACTACTGTTCACCTGGTTGCCGCTAAATACATGAATGCTTATTCACATATTCATTTGCAGCTCGAATAAACAAATAAAAATAATTTATAACCTACTGTGTTGCCGTACATTGAAACTTGCAATTAAATTGTGCAAAGTCTGCAATTAACCTCCATAGTCCAAGTAGGCTCTCAACTAGTTGTTCTACCGACCTCCTACAGCCCTGTCATTTAATCACGTCACGCTCTGCGGCACCAATATGCAAACACAGGTATGTAGCAGCAATGTTAATCCTCAGCCTCAAGATTCCTTCCGCTGATTTTTTTTTTTTACCGAGCACAGTGAAAGTCGCCAACTACCAATGCTTGCTTCTGCATACAACTTGCTGCCTCATAGACTGTTCTAATGGCTCTAACGATCTCATATCATACGAAGCAGTATGTGTATCCTTTTCTGGTAACAGGCACTATTTTCATTTGTCGCTATGGAAGCTATGTTTAACAGTCTACCAGGTACATTTTTTCCCCACAGCTGGACTTTTATAGCATTATATTTAATTCCCCGAGTATTTTCCTAAATCATTTATCTACTTCCTGATTTCTCTGTCACTGATTAAATATGTACTAATGCAGTCCCGTGGCGCTTGTTTATGTTGAATTTATGGTATGGAGGTGTGCGTGTGTGTGTCTGTGCCGTTTTTAGGTATAAAAAAGGATGTCAACTAATGATGCCTTAATAAAGTTCTTATTAAAGGTAATGTTTTTTTAAGTTATATTTAAATCCATAGCAACAAGAATTTTAGATAAAAAATTTGGTGAAAAACTTAACTGAAAGACAAAAAGTTATATATAAAAAATGTTATTTTGGACTATTGAAAAACTGTGGTTCAACGAAATCTAAATTCTTAAAAATTTTACTGTAAGAATTGTCTTAATAGTACTTCGTCTATAAAATACGGTTTGTAATAATAATAAAAACTGTTTTGTATAATCAAAGTACTTTTAAAATAACTCTTAATAAATCTTAATCTTAATCTGCTTAATAAAACCTTTGATGATTTAATTCATTTATTTAAAAAATGTTATAAAATACAACATAATTTGAGAATTTTCTTAATGTGCTTTAATATTATAACTACTTTAAATTATACTGTTATAAATTATGAATTAAACATGATGTCATACTAAGCTTTGTTACGCATGAAAACCATCTGAAGTGTCCTTTGCTGAACAATTGCGTGTGCAATGATGCTCATGCTCAAGGTCATCCTAACGTAAACTACTCAGAATAAATAGGCGCCCCATGCGAATGAGTTGCCAAATTAGTTTTTTTATGATGGGGTAGATAAAAAATGCCATTAAATTCATAATAATCAAGCCAAATATAAAGGAAAGTGTAAAGTTGTTTTTTAATATACCATAGAGATAATTATTCTAAGATTAATCTATTTGCATCTTGCAGGCAGAGTTATTGATTTTTTTTTCTTACTGATATTATGAACGAAAATCAAAAGGAGTTCTGACGAAGCTACGAAATCATATACACATGCACCAATCTTGGTTGGTATTGCGATTTTAAAGGTATATTTCAATATAAAAGTAGGGCAAAAAAGATTAGCCCCGGACACTTAATGAAATGCAAAGAAAAATGCAATAAACAATATGTGTGTTTATTTTGGTTTTAATATAAAACTAGGCACGTATGCCAAAATACTAAAATAGGTCGCAAAATACGTTACGTTTATTTTTCTTGGAGGGAATCTGTCGAAAATAGTTTTAAAATATAATAAAAAAAATCAAATATTGTTATTAAAAATCATGCGATTTTTGAAGTGAAAACTTGGTAGAGAGCAAAGCTATAGATTCGCGATATCATCACGCTGTTAGAGATATCATCACGCTTTTAATTTCTGTTGCATTGTACAGCATTGCTTATGCCGTGGTTATGCTAAGCAAACATGTTTGGTGAGTTTTTTTTTATTACCTAGGTGATTACCAACCGATTACCAAACCAATTACCGAAGCGATTACCGAAACGATTTCCAACCAATTACCGAAGCGATTACCGAAACGATTACCAACCAATTATCGAAGCGATTACCAACCGATTACCGAAGCGATTACCAACCGATTACCGAACCATTTACCGATGACCGAACCATTTACCGATTACTGAAGCGATTACCAACCTATTATCAAATACCGAAGCGATTACCAACCAATTACCGATTAACGACGCCATTACTAACCGATTACCGAAGCGATTACCAACTTATTACCGATTATCGAAGCGATTACCAATTACCGAAGCGATGACCAACCTATTATCGAAGCGATAGCTAACCGTTTACCGAAGCGATTACCAACCGATTACCGAATCGATTACCAACCATTACCAATTACCAAATACCGATGCGATTACCAGTCTATTACCGAAGCGATTACCAACCGATTACCGAAGCTATTACCAACCGATTACCAAAGCGATTAGCAACCGATTACCAAAGCGATTTCCAACCAATTACCGAAGCGATTACCGAAACGATTACCAACCAATTATCGAAGCGATTACCAACCGATTACCGAAGCGATTACCAACCGATTACCGAACCATTTACCGATGACCGAACCATTTACCGATTACTGAAGCGATTACCAACCTATTATCAAATACCGAAGCGATTACCAACCAATTACCGATTAACGACGCCATTACTAACCGATTACCGAAGCGATTACCAACTTATTACCGATTATCGAAGCGATTACCAATTACCGAAGCGATGACCAACCTATTATCGAAGCGATAGCTAACCGTTTACCGAAGCGATTACCAACCGATTACCGAATCGATTACCAACCATTACCAATTACCAAATACCGATGCGATTACCAGTCTATTACCGAAGCGATTACCAACCGATTACCGAAGCTATTACCAACCGATACCAAAGCGATTAGCAACCGATTACCGAAGCGATTACCAACCGATTACAAAAGCGATCACCAACCGATTACCGTTTATCAAACGATAGCTAACCGATTACCGTAGCGATTACCAACCAATCACCGAAGGGATTAACAACTAATTACCGAAGCGATTACCAACCCATTACCGATTACCGAAGCGATTACCAATTACCGATGCGATTACCAACCGATTTCCGATTACCAACCTATTACCGTTTACCGAAGCGATTACCAACCGTTTACCGAAGCGATTACCAACCGATTATCGAAGTGATTACCAACCGATTACCAATTACCGAAGCGATTGCAAACCGATTACCGAGCCAATTACCGATTACCCAACCAAAGTAATTGTGTTACAAATATATTACATATAAACATTAAAAAATAGCAGTTTATACTTTCAATCACGCATAAATTGATAAAAAGAATTAGAAAAGTAGAACGCGTCTGATTTGCCGACTCTAGCTACTTTGGAAATTCATAACGGCTATGTTATTTCATAGCTTTAAGTTTTCACTTCGGTCGGCAGGCAGTCCCCCCACTGCCTACTTTTTATAACAATTTTTCGCCTGCAACCATTTTTTTCTCTAATAAACTACCGAATATAGTTTTCAAATATATTTAAAAAAATTAAAAATTTGCAAAAATTGTTATTAAAAATTGCGCAATTTTTTACAATAATTTTTGCCTGCGACGCTATTTTCCTTTATAAAGCTACCGAAAATGATTTGAATTATAATTACAAATTTTAAAAACTATTATAATCGAGCGATTTTTTATAATTTTTTTTTGCCTACGCCTCTTTTTTCCCTTCTAAAGCTACAGAAAATGGTTTTAAAATATGAATAAAAAAAATAAACATTGTAAGTACAAATTGCGCATTTGTGAAATATTTTTAAATTGCAATTTAGGGCCTTATTTCATTATGAAAAATTACGCAACAGAAGCGCAACAAAATAACGCCTCATTTGTTTTGTGGATTAATGTTTTCAGAGTTGGTTTCTGTAAAATTTGAAACCTTTTTATTTTTCCCCCAATTTTTTTTAAAGGGTGCATTTTCGCATGACCCCAAACATATTTATTCGCATTTGGGTGTTATTTCATTGGAAGTTATTTAATTGAAACTTATTTCATTTTTGGTTTGGAAGTTATTTCATTTTCATTTGGAGAAATTAATTTTTTTTTTTTTTGATTTGGGACTAATTTAATTTCTCTTGGTATTTATTTCATTGGGAGTTATTTCACTGCCGAAATAACTAAGAAATAACTTAATAACATTGCTCATTTTTAAAATCATATCAGAAAATGATTGACTGAAAGGGACTTAGGTATTAGTTTTTTAATTAATACGCTATCATTTCCTTTTTTTCAAAAATATTTATGCCTACAATCTCTGTACGTTGGGCCAAAGCCTGGAAAATTTGGACCGATGATCGAAAAGTGTATTTTAATTCAAATAATGAAATGCAAGTATCCTCCTAATTTATGATAACCGATTAAAATAGATAATATTCTCCATCTTTAATCGAAAGAAAAAAGCATTTTTGACCTTCCGTTTTCCCGTTATAAGTTACTCGATCGAGCGTTGTTGCATGTGCATAGTGAAAAAACGAATAAAGCCTATATTTTAGAGTGAAATATTATTAAAAATTTGTGCAAACGAAAAAAATTGTGGTATGGAGCCTTCAACTTCAAGTAATTTTCAATGTTTAAATTAGTTTAAAAACGTTCGCAAATATTTTTTTTTTTAAAGCTTAGAAACTGGGCCGAACTTTTGAAGGTTTCATTATATGGGTGCCGTCATTTTTTTGGACAATAGGCGTGTTTTCCTTTCAACTTCTCCAAATTTCAAATTCAGAATGCATTTTAGTTGCTGAAGTTATTCATATTATGCAATGCATATTACTTGTTTGCTAATTATTTTATGTCTGTTTACTCCCCGGCTTCATATTCTGATCCGGTATCACCACTTGGTAGCCCTTCTGAATCAGTCTTGGATCTTGGTGATCTATCCTTTTCTATAGAAGATATTAAATCTGTTATGTCAAACCTAAAAAATTGCCCAACTGCAGGCCCTGATGGTATAGCTCAAACAGTATTGAGGGCAACACCCCTGTTCTTGATATTTAGGACTTCTCTATTCGCGGGTTGTTTTTTAGATAATTGAAAAATATTCTCACATCGTCCCGATCCATAAATCTGGTTCTAAACAGAATATAAAAAATTAGAGACCAATTTGCAAACTTTCTGTATCCCTAAAGTCTTCGATAAAGTCATTTATGACAAAATGTCCTTTCATGTCAAAAATGTTATATCCCCTGAACAATATGGGTTCTTAACCGGTAAATCTACGTTGACTAACTTGGCACTCTTTTACAATTTTGTTATTACTAACTTTGAAGCTGGCCTTCAAACTGATGTCATATTTACTAGAGCCCTGCATGAATATATTCATCAAGTGAATATACCCTGATTCTCTGCTGTAGCAGTGACTGCAAGCAAAGCTGCAAGCGAATAAATGTAAACAACAGGTCGTAAAGCGCAAGAGAATAACTTTTTATTTGTTCTCTGTTCTCTTTTCATACACTCTTGCACTGAGCTGAGCTTGCGATCTGAGCAAGTTTTTTCTCTGAGCACTTAATAAACTACACGAATACTTAGGTATCTGCTGCAGTGATCTGAATAAGAGTTAATTTGTTAGGTTTTCCCCGCAATAAGCTTTTTGTTATTCTTATATCGATTTTTTCGAAATTTTTTTTCGATTTGTTTTTTTGCATATTTTTATAGCTTGGATATTTGAGAATATCGTCCTAAAAGGGTTTTTTCAAATTCAAAATACTTTAGGAGATATGGCCTGTTTTGCCCAGCAATATTTTCGCCAAAATAAGATTTACTTAGTTTGGCCACTTTTTGAATGCAACGGTTTAAGCAACCACCGAATTTCGCTATTATAGACGACGACGATCCGTACGATGGCGACCCAATCGTCGAAAAAAAAGAATGTATATCGCACGTACAAAAAAGAATGGGCACCAGACTCCGCAAGGCCAAAAAAGAAAACAGAGGCATTGGCGGCAAGGGTGTAGGCAAACTCACAGATAAAGTCAACTCTGAACTAAAAACTTATATGGCCTCGCTATTCGTCGTCATCCAGAGTCGGTTGCTGATATGAAGAAAGCTATTTGGGCAACGTTTTTCTACAAAATCTCGACTGATGAAGCTCCACAGCACCAAAACTGTCCGACCGGTGCGTCGAGCTAGTGCGCCTGGCAAAAAGCGGACAATCGACAGCTTCAAGCACTATTAAATCAGAGAGTCCAGGAAGCAATCCAACCTATTTACGAAGCAATGTCAGCCGATGATTTGTTGAACAGATGCCTTGGCTCCGAAACTCAAAACAGCAACGAATCTTTCAACGCAGTGCTGTGGTCATTCGCACCGAAGCATATGCACACCGGCGCACGCACTATTGAGATCGCCAATTATATTGCAACTGTCATATTTAACGAAGATTTTTTGCCAATACTTCAAATAATGAACCTAATGGGCATTCCGATTGGCAACGTCACATATGATTTCGCCAAGTCTCGAAACGAAGAACGTTTGAAAAGGTCCGAAGCCAGAGCTCTGGCCGCATCAAAAGAAGGTAGAACTGCCCAAAGAGCACAAACAACCGCTGAGTCCTCATTTTTTGAAGAAGAGGAAGAAGTTCTTTATGGAGCTGGCATTGCAGATTGGTATATGTAAGTATTTCACAAAACAAAAAAAAAATGTTTTATTGCCTAAAATTTTCTTTGAGTTTTTTCAAAATTACGTTTTTGAACTTCGAAGTCACTTTTCTCCGGTTCAACTGAACCGATTTTGATGAAACCAAGTGCAATCGACGCAGAATTGTCGATTTAATTTTTTTTTTTTTTTTTTTGATAAAAAAAAATAACTTCAAACTTAAACGCGTTTATACGTTTTTCGCGCTTGGGGCCCAGATTGCGCCCGTAGTTCTGAACCGATTTTGATGAAACAAAATGCAATCGACGCAGAATTGTCACCATTCTACCTCGAGTCCCTACCTCGATCACAATTTTAAACAATTTTTTACTATTTCTTTTACACTAAACTACAAAAAAAAGACCCAAAATCGATTTTTAATTTTTCAATGACCGCCATTTTGTAAAAAATAATCGCAAAATTATGATTGAGGTAGGGACCAGACTTACATCTGTACTGAATCTAACGCCGTTATTTTTTCCATTTCAGATGATCCGAAGTGGAGTTGTCCGAGCCGCAAGCAGCATACTTTTTTTTCGACGCCCAACTTTTTGAACAGCCCTCGAGCAAAGGAAAAAAAAAATTTTATTTAATTTAATATGTTCTTAATACAACAAAAAAAGAACAGAATTTAAATAACTCTTTGCGTTTTCAAATGAGAAGTTTTCCAAAAAGGGTCCAAAAACAGCCTTCCAACCAGGAATACTCCCTTAATGCATATTTGTGTTATTTTTTGTTGCTTTATTCGCTACCTTCCATATAAAAAACACAAACGCTGTCGAAAATAGCTTATATCGGCCATAGCTGAACTCCTAGAGTGGTCAAATATTGTTTGTCCTATTATTTTTTGCCCCTCAACATTTCTTCCCAACACACCTACCCCCTATCGGCAACTCTTCTTTGGGTCCCCATACAAAAAACACAAAAGCTGTCGAAAATAGTTTATATCGGCCGTAGCTAAACTCCTAGAGGGGTCAAATATATGAGTTGGTCCTATCATTTACCCCTCAACATTTCTTCCGACGCACCTACCCCCTATCTTTGGATCCCAATACAAAAAGTATCTATTTTCTACGAATGAACGAATAAAAAATATTCGCTAACTATTCAGGGTATGAACACTGATATTTTTGTTATTTTTTATTACTTTATTTGCTACCTGCTGGTGTTAGTAAAGCATCGTGCTCTTATTATCTTCGTTTCTTATATCTGAATAAAACAAAGAGAGTGTATGAGCAGGTATGAGCAAAGCAGAAAAGGTATAGAGGAAATTTTTTATTCTATAGCAAGAGAATATATTCAGGGAGGCGAAAAAGCATACTCATGCAGGGCTCTAGTATTTACTGATTTTGCGAAGGCGTTCGACAAAGTCTGCCACAAGCATTTAATTTTAAAACTTGCCTCCCTTGGAATTTATTCTAATCTTTTGAGATGGTTCCGATCGTACCTTTCTAACCGCCTCCAATCCGTTATAATAAAAGACTTTACATCAAACATCTTCGAAGTTACATCTGGTGTTTCTCAGGGAAGCCATCTAGGGCCGCTCCTGTTACTTCTATTTATAAACGATCTGCCTACTGTCATACGTCATTCCCAGTGCCTTCTTTTTGCGGATGATCTTAAACTATTCCGGTCTATTAAATCGTATGCTGATGTAAATTTACTGCAATCAGACATCGACTCTATCTTTACTTGGTGTGAATTGAATAAATTAGAACTTAATGTATCCAAATGCCAATGTTTCACTTTTTGTAGGCATCATCTCCTTTAATTAGGCCTTATTCCATTAATTCATGTCAACTTGAGAGGATTACCTCAATGATAGATCTTGGAATTCTATTAGACCTCTGTTTAAGTTTGAAAGAACACATCAATTTTATTATCAATAAATCTCACTCAATGCTAGGCTTTTTATAAGGAATTCTAAAGATTTTCAGGACCCCTACACCCTCAAAAGTCTATATTCATCATTAGTACGGCCACATTTAGAATACTGTTCACTTTTATGAAATCCGGCCTCTTCCACACAATCTCTTAGAATTGAAAGAGTTCAGAAAAAATTCACAACATTCGTGGTTTTCAAACTTAACTGGAACCTCACTAATTCAATACCATACACCACAAGGTGAATAATTGATAATTATCTGTATTTGTTCACTTGAATCTAGACGTAAAATGCAGTCCATCATTTTTATTCGTGACTTAGTCCATCACCATATGTAGAAATAGTTTTTTGTATTTTTACATTAAATCTCATAAGTTTTGGGTCTTATCGATTTATTTAATAATTCTGCGATATATTTTAAATTTGTAATGACTGTATTTCCTTATTTAACTTCTCATTATTCTTTGTTATTATTGTTACGTTACCATTAAGTATTGCTTATAGCATATTCACAAAAAGAGTTTAGTTTCAGTTTCTAGTACAAAGTTGAGTTTTGTCGCTGAACTCAATATAAACTCTAGAGTTTCCAGTACAATTTTGCTGGATTGAACTCAACTGAACTCGGTTTGCTTTCCGAGTTTATCAAAACTCAATTTGAGAAATGCCTAAAAGTATGCTAATGTTCTGAAAAAATCTATACTGTACATTCAGAGTATTGAACGATTTTTTTGTTGAGTAAAGATGCTCTCTCTGTGTAAAGATGCTATTAAGTAGTCTATAAGAGTTAATGTCTCTGATTGATGAAACCCACTTACTTCCCACCGTTTCAAAAGTGAGGACCAAAAAAAAAAACGATCCTCACCTTTCAAATTTTCAATTTTTCGGGGGTATCATTTTCCCCCGTGCCTCTTTTTATATGAATGAAACAATTTTATGCACCATTTCTCATTTACTATTTAGTAGTTAACTCCAAAAATTTTTGTTTTCGGATGCGACCTGAAGGTCTGGAATATTCAAAATATAACAACAGCCCGTACTGTTGTTATGCACGATTCATATAAGAGGAATTACTCCTTAACCCCTATATACGCCTACGTACTAAACCACTCAGACGACCCAGTATAGATTTATTTTTCCCACTGGAAAAGTAATTCTTTTTACGCCAATTTGCAACGCCACCTGGGGGGCTTACATGTACATGAATTTTAATAAAAATATTTTTTTTTGTATTCTTGAATACTTGATTAAAATAATAAAAAAGTTTTTATAAATATCTGCAGTATGCAATACGCCTCAGACCGAAAAAGTCCCCTTAAAGGCATAGTGAGGTCACCGTAAATTATTTTATTTGTTCGTACGTTTCGTGTCGGACGTCTCAGATTTTTCCATATCTCAATTTTTGTTCACTTTATAGCAGAATAAGAACTTGATGAAAATCCAAGCTCTGCAGTCTCTGCAGTAAAAACAATTGTTACAAAATCACACTACTTATACTTTTCAATAAAAATATGCGTTTACAAAAAATTTTTCGCATGTTTGAAGAGATTAATACTATAGCTTCCTCTAGTGTTAAAGAAAGAACGAATAGATGTCGTACACTCTCTGTACTCGAAAATCCCTATGTACAAATTTGCATGCAAATCGGAAGAGCGGCTTCGGAGACAAGCAATAAATAAATATTTTGTGTAATCCAATCGCAGCGCCACCTACTATGTTTTCTGGCTGAATTTTCTAGGATTTCTTCAATGGCCGAGAAAAACAACAAAAAATCGCCAAGTAAATCGTAGTCTCCGTTTTCGGGTTAAGCAATAACAAATTTATTTAATATATATAAAGATATAGAACGTACTTGTCCTTAACTTGGGGTCTTGAAATATATCGGCTGGAAGTGGGGAGCTCCTCATCGGTGAAGCCAGCTTCCAAATCGAGGCTTATATTTCGCACCTCCAGCGATTTAAATCAAAGAAGAGCCTGCGCAGCCTTAATTTCATTTAAACCTGGATAAAGTGCACTCTGCGTAGCCTTTGATTGTTCAATATTTGAACACTTTTCAGCTCCATCTTCAGCATCATTTTCTGCAGGATAGAAAAAACTCCTAACCTCTTCGCTTTGATTTCTGCAAAAATAATTTATTTATTATCACTTTTCTTTTCATTATCTTATCAAACTACACATAAACTCACTTTTTTTAAAAAATAAATAATTTTTTTTATGTTTTTAACATTAACTTTGTTAATTTTTATTAACTTAGTCATTTTTAAAAATTTTAAACTGTCGCTTTTAAATTACAACCGCAATTGATTTAATTTGTTCCCAATTGGACAAAAGGCAGTAAAAAAGGCGATATGTCAAACAAACAAAAGAATACAATGGCAAAAGCAAAGTACGAGTAATACGAAAAATGAAGGAGGTACGAAGTCAGAACGTACTTCGTATCATCTGATTTGTATGAAGATTCCATACAAGCTTATTGATACGAAGTACGCTTTGAATTTGGTATTCTTTGATTTAGTATTCCTCACACTTTCTTCTTTGCTATTGCATTCATTTTGAGATCTCTGCACACCGTACGTAAACAAAGCAAAAGTCAAGAAGTATTGCCATATTAATTTAAATTTAAGACGATTGGCACTATCAGGGTGTAAATCATAATAAAAAGGTAGAAAATAAAATAGTACTAGTACGAATTATAAAGTACTTCGTACAGAAATAATAAAAACGTATACAAAATGGTACGAAAATACGTACTTGTGCAACTCTGTGAAACCAAATGAATAAATAAATAAATAAATTTATTTTTAAGGAATTTATAAAGGTGTTATTACTATTTAGATGACGTTATTTTGTATGGGAGGTAGAATCTTCATTATATTAGGCCAAATATCAAACTCAAAGTGCATACTAAAAACTTTTTTTATACCTTTACATTTTTTATAAAATTACTCTGCATGGGAGGTACGTGTGGCTTTTTTTCGATTTGGTTGAATTCATACACAGAGCACACATTTAATATTAAAGCTCATTTCCAAAATTTCAAGACCATATATTAAGTTTTGTTGAATTTAAAGACATTTTACCGTTGTGATGACGTCACTTTGTATGGAAGATAGGCGGGATTTTCATTCGATTTGGTTGAGTTTTATATTCAGGATATAAAATATCAAAGCTCTTATACAAAATTTCAAGTTCATATATTAAGCTTAATTGAATTTATGGAGATTTACTGTTTTAATAAAGTCACTTTGTAGGGGAGGTAGGCGTGGTTTTTATCCTATTTGGCTCATTTTCGAACTTGATCTTTAGTTTTCAGATTCAAGCTTAAATCTTGAATTTCATGAGAATAGCTTCAAAATGACAACTTTAATCATGTCGGCAGACAGAATTTGTTTTCTTATTTGGATCCATTCTAACTAAAAAAAAAAGTCAAAGTTCCCTCCGACTTCTAGGTGAATTAATTCCCATTTTTTGCGATTTCACCCCTCTGTGCGATGAACTTATGCGACTTTGATATGCATCAACTCAGACATTTAGAATTTAAAATCTAAATTTTATCCTTTTTCTAAATGTTTTCATAATTTTTTATTTTTTTTTTTTATTTAAAGCGACGATATGCTGAGTTTTCATGAATATTTATATGTATATCACATATATATCACAAGGTAATCCAGAATGTGACCCGACCTGAAGTGATTATGGCCAACGATTGTGTAAATTAGACTTTTTACCAGCTGAGATAAAAATTATAGGGACATTTTATTTTCTTTGCAGCCTTAACTTCATTTATCCTTAGCCTTGACTGCAGGGTGCAAATCAGTTTCATAAGTAAGTCTCATAAGTAAATTTTGAAAGAGTATTTGCAACCAAAGCAAGTACATTTATGTCATTTTACCATTTTTTCATAGACCAAAAAACAAAAAAAAAACAAACTAAAAAGCACGTACAGGATATCAGCTTTGGCTAAAAATGTGAAAAAATATGCAGCTTAGAACGTAATAAAAGAAATATCACGTACCTTTGTATAGCTTTCTGTGGAGCGGATGTCATTTATTGTCCATGGCAACATGGCGGCCGAATAGCGAGGATCTACGGAGGCGCTTCCGCGAAACGATAAGGATACCAAACGAGTCTTCATATTGACGTCAAGCAGTGAACTCTTTTTCGTTAATGTTAAATATTCAAATTTTTAACGTCGTAAAGTTGTGCAGCTTGTTTAGCCTTTAGTGATAACTTTTTTTTTTTTAATTGCATAAATCAATAAAACGCGACGACTAGTAGATGTAGACGGCGTCAAAAAAGAATCAAATAATACGCTATATGCACTGGAATGGAGCACAACATAAATGCATGAGTCACAAGTGGGCGCCCAGTTGACACCCTACTCCTACTTTCACTGACTGTATTGTTTGAAACTCGAAGAGTTGCTTACAACTCTACAAAACTAGTTCACTCGAGGCACAAAAATTCAGGACGGAACTTCAATGTCTTTACGGCGCGGCGGTATGCATGGCAATGTGCCAAGTTTAATGTATGACAGTTGAGCACGGATTCGCTACGCAAGTTGGCGCTTACGCTCTGGCGAACGAGCCAGAAAAAGGCAGTCAGCAAAAGCGGCGATTATTGATCGATTTTCCAAGTTTTTACAGAATTTGCTTACAGTTTCGCTAAAACCAAAGCTTAAAACTTGGAGGCTCTGCTTTCAATTTATTTTTAACCAAGACTAACGATAGATACAAAGGACTTGGTGCGACACGGCGCTAAAAAAAAATAGTTTTACTTAAATTTAATACACAATCCACCGTCAAGTTTTATGAATCAATAATTTGATTTTATTTTTGCTAAGAGTTTCGTGCGACCACTTGATAGTTGGCAGCAGCTCCAGCAAAGTGTCCAAAGAGAACTGAACTGAACCGAAATCGTAGTCGAGGATTCTTCTCAATTTCACATCCTTGGATGTGCCTGTTTTCATTAGTTAAACACTCTTAGCTGGCTTCCTTTTGTCTATCCCAACTAGAGACATACATTTTTTATTTTTACTCAATGACTTGGAGCGCATGTAAACATTTTTGCACTTTACTCAAATGTATATATAAACAAATGGTATTTATTTATTTATTTTTTGTATTAGGAATGTGCTGCGCCGTCGCAAATTTGCTTGAATTCTCTGCGTTCAGATTCTCTGCTTCGATGATTTTGACAGTTTGTTTAAATTTTCCAATATTTTGACTACGCAGCGTCGCTGCAATAACAGCTGTTTGCTAGCTGGCTGCCGCGCACTCTGATTGTCATTTTGCGTAACAATGGTTGTTGCACTGAATATCTGAATCATATCTCAACAGGATGGCTCAGATTATTTTCAAACAGCAGAAGAGGCTGTATATGATGTTTTAATTATCACAATATTGCACAGTTCATTTTGCTTTTGTTTGCTTGAATTTTTCATTTTATATGATGACGTAGAAGATATAGGGTGACAAGATTAAATCCAGTGATAGGCGACGTATACTACATGATGTCGAGAATACTATTGTCATGTAAACAGTCACTAAAACCGACGTGTCGACAATACATTCATGTGCAGATAATTAAAATTTAAATGCAACCCAGAACCTAGAATAGGAAGCAGGTATATGCAACAATTTTTAAGCAAGCCGTGCAAATGTTGGATATTTCATGTTTGTTTTAAGAATTAAAAAGCTTATATCCAAATTCGGCGTTTTCTTTCTTTTTACGACTTCCAGCCATACTTTGCTATTGCTTAATTTACTTTTGAACAAATAAATTGCTTGATAACTGTAGTACGGCCCGTTAATTTTTTATATTCTCGACACCAATACTGCCATTTTTCACATTTTCGACATTGTCTATACTATTTTTAACACTGTCTTCAGTGTAGACTCTACACTATTGTCTACACCATTCCGTACATTTTCGACACTAAAATGTCGATAATTAAAGTCGACGCGTCGAGGAACATCACTGATTAAATCTTAAAATGCAATTTCTCTAAAAATTAGGAGAATATTTCAAAGTCACGTGTTTTTCTTAAGATTTTCTATTTAGTTTTAGTGTGTAAATAGAAATTAATATAAAATTAAAATTATGTGGCTTCATTTTAGAAGTGTACAAGACTTCTATATTATAATCTGCGTAGTTGTTTCTTTATTTTTCTCAATAGATTTATCTAAAATTTGTTCTATACAAGAATAATATATTTACAGATTACGTCTTGTACATGTCAGCCATTGTTAGGATGTCAGCTGTTATAGTCAAACTCAAAGAGAAAAAAAAAGAGCTGCGCAAGAACAAAAACATAGACTGGCACGCACACGAGACGTAGATACGCAATAAATGTAAGTTTTGCTCACTTGAAGGAGCCATATACACATATTACTCTTGTGCTCTATATGATAGCCCAGATTATGCGATGAATTTATTTTAAGCATTGAGGATGGCAATAAGATACTGGTAAATTTTCGCGTGCCATGACATCGGTAAATATCTCTACGCCAAGGAGGGTTTATCCTAGTGTGGCCGAACCTTTAAGAACGCTTGTTTATTTACGCACTGTTTAAGGCCTTACGCAACCTCTACGCAACCTTACTGGAACTGTTATTTATAAATATTTTTAGACGTAGAATTACGTCTTACAGCGCGGTTTTTATAGCGGTATTTTCATTTTTTCAACGCCATGCTAACGTTTTTGGGGGACACTTTAGGGGCTTATACAGCCTTTAATATTCAACATACAAAGATAAAGTTTATGCCAAAATATCAGTTATTTTGTGCATAAAAGGAATAACTAACTTTGTAACTTCTTTAATAAAGTCACACGATAGCAAAAAAAAAAAAGAAAAATTAAAATTTTTGTATGAGAATACTGCATTGATGATTCAGTTGCTGCTGACGTTCATGTGCTTGTTGCTTTAGTTCGTGCTGAAATCTCGAACGCAACATCGTGTTGTTGAATAGAATCATTTTATCATGGCACAATGAAAATAAGGTAGCCGTGACAACTGGCTATTTTCTCAAAGCATCGACCAAGACTTAATTTTTCCAAGCCAAGATCCGCATGCGATTATGCAATGCAAAGAACATACGCACAGGAATGCAACGAAAGCTAGATGTCGCTAAGCTGCAATTACAACGGACTGCCGAAGCCTACTCCGCTCAACTCTCGGTTAAGCTCAACCAACCAACCTCTGGACTCGACGACGCCGGCGGACTTTGGGCGCATATATCCCACTCCATGCGCGCTGCCGCTAAAGAAGTCATTGGTTTCCGGCGCCCGCAACCTCGGAACCAATGGTACGATCAGGAGTGTCGCATACAGAAAAACGCTGCAGTCAGCTGCAACGCGAGCCGTGCGAGAAAACTACCGCGAAAAGAGGAAGGAAGAGAGGCGCCTTTTCAGACGCAAGAAAAGAGAGCAGGAAAAGCGTGAGCGTGAGGAACTAGAGGTATACCAGGGCAAGAAGGATGCACGAAAATTCTATCAACAGGTTAAGCGTCTAACCCAAGGTTTCAAGCCCGGAGCATCCACTTGCAGAGACGAAAATGGAGATCTGAATACGGATACACAGTGTGTGCTTAGATTGTGGAGACAGCACTTCTCCAATTTACTTACTGGCGACGATTCCACCAATGCCGCCCATCGAGAGCGCAGTGCAGTGCCACCAATCGACGATGACGGAGTGGAAGTATCACCACCTAGCCATGAAAAGGTTCGAGTTGCTATCGAACGACTCAAAAACAATAAAGCAGCGGGTGCTGACGGCCTGTCAGCTGAATTGTTTAAAACCGGCGGCGATGAATTGATAAGGCGCATGCATCAGCTCATCAGCAAAATATGGCTAGCAGAAAGCATGCCCGACGATTGGAACCTCAGTGTACTGTGCCCTATACTTAAGAAAGGAGACCCTACAATCTGCGCTAGTTATAGAGGTATCAGTCTTATTTCCATCGCATATAAGGTTCTCTCAAGCGTACTGTGTGAAAGATTAAAGCCGATTACAAAAACACTGATTGGACCTTATCAGTGTGGCTTTCGACCTGGTAAGTCCACCATAGACCAGATTTTCACGCTACGACAAATCCTGGAGAAAACCCACGAAAATCAAATTGACACACACCATCTCTTTGTCGATTTTAAAGCTGCGTTCGATAGCCCGAGAAGGGATTGCCTATACGCAACAATGTCTGAGTTCGGTATACCTGCAAAGTTGATTAGGCTTTGCAGAATGACGTTGAGCAACACACGCAGCTCCGTCAAGGTAGGAAATGACCTCTCCGAAACCTTCAATACCGAAAGAGGTTTCAGGCAAGGCGATCCACTGTCTTCCGATCTCTTCAACATCATCATGGAGGGGATCGTACGAAAGGCCGGTGTGCATTGTAATGGCACCATTTTCTATAAAGGTGTCCAGCTCCTTGCGTACGCTGATGATATTGATATTGTTGGCAGAACCAAGAGAGATGTTACCGCTGCTTTCGCCGCTATCGAAAAGGAATCAGCCAAAGTGGGTTTGACGATAAATGAGGGTAAAACAAAGTATATGCTGTCTACAAACAAGGGAGCGCGGCGTTTAGACTCCCACGTTTCATCCGGCAGCTATAACTTTGAAGTAGTCAAGGAGTTCGTTTACCTTGGCACCGCCATTAACACTAACAACGAAATCAGCCTGGAGATAAAGCGAAGAAGAATAATTGCTAATAGGTGCTACTACGGGCTCAGTAAGCAACTAAGTTCCAGAGCCCTCTCTCGATCGACAAAACTAACACTCTACAAGACGCTCGTTCTACCTGTGCTGCTTTATGGCGCTGAGGCATGGGTAGTTTCGCAAACTGACGCAGCCGCTCTGGGGGTGTTCGAGAGAAAAGTTCTTCGCAAAATTTTCGGTCCTGTTTGAGTCGGCGATGACTATCGCATCCGAATGAACCACGAGCTGTATGAGCTCTACGGAGACATTGGCGTAGTTCGGCGTATAACTGTGCAGCGACTACGCGGGCTGGGTCATGTCCATCGTATGGACGACGAAGCTCCAGCGAAAAAGGTGCTCGAGGCGAGGGTCGCTGGTCAACGACGACGAGGGAGACCATGCCTCCGATGGATGGTCCAGGCTGAGGAAGCCCTAACCGCACTTGGTGTATCCGATTGGAGGCGCGCGCGAAGCAGAGGCGCCTGGCGAGAGCTGATGAGGTCGGTCGAAATCCGGACACGGGTTGTCACGGCCATCTAAAGAAGAAGAAGAAGCATTTATGTACCCAGCGGCAATTTTAAGGAGTACTCCAATATTTCATATATGAAAGGCAGTACATTTGTGTTATGTTATTCTTATGTGAATTTCTACATGAAGTTGTATATGGGAGAAGGGAGCTCGACTACTTGTGTGCATACTTTGTAATCAGAAATGTAGCCTGTGTGCTTGACTAGGAAGCTTGACTACTCGTTGGCATATTTTGTAATCGAAAATGTAGCCCGTCTGCCTTCAAAGCGGCCATTGTCTTCTAAAAGTAAGTTCAAAGTGGATACGAACATGTGTACATTACCGCCTACGAGTGTATTGCCTTTCATCGATGATGTGTATTGCCCATTTGCCGCTGGGTACGTATGCATTGCTTGTAAAGCTCTGAGAAATTCATAAAACGTATGATATAATAATTTTAAGGTAGGAGTGACAGTTCTTTTGTCGACCAACACTTGTCAAAAACGCATAGAAAAAGAGAAAAGGAATAATCAGCAAAACTAATGAAAAATAAAACTTTGTATTGATAATGGTCGGAGTCAATGTTGACCCCCCGAAATGTACGCACATCTAGAACACTAGAGGCATGCCTTCCGTCGATTACAATATGATCAATTTGGTTTCGCGTTTTTTGATCAGGGGACAGCCAGGTGGCCTTGTGGATGTCGAGGTGCTTAAATCTGGTGCTACTAACTACCATGTTTCGTGCCGCGGCGAAGTCGATCAGTCTTAGACCGTTGTTCGTAGAGGTCTCGTGAAGACTGAACTGACCGACAGTGGGGCCAAAGATGCCTTCCCTTCCGACTTTCGCATTAAAATCGCCAAGGACTATTTTCACGTCATGGACCGGAAGGTGGTCATATACGTCCTCAAGACTAGCGTAGAAAGCTTCCTTGACGGCTTCGTCCTTTTCCTCCGTCGGGGCGTGCGCGCAAATAAGTCTTATGTAGAAAAATTTTGCCTTGATGCGGATCGTGGCCAATCTTTCGTTCACAGGTGTGAACCGGGAAACAAGGTGGCGTAGTTTCCGGCTAACGACGAATCCACATCCGAATTCGCGCTTCTCCGCATGGCAGCTGTAGTAGATATCGCAGTGTGCTTGTTTAGAGCAGCCTTGCCCTTTCCATCGCATATACTGGATGGCGGTGATGTCAGATTGTATTGTTTTGAGGGCTTCCGCCATTTGGATAATGGCACCTTCCCTATAAAGAGTTCGGACATTCCAGGTGCATATCCGTAAATCATTGTCCGTTTTTCGTTTGCGGTGGTCGTCAACGTAATTGGGGTTCTTATCCGAGGCTGGCTTAGTTTTCATTGGGCAGTAGTAATGTGGCGGGACCCAAACCCTGCGCACATTCCATGTTTAAGGTCGATGGATCGACCCGCCGCTCAAATTAGCTTGCGCCGTTAAAAAAATCAGTCTGCTGGTAGACTCCAATCAGTTGGGCTAGCGTAGCTTTGTCTGCCTGACGCCTGACGTTCATTGCATTAGTTTATATTTGGTATTTGAAAAACGCAGCGCTACTACATATAAACCGTTATATAAATAAAGAATCGTTTTATGAATATTGTTCAGTAACTACTTGTGTTGTAATTCATACGTAGGTATGAAATTTTTTATATTTCTTTCATTTTTTTTTTGTTTGTTATTGTTTTTGTTAATCTTCAGCAAGATGAATACAATAGATAATACATAAATAATACAAGAAATTATATTCCTACTATGCAGGCTTACATATACGGAGACTGGAGGCTGGCATGGTAAAGGGTGGTTAAATTTTAAGGGCCGATGTTGATTTTGAATAAAACACAAGTTATTTAGGAATTATTGTCATTTATTTATATTATGATAATATTGGTATGGTTCAATTATGTATGGAACAAAATATCGGCCAAATGGCCGCCGCTACCTCGGCGGCACACCTACATCCGATGGTCCAAATTTTCGCTGACGCTGAGGCATAAGTGAAGTTCTATGCCGTTAATGTGCCGAATTATCTCATCCTTTAGCTCTTGAATTGTTGCTGGCTTATCGACGTACACCTTTTCTTTCAAATAACCCCAAAAGAAAGAAGTCCAACGGTGTCAAATCACAGGATCTTGGCGGCAAATTGACATCGCCACCACGTGAGATAACACGACCATTGAATTTGTCGCGCAAAAGAGACATTGTTTTGTTAGCTGTGTGGCAAGTGGCACCGTCCTGTTGAAACTATATATCGTCTACATCCATATCTTCCAATTCGGGCCATAAAAAGTTCGTTATCATCTCACGAAAGCGAACACCATTCACAGTAACTGCCTAACGGCGCTTCAGCCACACTATCGCGAACAGCAGCAATATTTTCTGCAGTACGAGCTGTACCAGCATGCACTGGTGTTTTCACATCTCCTACAGACCCGGTTTGCTCAAATTTTTGCACGATTTTTCCGATTGTATGCACATTTGGACGATTTAATTGACCGAAAAAATCACAAAGTGCACGATATGCATTTTGATTTGAACGCCCATTTTCATAATAAGCTTGAATAACTTTAACGCGTTGCTCGATTGTGTATCTTTCCATGGTTCAAATTGAGTTAGTCTGAAATTGAGAAATGTCAAATGAAATGCAGAAAAACTTGACGTTTAGGTGTGGTTCACATTTAACATCGGCCCTTAAAATTTAACCACCCTTTAGGTATGCTATTAAAAACAAACTTCATTTATTTTTAAAATATAATAAATCTGAATTATTTATTAAACTAATTTTATATATCCTCCATCTGACACAGAACATTTTTTTCAATTGAATTAATTTCTCTGCAGACAATGGCAAACCTCAGACAGTAAAAACTGCGATGAAAAGCTTCTTGAGAGCATAAGCCGTTCGGTGTCGGCGTAAAACATGTAGGTCCAGTTCTCGATCATTTGTGTGCAAACATTTCACATCACACACAACACAATTGGTCATAAGAAGCTCGGTCAAAGTCCTTTCAAGGGCTGAAATGGCCATTTCGTTTTTTTTCGTTTTTTTTTTTTAATTTTATAAATATTACATATTAAAATATATTTTGTTTGTTAAAATTTAAGTTTTCACTGAACAAATTTTTCCTTCAACAGCGTACTACCTAGCGAAAAAAAATTCCGCTGCCTGTTCGCTGTCAAAAAACTCAATATACTTCTTATGGAAATTTTGTTTTCGTTTCTACAGCATACTGAGCTTTACGCAGATCTTAACCCTTAAATGCCCAATCTTTTTGGTTGGCAGGATATAAATATATGTTATGTAACTTTGAATTCTGAACAATTTTTTTTTTCTTTGACTATTTTTACAGGTGCGTCATACTTCCTGTACATACAAATTACCTGGTCATAAACTTTTTGTGCTGATAATTTTTTGCAGAAAATGTATTTAATTTATATATTCAATATAAACTATAAGAAAAAAAAATAATTTTTTCGATAGCGATAACGCTAAATTTTTAAAAAGAAGCAACGTCCCGAAAATTTATAATTTACTAAAATTTCGTTTTTTTTTTTTTGAGGTGTTATCTCTTGACCAACTAAAACACTTGTCAAAAGAGTTAAAAGCAACTGTGTTCAAATCAAAAATTGGTGGCGCTTAGATCATAGAACAATAGCATGCAACAAAATTAACAAAAATTAAATGGAAAAGATGCAAAAAAAATAGTAGAAGTGGTTGGTTCCTCGCGGCACCACCAGACATTTAAGGGTTAAACAAGCCGGAAAACCCTTTATGAATAACGATGTGTTGTTTAAAGCTGGTTTAAAGTTACGCATCCTTTAAAATGAGATTATAAATAAGGTTGTAAGTGTAAAGGAAAGTATATTCTCAAAGAAGATTGACAAAATTAATTTTAACGATTTTTTTTTTCTTAAATTTCCTCTTATAACTAGCAGATGGAGTTGTCGTGTCGGTGTCTCTCAATTTGCAGCCAAAAGAAAAGTTAGCGCAAATAATAAAATTCATTCCGATCCCTTAATGGAAAAGACCAGGCTGCCTTGCAATGAATTGCAATGCGTAGCCTTGCCATATAGAGAGCTACTCGATTGCACGGATGCGACAGACTCGACATACACGGCTCAATGACGTCCACGCAATTTTAAATATACAACAACCACGCGTAAAATCACAAGACGAGCAGTACTTGCCGCATAGATAGCATTAAAGTTGTTTGTCTTGTCTTGTCTTGTCTGCGTGTGTGACAGACAGACCAACAAAACGACTGATGACGTTTGTTTTGGTAGGCAAGCAGTTCGCAATATTATATAAATAAATATTTAGTATTTTGTATTTACATAGTTATAATGCAACATATTTTGGAGTGAAAATTCGTATTCTTAGTGTTGTTACGTGTTTGTTGAAAAGAGACAGAAAGATTTCTGTAAAAGTGAATTTATTTATGGAAAAAAAATATTCCTTTAAGCTTAGCGTAGAGACATAAATTATTATTTGGCGCTCGAAGAAAATCAGAAAATATCTATAAATAGCAACTATTTTAAAAATACTCTTCCGCTGAAGTTGCTCCACTCCAACTTTAGGTATTATGTCAAACATGTTGAAGAAACCAAGCAAAAATAGTACGTGAAATGCATGTTATAGAGGCTGCTTAAATTAGGACATTCAGAATTAAAAACTTACAGGCTCATTCATAATCTCTCTATTCATATAAAAAAGTTGGCTGTACTAAAAAAATTATACTTATTAGAAAACAATGATATTATCTACTGCATAACTAATTGTAATGTCATTATTTATCATTATTTTCTAATAAGTATAATTTTTTTAGTGCATCAAACTTTTTTATTTTTAAAGATATGTTTATGTTTTTGATGTCATTGAAAAGCAAATTGAATAAATTACAAAATTGATTCTAAACAAAAATTTGGTAATTTCAGCTCGGTAAAGGTTAAGTTGGTGGGGTTTGTTGATATACCCATGGAAAGGTGATTTCATTGCCTTTGAAATGAGCTATCAAAATAAGTTATACGTAAGTTAGTTTTTCTGCTAGAAGCAACAACGTGAATCAAAGCCGTGAAATATTAATTAACCCTGTAGCTCCTAAGAATGTGAAAATAGACCCCCTACCCATACGATTTTTTTCTGAGCTCAACATAACCTTTCAGCTCCGTAAATAGTTGCACTCAATTGCGGGACACCCTGTATTTTCTCAAACAATCGTTCAACGCTTGTTTAGTTACGCAATGTTTAAGGCTTTACGCAGCCTTTCTGAAATTGTTATTGGCTACATTCAGCGGAAAATTTCCTGCGTAGCTGTTGCACAACTTTTAAGCTGAATGGTATATAGCGTAAAGCGTTCACACAATATGCTCCCTGAGCGTTCGCCATCCTAGGTACCGAAAATATTTTATGCTACTTCAGTTGAACAGTTTACGCTAACTTTATTTTGACAGATAAAGACAAAAAGCATTTATTGGCGAACAGCTGTTTGCCGTTTGACGCATCGAAAAAATATCATTCAGCAGAAAGTATCACTTTATGCTACTTATAATAATAATAGTTTTTTTTTTAATTATATTATTTATAATTATATTTATATTTATATAAATAATAATGGTCTGTGAAGATTAGAATTAGTGTCAATACACAGAACATATGGTCTGGCATTTATATCATAAAACAATGAACTCACAGCTAATTTTATTCACTTACACAATTGTTTTAAGAAAAACAAAAAATATATATAAGGTATACAAATATGTATGGCACAATAACTGTCTAAACACTGTTAAAACGCTTATCGAAATTTTCTAAAGATCTGAACAAGCGATAATATGCACCCTCCCTCTTCTCTTGAATGAGAACGAATTCATGCATTTCTAAGAGTTGCATCCAGCTGAGCTCAATTAGTATTTTGCGGCTACTCAGCAAACGAAAGAAAGGCCACCAAAGTAACTGATAAAAATCGATAACTGTTAAAATATAGAAACTTTGGTGACGCTCATTTAAGCAGAACTTGCTCAAACTGATAACAATATATTTGAATGTGTTTTCAAATCAAGTAAACAAGCTAAAGAGGCTATATTAACTAAAATAAATGGGTGAATTTATTATTTCAAGATTTTTTAGTGGCACGCATAATATAGGATTGTCTAAAATTTTCAAAGGCAAAAATACGCAAGAATCCGTAATTTATCATTTTCTTTTTTTAATAACATGTCAAACAAGCTGTCTGTATTTTTGTACACACTATTAGTGGGAACTGCGCGTACAACTTACAATATTAGATACAATATTGAAATAAAAAACCGGAAACTCAAACGGTAGACTGGAAATATTATCAATGTGCTGCTGATGCTTTCCAACACAAACTTATTTCATTACATTTCCATATAATTTTCTATTCTAAGCTTTTCTAAAATCATCACTTTCTTATATATCAACACATTTTTTAACAATATTGATGTGTGTCATACACGGCTGCAACTTATTTTATCTACGTGATTACCGTCAATTATTTCTATTTGTTGTTTTGTTATCGCACGTTCATCAACGCCAAGTGCTGATATTAAAATAAGTGTTTCTTGTTTTAATGTTGATAACTTTGACTGATAACAAGCTTAAATAAAATTCTTTACTTAAGCTTAATATGCAAGTTTTCCTATAAATTTAACAAAACTTCCTACAAATTTCTTCTATCGAAATTATTTTCAAAATGTCGAAAAAAAGATTATTTTGTCCCTGAGTGAAAAACACAAAACTTTTTTGTGAATTTTCATTACTTTCATGTGAGTGCTTTTCTAATAAACTTCGTTAGTGATTATTATTAAGTTATGTTAACTTTCAAGATATCTTGCATTAATTTTACAATCTTTTAGTTATTGTTCAGAAAATAAAATTTTAATTGGTGTTAATTAATGTTGAAGAGCTTTAATTGAGTTAATGTTACAATTAGAAATGTGGTTGAAAAACTTATGTTGCATTTGACACAATTAAAAAATATATCTCAATTACAATTAAGAATGCATAAATTTATGTTTAGATGGATGATTGTAGCATATTTTGTTACATTTAAGTGTGAACGTTTGACCCTTTGTTACATTGTACCTAACTACTGTTAAGTGAAAGATATTTATTTCGTCATCTGAATTTAATATGCTCAAACTTAAAATTAAATTTCTTTGGATTTAACCCTTACCGGTCACTAAGGACCACTAATTATTCCAGTCTCAAAATAATGGATTTTTTGGATAAAAAAAATTAAGAAAATCAAAAACACAAGTTTAAAATGTTTAGTGTCATTTAATGGCACGTTTAGAATGAGGCAAATTATATATCTGGCCCGGGTAAATTATATATCTAGTGAGCAACTGTCCCAAGCAGCAAAATTGTAGGGTTGAAGAATTGAATTAATAAACAAAAACTATTATATAAAAAAAACAGTATAGCGTGTATACAGTAAAGAAGTGAACCTTCTTCTCTGTATACTCTCTCTCTCTCTCTCTTCTAGAGTAAGAAAGAAGAAGAGACAAAGAGAAAGAGCTTCTGAAAAGAAATATAATACAAAATTTCATAAAAAAATATTCCGTTCATTCAATATATACACTATAGTTGATTTGTGCTTCAATTGGTAATACTTGGTAATGGTTTGTGATAACTAAAATATGAGATATATATCCGTGATTCAAAATGTTCGAAATGAAAAAAATTGTATCGATTGCAGTTCCTGATTTTGTTGTTGATTCATTGAACTTGTTATTTATGTGCAAACCATATATTTCGTAAAGAAAATTAGTTAGCGGTAAACAATCATTTGATGTAAAATTTGAGCTTAAATCTTCCCCGAGAATCATAGGAATTTTATCTTCAACTCTATCCGCCATCTTGAATTTTAAAATTCTGACATCAGGTTCGAAATCAACGAACCCCTTAAACTGTTAGAAAATGTTTAAATCTCTTAAAAACATATTATTAGGTGGCAATGCTGTGGTAAAAATTTAGGTGGCAATCCTATCCGCCATCTTGAATTTTAAAACTCTGACATAAGATCCGAAATCAAATCCGTTGTCAAAATTTCAAAATTACAATGACTCGCTAAAATAAAAAAGAAATTTGGGTGGCAATGATCGCTCAATTTAACCAAGGACAAAAAATATCTATATCTATATCTATATCTATATCTACATCTATATCTATATCTATATCTATATCTATATCTATATCTATATCTATATCTATATCTATATCTATATCTATATCTATATCTATATCTATATCTAGAGTAAGAAAGATATATCTATAGATATATCTATATCTATATCTATATCTATATCTATATCTATATCTATATCTATATCTATATCTATATCTATATCTATATCTAGAGTAAGAAAGATATATCTATAGATATATCTATATCTATATCTATATCTATATCTATATCTATATCTATATCTATATCTATATCTATATCTATATCTATATCTATATCTATATCTATATCTATATCTATATCTATATCTATATATATATCTATATCTATATCTATATCTATATCTATATCTATATCTATATCTATATCTATATCTATATCTATATCTATATCTATATCTATATATATATCTATATCTATATCTATATCTATATCTATATCTATATCTATATCTATATCTATATCTATATCTATATCTATATCTATATCTATATCTATATCTATATCTATATCTATATCTATATCTATATCTATATCTATATCTATATCTATATCTATATCTATATCTATATCTATATCTATATCTATATCTATATCTATATCTATATCTATATCTATATCTATATCTATATCTATATCTATATCTATATCTATATCTATATCTATATCTATATCTATATCTATATCTATACTTCTATACTATTGTATAAAATTGAAGTGCACATTTTTGTTTCCAGGTAAACTTCAAAAGTACTGGGTCGATTTTTATGAAATAAATTTTAAAATGTCATATTTGACAACAAAACAAAACAAAAGCAAAAAATGTTTTTTATTTCGTTTGACATGCACTGTCTTAAAGGCTTATGTCACAGCTTATGTCACACGGTGATCGTTTGAACGGCGCTAAAAAATTTTTGTTAGAAGAAAAAAAAAACGTGTTAACGCTCTTTATTGAAAAAAAAAACGTCCTTGGCGTGGCCACCACTGTGGCCTGCTAGTATATATATATATACTGACCGCCACTTGGACCCATAGCACCTACATACCAAGTTTCACTTTCAAAACATGTAGTGCAATAAGGTGGGTCACCAAAAAAATTTAGCCGAGTCCACCCCTCATTTGAAAGCTTAAGTTGAGAGGATTTTAATACCATAAAAAAAGTTTTTTAGGTGCACCCAAATCTGCCCCAAATGTCTTTTTTTTTTATAACTTCACCAGTTTTTGACCGATAATAAAAAAAAATACGTCATTGGATAGGCTTCAATGAGGACAACAATTTGTTTCAATAAATTTCCCAACTTCCGATTCCACCACTCCCTAAATATATCAATATATGTCTTATTTCGTCAGTACCCCCAAAACGTAAACTTTTTTTTTTGAGAAAATAAAAGTTCATAAAAAATCATTAAACTTTTGTGAAGAAACTTTTTAATTTCATTCCTAGGGAAAAATTAAAAACGAAGCCAAACGAAGATGAACCAAAGACTAACGAACAAAATCAAAGACAAACTTGGGAGAAACTTAGACTACTAAATTACTAAATTTTAGTTCTTTACGATTAAAACCGTCTGATATGAGTATATAGAATCTTTTATTGTTTTGTGAGCGCAAATTTGGGTTGTATGGGAGGTAACACGCTACCTCGTCTAATCGACACCCAACAGGAACACTCTCAAGGTATTGCTTCAGTTTGCCTGAAAATTTCGTAAAGATCAGCTTAGCGGTTGTGGACTCTATACGTGATATACTATACACACATACCCACATACATACATCCATGTTTATATATATACCCTGTAGGAAAATCAACTAATTTAAAAGTTGTTGATAAAGTAGTTCTTTGTCAACCACAACTAGTTGAAATTCTGACTTTTTTCCATAGAACGAACTAACTTATTTTATATGGTGATGTCCGCTAAATAAGTCAATTGACTGTCGTCTGCATATATTTTCAACTACTTGTTAAATTAGTTACATTTAAATTATTTTTTTAATTGCTTTAAAATAACCAATTGAAAACTATTACTGATGGCCAAAAGTTAATAATATTTGATGAAATAACATGGCTAAATATATATAAGCTTGTAATCTAATAAAAATTTTCAATTAAAACATGCCAACATCAGAGTAGTTGCCGCCTTAATATAATTCAAAGTAGTTTATCAATCACTGGTTTTTAAGTAGTATTTCAATTACTTCATATATTGAAGTGGATGCCGCCTTAATATAATTCAAAGTAGTTCATATACTGGTTTATTTTAAACTAGTTTTTTAATTAGTTGTTTTTAAAAACAAGTTAGTTTGTTCCTAAAGGGTAGATAGAATAATATGTTTGATTAAAAAAAATAAAAATAGTAGCAGACTAATTTGCTCTAATAATTTATGACACATTAAAATTATTCATAAAGCCTTTTAGCCAAAAATTCATTATTGCTATTAAACTGCTCAGACAGCCAATAACTAACCAAAATAAGTTTTCAATTAGACGAACCTTGGCTTTAATAGCGAATACCTGCAAAAAACATACCAGATATGTTAACTCCAGAGTTCGCTTACATCATCGCAGCTTATCTGCGATAAACAAAAACTTATCAGCAATAATTTCATTGTGATAAAGATATCTTTAGAAGAAAACAAAAAAAAAAAAAAGAAGTAACAGAGTCAACAACAAAATACACTCAATTGCGGAATCGCCAACTCTTTTTGAAATAACTGGCTGGAGTTGAGCAAGATCAGCGCTCCTCAAAATATGCTTGCCTGCTCTTTTACACTTATATGGCCAGATATTTTAACCGAACAAAATATCGGCTCTCACACAAAACTTACTAACTAAACATAGCAGATACTTTGATTAGCTACACTATGAAGTTGAGTATCTGAGTGACTGTCATTGCGATCAGTTGTTTGAACGGAACGCGTACGGAGTGAACAAGTGTTTAAATTTATAATTTTTTGTCAAAAAACAAAAAAAAAACACACAAACAAACATAATAAACTGCCAAAACCAAACATTCTAAGTACGTGTGTTATTTGTATTAAAAATTTTTCTGTTTACAATTAAATATAAGTATCTAGATATTTTGTGTAATGACGTTATAAGCGCACAAAATAAAAAAAAAACAAGAAAAAAAAATTAAAATTTTTTTTATTTGTGCCATAATGTAAGAGCGAGAGAAAGAGTATGAAACAAATTCATAGTCAAGTGACCTTGTGTGGACTTCATCAATATTTCGTTGACTTAACTTGTTTAAATTATAAACTCACATTGGAGCGTAAAAATATCTCGCATCTTGACTATAACGGAGCGGGTGTGTTTCTGCAGCTATCTATGAACTAGTAGCTTACCTGTTGAGTAGCCTGCGTGAAAGTGCTTTACTCGTGATCTTTAAAATTTTGAGGCATTGTGATCTTTGATTTTTTTTTCTGGACTAATTCATTTTAAGTGCAAAGCTATAAGAAATTATTTTATCTATTATACCAACATTAAATGAAAAAATCTGAAAGTAAAAAAATAAACTCTAGCCTTTGAAATTGCTTGTCAAGCAATCAAATGTTTTTTCTAATTGATCTGAACTCAACCACTTTTAATATAAAGTACACACACACAAACACGTTTTTATGGTGTTTGATATGCATGTACTTCAATGATTTTTTCTTTTTTTTAATTTTTTTTTTTTATATACCTCTTTTGTAAATCTCTATAAATTAGCATTCAACTCACATTCCATATGCAAAGTTTTATTTTTACAATACTTTCTGTTTTCTTTTTTAATTATTTATACACTTCAACTTTTGCAAATTGTTTATAGAAAAAAGTTAAAAAAAAAAACACAAAATTCAAAAAGAAATTCTACTTTACTTGAATATATACATCCATTTTGATAGCTGTTGCTATTGGTGAAGTGCTATCAAAGTATTCCAGATAAGCTCATAGAATGAAAAGAACGTCTAACTGCTACGTCAGTAAAAATTTGATATCAAAAATTAGCTACAATTCTAATCGAATATAATTTTGCATTACTTTCCTAATTCAACCTTTAGCCAAAGTACTCGTATAATAATAGACTTTTTCTATATTAAAATCTATAATGAAAAATAAAAATAAACAAAGAACATTTTTTTTCGTATATAAATTTATTTGACTTTTTTAATTGTACAATTATTATAAAAATATTTTTCACATTTACCTGATTTCATTAATAATTGATTGTTAGATCCAGTCCCGTAGCCAGGATTTTCCATGGGAGGGTTTTGATAAAGTACTTTAAGTAAAGAATTAAAGGCAAGAATATGCAAATTTTTCTAAACAAAATCCTTTACATTTGAAAATATTCTTTAATTCGACTTTTTTAATTAGCCACAAGATAGATCACCAGGGCTTAGTGAATTTTTTATCGAATTAATTTTGTTAACTAAGTTTTCGATTTTTACCTATAATTTTTGAGGAAGTGTTCAAATTGAGAATTTTTAATTGTCTTCAAATAAAGGGTGGTTAAATTTTAAGGGCCGATGTTGAATAAAACACAAATTATTTAGGAAATTATTGTCATTTATTTTTATTATGATAATATTGCTATGGTTCAATTATGTATGGAACAAAATATCGGCCAACCTCCATCCGATGGTCCAAATTTTCGATGACGCTGAGGCATAAATGAGGTTCTTTGCCGTTAATGTGCCGAATTATCTTATCCTTTAGCTCTTGAATTGTTGCTGGCTCATCGACGTACACCTTTTCTTTCAAATAACCCCAAAAGAAAGAAGTCCAACGGTGTCAAATCACATGACATCGGTCAATTGACATCGCCACCACGTGAGATAACACGGCCATTGAATGTGTCGCGCAAAAGAGCGATTGTTTCGTTAGTTGTGTGGCAAGTGGCACCGTCTTGTTGAAACCACATATCGTCCACATTCATATCTTTCAATTCGGGCCATAAAAAGTTCGTTATCATCTCACAATAGCGAACACCATTCACTGTAACTGCTTGACCGGCCTCATTTTGAAAAAAATACGGCCCGATGATGCCGCCAGCCCATAAACCGCACCAAACAGTCACTCTTTGTGGGTGCATTGGTTTTTCGACAATCACTCTGCTTATTGACGAATCCACTGAGGTGGAAATGTGTCTCATCACTGAAGATGATTTTCTTCGAAAATTGATAATCCACTGTTGCCATTTCTTGCCACCATTCTGACCATTGACGACGCTTGAAATGGTCAAGAGGCTTTAGTTCTTGAGTCAATTGCACCTTGTAAGCGTGTAAATGCAAGTCTTTATGCATAATGTTCATCAACGACGAGCGTGAGAGGTAAAATTGTTGGGCACGACAACGAGTTGAGGTGGATGACTCTTCAGCCACACTATCGCGAACAGCAGCAATATTTTCTGCAGTACGAGCATGCACTGGTGTTTTCACATCTCCTACAGACCCGGTTTACTCAAATTTTTGCACGATTTTTCCGATTATACGCACATTTGGACGATGAAATTGACCGAAAAAATCACGAAGTGCACGATATGCATTTTGATTTGAACGCCCATTTTTATAATAAGCCTGAATAACTTTAACGCGTTGCTCGATTGTGTATCTTTCCATGGTTCAAATTGAGTTAGTCTGAAATTGAGAAATGTCAAATGAAATGCAGAAATAACTTGACGTTTAGGTGTGGTTCACATTCAACATCGGCCCTTAAAATTTAACCATATAAATTTGCAAAATTAACACAAAAAGTAGAAATTTCCCTCACAAAATTTTACTAATAAAAAAGCTTAAGTTTAAAACAGCCTATATTTAGAAATGCAACTGATTCAGCATCACTGCGCAAAATGAGCTGTCTTCACTGGCCTCACTAAGCCGACTTTCTTTGACATGTGTGGTGAGGACAGTGTAGACAGCTCATTTTGCGCAGTGATGCTGAATCAGTTGCATTTTCGAATACAGCCACAGTGTCGGCCAAAAAAACACTTGCACTGTTTTTTCGGTTGTGTGTTTGTACGCGCACATGTTAGAGCGTCAGAAACAGACAGGGTTTACGATCAGTGTTACCGTTTTGACTATTTACAGCCAAAATTGGCTATTTACTTTTCTGCGGTCAGTTCTTAGCTATTTGGCGATTTTATTTTTCATTTGGCTATTTTTTTATTCGGGTACTTTTTTTTTTGACTAAAACGAATTTTTAGTCCTAACCTTAATGATTTAAAATTTTTTCGGGATGGTGAGTTTTCCCTTCATGTGAATACGACATACCAATAATGTCAATCGTGCACCACAACACAATAAGGCTGTGTTCAAAATTGCAACTGATAGCTTGAACACATTGACTGCGGCTGCAACGACAAGCTGTCAAATTAGGAATGATTTTATATCGACGACAAGACGCTGTGGCCAGCTGCGGCATTAGACCAGTTTCTCTTCATTAGAAATACGTGTAAAAAATTTTGACAGATGCTGCACTATTGCAGGCGTCGCCAATGTGTTTAGGCTATAATTCAGAAACACTGCACAAAAAGAGCTGGCTACACTGACCTCACTAAGCTGACTTTTTTTGACATTTGTAGTGAGGCCAGTGTGGAAAGCTCTTTTTTCGAATTGTTGCTGAATTAGTTGCAATTTTAAAATTGCAAAGTTTACTCAGGCAAACTGCTTACGATGCACACGTGCATAGGCGCTGGCCCACACTCGTTTAAAACAAAAATGAAAGAGATTGCTGTGAACGCCACGCAACACAGTGTAACCGTTTCATATAAGCTGTCAATAAACAACAGGGACAATTGATATTTCCCATGATATCACCATGTTGAAAATACTAGTTGGCTTTATGAAAAAATACAGTTCTTGGACTACTACTGGCATGAAGGCAGACAGCTTTTTAACCATTTGGTTGCACTGAAGGAGGGAATGTTAATAAAATAACTAAGCAATCTTCCCAGAAATTCTTTTTTTGAGTAAAAGTTTCACTTCTACCGTGCCACACACATCTTTTTTTTATGAGTTTTTGGAAAATCGTCGTTGCAATAACTTATTTTAGCACAACTAAGAATGGTCACACCAACAATGACACAGTAGAAAGTTTTCACGAGGTTTTGTGTAAAAATTCTTTGCGGTTTCTTTATTTCCTCTCAAGATTTTGACTCAATTATAACTAACACTCAAGTGGTGGGAAATTACATATGTGACTCACATCATGATAAATAACTGAGTAACGCTGCAATTAAGATGGCTCAAATAATAACTACTTAAATGTTAAACCATTAAAAGCTTCGATTAATGTCATAATTTTTTAGGAATAGTATGTGTCAGCCCTAAAAGCCCGATCCATGTTAAATTCCGCCATGAGCGATTCAAATTCAGTGTTCGGTTGGTTGTGTGAAGAAAATTTAAGTAAATATTGGGTAGTTCAAAAAGTTAATACGGTATTCAATATTTCATAGCCATCACGGTAGCCATATCTACGGTACCGCACACTTTTAATTTTCTATTTAACCCATTATGTACTGACCCATGTTCCCGTTGAGCTAGAATGATGAAACTTTCCAAAAATATTTAGTTTGGTCTAACTTAGCAAAAAAAATTAAAAAATTAAAAAAAAAAATTTAAAAATCGAGTTGCCACCTCGAGATTTTTAAATTGAACGATATCCTACAAGCAAAGTCGAGCATTTTGCGCCAATGTTGATCACAAGAATTTCCACAAAACAACAAAAAATATACAAAAACGTATTTCGTTAAAGACCAGCGTTGTGTCAATCCGCGCACAGTGTCAGATTTCGCAGTCGTAGCTACACTAAACTTAATATCTGCAAAACCACTGGAGATAAATCAATGAAATTTTGCACAGACATTTATATTGATGACAGGCACCAAATACTCAAAAATGGTCGCAAATCGCTTTAAGACATTTTTTAAGACATTGCTCACATACAAACCAACTTATATATTCCGATTATATGTTCTACAAATATAAAATGACAAATTTCAAAAATTCAATTACACACAAAACTATAATTTTTTACATTAATGTTAATAATAAAATTTTTAAACTAAGAAAAGTCCATTTTATGAAAAGCAAGTACAGAAAATCAATCAGGAGCCCTGTTTATCTTATGAATCTGTTTTGGATGTGAAATTTTCTCTCCAAAAGTTGTAGCCTCTGTTCATCTGATACTAGCCGCTTTTTTAAAGCCAATGTATACGAAATATTAAGGGTATTCATGCAATGCCGAAAACGAGCCGAATATGCCAAAAATCGGAAAAACCGAAAACGCCGAATATGAACTGTCAAAATTTGTATGGAATCTGATATTCGGCATAGTTTCCAGTTTTCCGCACGATTTTGATGCGTAAATAGCGCCGAATATTTTCGGCAACCAGTTGCTGCCACCTTTCAAATATTTTACATATATTTAATACAAATATTAAACCAATGTTGCCACTTTTTCAATGCAATTTAAAGAACAGCTGATTGATATACGGCATTCGCCGATAACTAAAAAAAGGTACCTCATGCAAAAACAGCGAATATTTTCCGATATTCGGCATCGGAAAATGTTCGGCATTGCATGAATACCATTATTAAGTAAGCATGTAGACATGTAAAAGTGATTGCCCTAGAGAAAAACATATTCAACACTTTAATAAGCTAAGGCGCTTGGATTGTTTATTATTTTCGTTGTTGCCCCTCCTATGTAGCATTTTTGAGTTGAATTATAATCTGACAATGCATTGCACACCTTACCGTTGATCATGTACAAAATTATCCAAATCATGCATTAATTATCTCATCTGCTGCAGTGATTCCTCTTGGGGTAAGTCTAGATATATCATCTTCTACCTTTCGTATTACCTGTACAATCACATCTGCCGTAACCTTGTGATTTTTGTGACACAAAATCTTTTTCAGACTTTGTTCAGCGCCATCACACTCCCATTTTATGAGAATGTGTATCTCACACGGACTTTAAATGTTGATGTAAATAATTCTACTTGGACTGCACAATATTTTCAACAACAGAATGCAGTTTAATTGCGGCAGAACTTTCCATTACGGCGTTATCACTTGGATAACAACTTTTTTGCCATACATACCTTTTCGTAACTTGGAAACAATTTACGAGTTATATGCTTTAAATGTTTTCTTATAATAACATATTGTTGCATTGACAAATTTGCATCAGCAATTATAGACGGAGCTTCTTCAGGTTACAGAGAAAGATCTAAGTAACTGCCCAATTAAAGTCTCGCTTTTTTTAGTGTAGTACTCCTTTTGGGAGCAGCTCAATTGCTAAAACAGCAGAATTTAGTTTACCAGATTTTTCTCAACCTTAATAGCCTTGACACATTGACTGCGGCTGTGGAAGCGCGGCATCTGTCAAAATTTGTTACATGTATTTCTTACCCCCTAGCCACACGTGCCAGTCCGAAGACAGAACAGTTCGAAAAACTCAATGCACTCTCACTTGTCACTAACGCCATAGCCACACGTGCCAGTCCGAAGACAGTAACAGTTCGAAAAACTCAATACACTCTCACTTTACACTAATACACTCACACATTGACATCACTGGCAGTCCACTGGCATGGTGTAAGAAAACCAGGAGGAAGCGAATTTTTCACCACACTTTAAATTGCCCCGGGTCTGTCAAAAAATTCTGACAGAGAGATAGCAACTGTTGATTAGTGCCAAATTTTATTGGCTGCGTTCAGCAGGTACAACTTTTGTGCAACCGGTTAGTGTGTGTCTGCTGTACGAAAAAATATCAGTGTCTAATCACAACATGGGAAAATGTCTATCTTTCGCCGCACTTTACATTTTTGATACATTTGCTCAACGTATTGAGTATTTCCAGTTAAAAATTTGGCTTTTTTAGAATAAGTGTACTTTTATAACAAATGAAATAAATAACGCAAAATATAACGAAAAAACACAATTTTTCCCCTATTTGATCACTTATAAAACAATTGTGTTCACAGAAATAAAAAAGGAACGTAAACTGATACCTGATCAGAAACACAACATGTTGTACCCATTATTCAATTATTATTAGGTTGTTCAGATATTTGACGTCAACTCACAAGAATAATAGCTTAAACACATTAACGACGACAACAACATTGCCGCATGATTCAATTATTATAAGGTTGTCCAGATATTTGACGTCTACTCACAAGAATGTATACTTTTATTTGAAGGGGAGAGCAAAAGAGCAATTTTGTAAGGACATAAAAATCACGCCGGAATATCATAATTTTTCATAGTACAAACTACTACTTTTTGAAATACTTGCTTTTGTTGAACCAAAATATTATTTGAGTAAAAATAATTAAAAATTATATAGTCAGATTATATGTAAAATTTATTGGAATAATGTTTTCAAAATAGTTTAAAATAGTTTTAGGAAAATCAAAAATTTTTACTTTTTTCCTCTTTTGACAAAAGATAACTAGCTTTGTTCAGTCAACGCAGAACTTTTTTCTTGTATTATATATAAAACTATATTTTATAGTTAATGGCTGTGTAAATATGTCTTCTAAATGTTTCGTGATAGAACCATTGTCATTTTTTCAAGAACGTAAAAATATTTTTGACGTAGAATTACGTCTTACAGCACGTTTGTCATTTTTGGGAGTCTTTTCCACAAATTTTTTCAATCACATCCTAACTTTTTTGGAGGACACTTTGGAATATACTTACATATTCATCTTACAAAGATAAAATATATGTCAAAAATCAGTTATATCTTATATCTATATAATAAGAAAAATCATGCTTTGATGCTTCAGTTGCTGCTGACGTTCTTATGGTTGTTGCTTTTGTTCGTGCCGAAATCACGAACGCAACATCGTGTTGCTTCTTGGAATGAATTATTTTACGAATATTTCTCAGTACCGGCTTGTATTGTTGTTGTTATTAATACGTATGTAAAATTCACATTTATGTTATATATGCATATCAGCTGCTTTAATTTGTATCGTTTGTTATTGTTTTTGTTTATCTTCAGCGAAATAAATACAATAAACAATACAGATGTTTTATAGATAAGTGCTGTAGAGCCAGAATGTAGCTACACAAATGTGTATTACTACTACGCAGGTTTACATATACAGAGAATGCGCATGGTCATTGTGCTTTGAAAACTCTATTGATTCTTTAAATATCATTTTTCTTTTTGCCAATTTAAGAATTCTTTCACATTTTAAAGTTGTTATTACACTGTTTTAATAATATTTTCACTCAAACTATCACAAATTTAACACACGCGACCGCACTACTTGCAACTTGGAAACATTAAAATTTTTCTTAATTTGCAATTCCTTGTAAATTCGACGTTTTGACAACTTATCAACCTTTTCATTATCCACTATTCGTTGACGCGTGAGGACTCTGAGCCAACCGGCCCTACCTTATAATTCTGCCATGCATAAAGTGATACTTTCTGCTGTTTTTTTTTTTTTCGAAACGTCAAACAGCTGTTCGACAATAAATGCCTCATGTCTCAAATTTATTTTTTTTATGTTCTGTGTGCACACGTTTCAAACAAATAGTTTTAATTAAAAGCACTACTTAGCAAATTAATAATTTAGTAATTAATAAATTTAATATTTGGTATATTTATCTGTCAAAATAAAGTAAGCTTAAGCCGCTCAACTGAAGTAGCATAAAATATTTTCGGTACCTAAGATGGCGACCGCTCAGGGAACGTGTTGTGCGAGCACTTTATGCAACATACCATTCAGCCCGAAAGCTGTTCAACAGCTACGTAGCAAATTTTCCGCTGAATGCAGCCAATGATTGAAACATGATTGTACCTGCTGAACGCAGCCATTTATTTCTGCTGTTTTTGACAGATGCGGGTACAATTTTTGTGAGAGAGGTGAAAAAAAACGCTTTCACCTGGTTTTCTTACACCATGTCCACTGGCAACAACTTTTACTGAGCCAGTGAATTTTGACAACCACAGCCAGTGCGAAATCGAAGTAATGACACAGTGTTGTATTTTCTCCCTAAAATATCCGAACTTTAAATATGCACTTTTCTTTCATGTCTTGTAGTGAAATATATGCAATTATTTTAATTGCCCTTATTTGACACATAAAATATCATATGAATAAGTTGCATTTCATTTTGAAAAATATTGATAAACGAATTTTACAACATAATTAGTTCCCCATTTTTATCCCGTTTAAGTTTGGTGCTATGTTGGCATGTAAAGCATCACTGAATAAAAGCAAACGGAATAAAAAAGTGGTCGAACCTTTGGCTTTGACAACATTTTTCCAATGAACATTTACTATTACGTGTGGCCGCAGCGTAGTTTGTTGATTATTTCGGAATATTTTCGAAGTAAATACATATTCGTTATTGTCATGCCAGTACTATCACGTAGGGCTGCAGCGTAATACACTCACACCTTGACATCACTGGCAGTCAACAACTTTTACTGAGACAGTGAATTTTGACAACCGCAGCCAGTGCGAAATCGAAGTAAGGAAAACAGTGTTGTGTTTTCTCCCTAAAACATTCGAACTTTAAATATGCACTTTTCTTTCATGACTTGTAGTGAAATATATGCAATTATTTTAATTTCCCTTATTTCACACATAGAAATATCATATGAATAAGTTGCATTTCATTTGGAAAAATATTGATAAGCACACTTTTCAACATAATTAGTTCCCCATTTTTATTCCATTTAAGTTTGGTACTGTGTTGGCATATAAAGCATCACTGAATAAAAGCAAACGGAATAATAAAGTGGTCGAACCCTTGGCTTTGACCACATTTTTCAAATAAACATTTGCTGTCACATTCAGCCGCAGTGTAATTTGTTGATTATTTCGGAATATTTTCGAAGTAAATACATATTCCTTATTGCCATGACAGTACTATCACGTGTGGCTGCAGAGTTATGGAGAGAAACTGGTGTAATGCCGCCCTTGCTGCTGCGGCTTTGTCGTCGATATAGAATCGTTCCTAGTTTGACAGCTTGACGTTGCAGCCGCAATCAATGTGTCTAAGGTCGTTCCTAGATGATGCTTTATAAATCTTTGTCATCAAGTTTTTTTAGAAATGCAGTAGGTTTCCTGATTTTTGTCTATTCGCAGCATTCATGAAATTCTTTCATCAGTCTACCCATGGTAGAATAAGTTGAATATACCTTGAGTCTACCCATGGTAGAATAAGACAAGGTAGTGTTAGTAGTTAAAATTCTCTCTTGTGCTGGGTACCGCACCTGTCAAAACCAGGTTTTTACGAATAAAAGCAAAAAAATAACAAAATTTGCAAATAATAATATTCTATGTGTTTGACAGCTGCGGTACCCGCCGCTCCGAGACGACACTACCTTGTTACATATACCTTGGAGTCTACCCATGATACAATAATTTACAAGGTAGCCTTGACCATGGCAGAATTATAAGGTAAGCTCATCACGGAGAGGAATGGAGTAGAAAGCAGAATAAAGCTAGATTGATGTCAAAATCAGCTGTTCATCGCAAATTTCTTTATACTCACGTTCGCAGTTTGTAGGTTAGAATTTGTTACAGATTTGTTTGCAATTTTAAGAGTTTCACATATTATAGTTTTTATTACACTGTTATAATATTTTTACTCAAATTATCACAAATTTAACACACGCGACGGCACTTTATGGATGTTTATGTTTGCAACTTTATGGGAGGAAATTAAATTGGTGCTACATCACATGGCCAAGCCATCAACTGCTGCTGGCTACCATGCAGCTGGCGAAGGTACAAGAGGGCTATGCTGATGCCTTGAAGGTAACCTATGACACCTTGGTGTTGGTGTGCAAGGTTTTCTTCTCGCTTTACTTGCAAGATGTGCCAGAGTTTGTGCCAGAGTTTGTTTACGATTTGAAAACATAATATTTTTATTTCATTTGACGTTTCTACGTACTTCGTCGTTTTGACAAGCATCTTCCTTCTCATTATCCGCTCTTCATTGACGCGTGAGAGCATTTAGTATCATGGGCCTACCTTATCATTGTATCATGGCCTTGACAACTACCTTTTTTCTCACGAGCGGCGATCGGGAGTTGTCGAATCCATGGCAGAATTATAAGGTAAGGTCATCACGGAGAGGAATGGAGTAGAAAGCAGAATAAAGCTACATTGATGTCAAAATCAGCTGTTCATCGCGAATTTCTTTATGCTCACGTTTCGCAGTTATTTTTAGGTTAAAACTGTTACAGGTTTTTTTGCAATTTTAAGACTTCTTTCACATTTACTAGTTTTTATTACACTTTTTTTATAATATTTTCACTCAAATTAGCACAAATTTAACACCCGCGACCGCACTGTTTGCAACTTGGAAACATAAAATGTTTTCTTCATTTGCAATTTCTACGAAATTCGTCGTTTTGACATATATGTTGCTTCTCATTATCCACTCTTCGTTGACGCGTGAGAGCACTCAGCGCAGCGGCCCTACCTTATCATTGTATCATGGTCGAATCAATACAAAGTATAACTTGTCATCTCTTTTGCTGCTTATTCGTTTTCTCTTTTCAATGTGTTTTTTAAAACTCCAAATCGCCAACAGAACTGTCACTCCTACCTTGTAAATCATTATACCATGAGTCTACCACTACAAGAAGATTGTGACAAAGCACACAAGCATTGAGCATAATTAATTTTACCTTCGAGCCAATCCTTGTTCATAGTAAGAAAAAGTGTTTTTGCGAACTTTTGTGAACTTTGATTTTTTTGAAAATCAATAGTTTTTCTAGTTTCACCAACGATATTATGCCAGTTTCATGCCATTACTCAAAAATTTACTTCAGATAAATTTACATAAGAAAGTGGAAAATTTATCTATAATGCAAAAATCTGCAAAAAAATTTGTATGGGTTCTATTAGTACATATATCGCTGTCTGTATCTGTCATATCACAATTCTCATATTTTTCCATGTAAGAGAGATTTTGTCCAAAGCAAAAAGTTTTACTTTCAAAGCACTTATGCATTATACAATAATTTACAAGGTAGCCTTGACAACTACCTTTTTTCTCACGAGCGGCGTTCGGGAGTTGTCAAATCAATACAATGTTAAACTTTTCATTTGTTTTGCTGCTTCTTTGTTTTCTCTTTTTCAATGTATTTTTGACAACTCCAAATCGCCAACAGAACTGTCACTCCTACCTTGTAAATCATTATACCATGCACTTATGTACATAAAAGATGAATTTCCTTAGTGCAATATATCTTCAGTTGAGCGATTAGTTTTTTAAAAAATACTTTCAATTTCTATTAATGAACACTTTATGGCTTATTTTATTTTTTAAATTATCAAAATATATCAACAAACATTAAAGATATTTAACTTTAAAATTGTGCACTTTTCTATGCGAAAACAAATCTCACTTCTACCGCTTTCCATAGTCTGACGATCCGAGTACCGTCAAAAATTTGTGCGGCCACTTTTTTGAAAAATATTTGCATTTTTGGGATATTTCGGAAATTTTTTGTACAATTCTTACAAAATTTTATTAGAATTTAAAAAAAAGTTGGGGGTTTTGTATAGCTATTTTTGCAAATTCTCACACTGTGCCGCGGGAGCCACGTATATCAATCAAACTTCATAAAAATTCACAAAAGTTAAATGTAAAGCCTAAGAAAGACGATCGTATACGAATAATATTTTACTTTATTTTGTTTTAGATTTTTTAGAGGTTTAAAATTGAAGATAAAAAAAAATGGAAAATTCCCAAATTTCCCAAGCTTGAAAATGTAAGTAAACGTAATTGTTCAGCCTTGAGTGAAAACAGGTCGATTAGATAAATTCTTAAAATTTTATATTCTTTTTGGAGATCATGAAAATCTATCACGGTATGACCGCCAGGTTAAGAAAAGTAAACCGTTACGTATACGCAACGCAGGACAAAAATGGGTTAAGGAAGTATAAAAAAGTTTCGACTAAGAATATTCATATAAATAAGACAAGTTTTCAATATTTTTAGTTTTAATAACTAATGTTTAATTTAAGAATTCGTCCATTTAAACTCTTTAGAAAAGAAAGGAAAAAAAACCCAATAATAAAGTCATTTTTATTAGCTTCCGTAACCCTTTTATCGAAATCTTCTATCCACCGCACCATGCTAACTACTTTCATATGCAAGAATCAGCCGACAAAACGGGCTTGTACGCAAATGTATTAAATGCTCATTCATTAATAGTTAGTATAAAAAACAAAACATACATATATAAATACTCGCTTGCCAACCGGAAGCATTTTATCATTTTCACTTTTTACTCATTTTCATACACATATCGTACATATCGTAGTTTTTTTCATACTTATGCTCATATTTGTTTTTACTGTAATGAATATTGTAAACATATTGTGTGAAATTATATTTTACACAAACATGCTTACGAAGTGCGAGTAAATATTTTCAACTCAGAAGCCAAACTCCGGCTCAAGCATTTATTTGAAGATTAAACGTTTTTATTATCTTGCTGCAACATATTGTGGCATTATTTTTTTTTTTTAATTTTTTTTTTTTCATTCAATGCGCCGATAATTTTTTTTTTTTTTATTTTCCAACTTATTGGTACAGATGTGATAAGTAAACGCAGCTTAAGAGTTTGGATTTTCCAGTAATATTAAGATACATTTTACAATAAATTCAGTTCTCTTGAAGTTTTATGGAAAAAATCTAATAAGAGTCATATGTTATGTTTTTAAAAAACTCATAAAATAGTAAAACGCGGCATAGTGGTTAAGGTGCGTGGCTAGCATGCTATAGAGCCCAGGTTCAAATTCCATCTAACACAGAATGTTTTTTCCATTGAGTTAATTTTTCTGTTCGGCCGTCACCTCTCTGCAGACAATGGCAGAGAGAGCCTCAGAGAGTAAAAAAACTGCCATGAAAAGCTTCTTGAGAACATGAGCCGTTCGGAGTCGGCATAAAGCTTGTAGGTTCAGTTCTCGACCATTTGTGTTCAAACATTTCAACACAATTGATCATAAGAAGCTTGGCCATTTCGTTGTTTTTTTTTTCATAAAATAAGTTGTTAAATTGTTATTGCCTCATATCGTAAGCCCGCTCACACATATTGGCTGTATATCTTTATTCATTCCAGATAAAGAACGGAAGGAATAGAATAGGCCGTTGTTTATCCAGAACAGAATGAATAAAGAAACAAAATTGGAGAAGAAAGAGCACATTTGTGTTATTGGTAACTAGCAAACTTTATGAACACATATATATTTAATATATTTTTTTGTATATATGCAATTTTGCAATAAATTCAATTAAAAGCTTTAAATTGTAAAAAATTACCAATTTAATTTTGTGTCATTTTATCTTTAATTAAACAACAACATTGGACATGACCTCAGACACAAGGAATATTTCTTTTATTCTACCTTACAGGCATGCTACACAGGCCAGTATACTGGCCCTGTAGTTCGAAAAACTCAACACATTCACACTTTTTTACAAATACACTCACACTGGATTCACTTTCACGGCACTTTCATCGCTACCAAGGTTGATTTATAAGGTTGTCGCAGGGCTGATCGCACTCTCTTGTCAGTACCCATAATTGTCAAAACCAGCCAATTTTGTGAATGACTACGAAAGAAAAACGGATGATAACAGAGAGCACTTGCAGATTTTCTATGTGCTGTCAACTTCGATTTGACAATTATGGGTACTCGCTCTCTCCCTTGCGACAACCTTATAAATGAACCTTGATCGCTACTAGCAACGAAATTTCAGAACCAGTGGATTTTGACAGCAGCGGCTAGTGTATGCCAATAACGGGGATATCAGTATTGTTTTTAATTACTTTTTGTGGATTTATTTCGGGTTTTCCCTCGATTTCGTACTTTGTTTCGGGTTTTCCTCGATTTCGTACAGGAAGCAACACTGATAACTTGCTTACATTTACAAAGCAAATGAAACAAATGTAAAAAGTTGCAAATAAAATTGAATAAAAGTGAAAAATATACAATTTTATATAGAATATACAATAAATATACAAAAAAAATATACAATGGAAAGAAAATTAACTCAAAAACAAATCATTAAATTAAATTGATTCAATAGCAGCGAGAATATTCGCATACGATAAATTTTTTTAATGAACTTTCACTAGCATGTGTAGCACCTCTTGCATGAAAGCATGAAAGTTCGAAATTCTTCGAATCATTCGAACAGTACACATATTCTTTCGCACTTTCACTGTCACTGGCCTGTGTAACCGGCCTGTCAGTTGTTGGTACAAAAAGAACGCGTTCGGAATATGCCGTATGAATAAAGAAACATAGAAAAGAATGGTTCGGATAATCAAGAATGAATAAGAAACAAAATAAGTCATTCCGAACGTATGGAACTAATAAAGAAATACATCCATTATTAATTATTGTTTCATATCAGCATCACTCCCTGACTTGTGGAAAGTTGCTATTGTTCATCCAATTGCAAAAAAGCAAAACCCTTGTGGAGCTAATGATTTCAGACAAATAAGCATTTTGTCACCATTAGCAAAAGTATGCGAAAAACTCATGGCTCTACAAATTAGTAAATATTTGTTTAAAAAACAATTATTATCTGCTTTTCAATCTGGCTTTCGGGCAGGGCATGGGTGTTATTCTGCAATAGTTAAGGTACTTGATGATATTAGACCTGAATATGATTCTGGGTCGTTGACTACTATGCTTACTTGATTTTACTAAGGCTTTTGATAGGGTTAACCACTTGTATTTATGTCGTAAGCTTAAGCTTCTCTACGGGTTTTGTGATAGTGCTGTCAATCTCATGTCTAGTTATTTGTGTTATAGGTTGCAACGAGTCAAGGTTGATCAGAAAATTTCAGAACATACATACATGAAAAAAAAAATGCATTTTTTTCGGGAATTCAATATATGTTTTTATTTAGGCGATAGAGTGCGGCTTTTTTTTGGCAAGCAAAAAAGAAATATCAATTTTATACTTTATTAAAAAATAAATTAAAAATTTTACACAATGGGACTTGTGCTCAATTATGATACAAGTCAACTTTATTAAATGAAATACATTCTAATACTTAGTATATCCGCCTTTAGCTTTAATAACTGTTTGGATCCTCTTTGGCATACTATTTACTAGATCTTCACACTCTTTCGTTGTGATTGCGTTCCAAACATCGCGGCATCGCATGAAAATCTCTTGCATGCTTTGGGGTGGGCTTGAATAGTCATAAACCCGCTTTTTTAATAAAAACCACAGATTCTCGATCGGATTAAGATCGGGACTTTGTAGAGGCCACTCCAAAGTATTAATATTATTATTTTTTAAAAATTCTATGGTCCGTTTTGCCTTATGCTTGGGGTCATTATCTTGCATCATAATAGAGTTTTCCGTGCTAAGTCCAAACAAAGCCAAGGTTGGAAAATATCCTTGACTTAAAATGTTCATATATACATTTGCATTCATTTTTCCGTCAATTTGAATAAGTTTTCCCACACCAGTTTTTGTAAAGCAACCCCAGAACAAAACTTTTCCTCCTCCAAATTTCACGGTTGGGATGACATCACGCTCTGTAAGACTTTTTAAAGGCTTTTTCCAAACGAAGCGAATGCCATCTGATCCATGCATATTTATTTTACTCTCATCTGTCCAAATTACAGATGCCCACTGCTCTGGAGACCATTTTTCGTGAGTTTTTGCGAATTTAAGGCGCAACTCCCTATGACGCTTTGTTAATAGTGGCTTCTTAATTTTGCGACGAGCCCTGTAGCCTATTTTTCTCAGCTCTCTATTGACCGTCATTCTTGAGACTTCTTTTCCCAGTTTGGTTCTTAGTTGTTTCTGAATGTCAGTACCAGATTTTACTTCGCCAGTAGAAATGGAACGGCTTATGACTCTTCGATCGTAGTCATTCAGAATGCTTCGCCGACCAGCGCGCTGCTTGGGAACGTCTAAATTGCTGTTATTGGCGGTATTTTTCACAAAGCCATACGACACCGCTAAAGATTTTGCCACATTTTGATATGACATTCCTTCATTGAGTTTTTCTACAATCAATCTCCTTACGTTTTGCGGTAACTTTCGCATTTTGCCTATATGAGACGTGTATTAATATTGAGTAAGTATTGAATTGCAAACTAATGAACAAAACGATTTTATTCACCAATTTAAAGTTGCGAAATATACAAACAAAATTTTATTAAATATTTTTCTTGTTTAAGCAGAATAATTCACTAAAAAGATGTTAACTTCCACTCACATTGACTCTTGTAACACAATTGAGCAAATGCCTGCTAGCAGAAAAATGCAAATATCAGCATGATAACGGTAATATTTTCCAGTTATAAAATCAGTATAAGCATTAGAAATTCCAAGTGTTCCAATGTGAAAAAAACTTTGGTGATAAAGCAAATTCACAATAATTCACTTATATACTTTTAAATATATACTTTTATTTGCTCAATTGTGTTACACACTATATATTAGTTTAAGGTGGTGTTCCTCAAGATTCCATATTTGGTCCACTATTATTATTATTTTTACTATTATTATACTATTATTTTTACTAATTTCACTATTATTTTTATCAATGATATCTTTAGTGTCTGCAAACATGCGTCTGTGCACGCATACGCTGATGATGTCCAGCTTTATTTCTCACGTAGTACTTGTGTTCTTAAAGACCTGTGCTATAGACTAAATGATGATCTTAGCAGCATTAATAAGTGGGCCATAAGTAATGGTCTTCAACTTAATGCTTCCAAATCGTATGTCCTCCCTATCTGTAAGAACCAAACATGTATTGATGATGTCCCTGACCTATTTGTCGGTGAAAGTAAGTTAGCAGTGGTGTCAAAAATAAAGAATCTAGGTTTCTATATTAACTCGTCTCTATCCTGTGTAGATCATGTGAATAGTGTAGTCCAAAAATGTTATTATGTCCTACGTAATTCAAGGATGTCGTCAAGTATAACTCCTATCAATATTAAGCGTAGGTTGGTAATACAACTTATTTTACCTTTAATAACGTATTCTGATATAGTTTATAGTAAACTTGGCTCAACCTCTCGTTTGAAGTTACAAATTTCTTTCAACTATGCAACTCGTTATGTTTATGGGCTGCGTAAATTCGATCACCTCTCAAGATTTCGGAATACTATACTTGGCTTACCTCAATGCACGAAACTGCATATTTTTGCATAAACTCATTAATGAAAAAAAACCTTTTTACCTGTATAATAAACTTCAGTTCTGTGTATCGAATAGAAATCAGGCTAATTTTTATAAACGCCATTAGACTGTGAAATGCTCTGCCACGTAGGATAAGAGAGATCAGCAGGAGAAATATTTTTAGACAATCTATCCTATCTTTCTTTTCTTTTTCTTAACTTATAGTTTCTACTGTGCCTTTTCTGTTTTCCTTCATCTTCTCAAAATAATTTATAATACTTCATAATTTCTATGATTAAGCTTAAATATTGATTGATGTATGTTGACACTTGAAATCATGAATGTATAACCAGTATGCGTAATTAATTAATCACTGTTATTATTGTAATATTGTTTTTGTTTTGTTGCAATCATTTTATTTTATATCGTACTATAAAAGAACGTAGTTCTTATTGTACAAATGTTTCTAAAATAAATAATAACTTCATTTTCATATTTATTTAATTATGGGCCAGTAGGTTACCGTTAAACATAACTCCGAAACAATTGTTTGTTTTTAAAAAATATCGATTTCCTATCTGAAATCGTTCTTCACTGATTAAAATTTATTTGTTCCATGTGTGCAAGTTTTGATAGTCAATAAATGTACACTAATCATATTTATGATTCTTCATATTTTTATTAACACTTCTGAAGGTCAATAGTTTATACAAGATGTCTGGTCATAAATAATATCGAACATATACGAATCTTTCTGTTGCGATTGTTATTTCATTTAAAACATAATCAATTTTTATGACGTCTCATTAACCCATGCCTAGTGCTTAAGTCACTTATGCCGACTGAGTTATCAATTGTCTCGCTAGTGAACCGAACGTTGACTTCTGTAAAGCCACTTTAGTAAATATTAAACACACAAAGATATTGTAATGCATACCCAGAAATACTATCGCATTTTTTTATATTTTTATAAAAATGTAATTCAGTCCTAAGCAACTAAAAAATTAGCTATCAGCCGTTTTTGGCATAATACAGGTATTCAAAGAAAGTCTATTGCTTAAGCAAGCTTTGCTTTGCCTAACAATAAGATGAATTTTTTTTTTACAAAATGATTTTTTTAAATTTTCCTCTTGATAGTTCTAAATTTCACCATTCTTTGTATTGCAAGCTTGAGTTTAGTTTAAGTAATTGGTATCTTGTAGAGTAAAATCTGTTTGTCATTTCCGTTCAATAAATGCAACTACTAATTTATATTTGTATGTATTCTCCGTCTGGCATGAAGTGTGAACTCTGCCGAAGAGTGCTTTTTATTGTTATTTAATTTCACTACTGATGATGATGATGATCTTTTTATATAAAAATTACTTTGAGATAAGCACTGAATAAATGCTATTCTTAAGTTTGTTATTCAAAAGATTGTTGAATAGTAGCTGAAATGTAGCTGGGTGACAGCATTGCCAGCTACTGCTGATCAAAATCCGCAAATTTTGTTAATATAATATAAATCATAATATGAGATCAATGTTTAAAAAATAAGATTCCACAAAAATCACTATATCAATATCAATTCAAGTTCCAATTAAAAAAAAAAACTGTAAAAGTACTAATTAAAATCAATCCATTCTTCCTAAATGTTCTTGTTCACATAGACTGCATTCGACCCAATTAACATTAGATGTGATCGGGGTATATTGTAATCGTGGCAGCACTTCTGGTGCCTTCTTAAGCCGTATCGTGAAAATGATTATTAATTTTCTTTTTAAAAACATGCTGTCAGCGTCAAAAGTGTGAAGGCACACACAAAAAAAAATATATTTAAGGTGTCTTCACTGCACAAAAAATAAGCGCAATCAATTAAATGTTATAACAGTAAATAAACTTTATTTTATTGTTAACAATTTGCACTACTTTACTATATTTACATCAAACAAAATTGTTATAAATGATGGCAGTTGATTATGAAATAGAATCGATCTTCGAATTCGAACATGCAAATGACACTTAAGCCCCATGCACAAGATTTCATCTGCATTATACACAAGATGGCATTTTTAAAATTAAATTTTTTAAGCACTTACTAATAAAAACATTACATTACAACTACAACAAAAAATTAAAGCTTAAATAAGCTAAATTTAATAAAAATGCACAAATTTGGCAGGAAATTCGCTGATCTGTAATGGCATTAATGCTGTGTGGTGTAGCTTTCAGGGTGTTTTTAATGTATAGAATGTGATACAATTAACAATACACATCGATTAATGGGTACATTCTCAATATTATACCATGGTATAATAAAATAAAATGACACGTCACATTGTCTAATCCCGGCCATTTTTCTCGACTACGGACTGCTCATTATATCAAAGAATATATGTGCAAAACTTGGTTGAAGTCGTGTAAACAATGTAGAAGGAGTTCGTTGAAAATTAAAGTCCCACTCCTCCTTTTCTATTACCACCTACTTCTCTAGACTAAATACTGCTCATTAGACTAAAGAATATATATGTGAAAAATTTTCTTGAAGTCGGACAAACGGTGTAGGAAGAGTTTGGGTAAATAAAGACTCGATGATATTCAGCTTTGGTTCCCAGAACTTACGCCCGAACAACTGACGTCCGAAAAAAAAAAGTCAAAATAACCCGAAATTTTCCATAAAAAATCGGCATGAAAAATGCCCGAAATTTGTGGTGATTATGCCTTTTTTTGGGGTGTTTATGCCAATAAATTTCGGGTCTTTTTCTAAATATTTGAAAAGAAAGAGAAGCCCGAAAAATAAGCTTGGAATTTAGGCCTGAAAAAAATCTTTTTTTGTTTACCAAAAAGTCGTTATGATAAAATGGTTAACCCTTGTACGAAAGGTAAAACAACATTCCGTAAAAGGGCAAATCATTTTGTCATAAAAAAATACCATTTGAACCTTATCCGGACATAATGTCCATGAACCCCTTGTTCATGGAATAACATCAAAAACAGCAAATAAAATCTATTCTTTTATGTTTTGATAATCTTACATTGAATCTGGATCACGGAAATTATGCCCGAAAAATTTGAAAATAAATCCCAAAAAAGTGCTGGAAATTTCAGACGTAGTTTGCATTTTCCTTCGATAATTATTTTGAAACTATTCGGGCGTCATTTCCTTCATTCGAGGAAGTGCGTTTTTACCAAAACTAAGTGTTTCAAAAATTTTTTAATTTGTAGCTTTATTCGGAGAAATACGGTTAAAAAATTCCTCTCTTTTAAGGCGATTCAAGAATCCACACAATTTTTTGCGTTTTGGTTAGAAATGAAGTGCTGCTCGGGCAGGCCATGAGTCATTGACTGGAACAAGTATACGGCGGGTGGGGTAGGACATTATTTTGAAGCACCTCCAAAATTTGCAACTTGTGACTGTGCATTGTCGTGCTGAAAGATCTTTGTGTCATGTCTTTTGGGCATATTGGGGGCGTTTGGGCCTGAATGCACGGCTCAGTTGCATTAATTGTTATTGGTAACGTTCTCCAGTGGTCCAGCCTTTCGTTAGGCTGGAGTAGATCACAGTAGAACACTCCAAGCTGATCCCACCAGATGCAGAGATATAGTCTCTTGCCATAAATCTTAGGCTTAGCTGCTATATTTGATGCATGGCCGGACTTATCGCATGAATTTCTGCACTTTAGCTTATCATAGTTAACCCACTTTTCATCCCCCGTTACGATTTGTTGCAAAAACCCTTTCGATTTTGCTTTTGGAGCAGTAGTTCGCACGGGGAAAAACGGTGTTTGACGTCTCTTGACCTGAGTTCAAACAGATACCAATTTATTTGTTTTTGCGCCATACGCATGACCCTGAGACAGTTTGAAATCGCTTTTTGAGTCACTCCCAAGGTTTCAGCAAACTTCCTCTTGAGTTTGGTATGAATCTTGACCCAATAACGCCTCCAACTCACCGCCTCCAAACTTTACTGGGCCTCCCTTTGCGTTCTTTGTCACTTTTTGAGAGATTTTTTACTTTTCTCACGCTTTTAACAGTTTTACCATTTTTAATCCAAAAAGTACGGGAACAGACAGACCTAAAGAGTACTTCAAAAATGTCACACAGTTTTGATATCATCTATTGCAGTGTTTATTCTACAATTTAAGAACCCAAATATGAATGTTCATAATTCACTGTTTGTATTCTTACTCCTACTCATGTAATATGAAAATTAATAAATCGTTTATTTTACGATTCGTGGAAAAAGTGAAGAAAGCGTTGGTCTAAATTTACAACCAAATATTTCAATTATGTAAAAGATCCGAGTTCATTAACATGCTTTTGTATAACATTCTCCATGTAAGCTTTAAAATAATATGAGAGAAAATTGTTTAAGCACACAATAATTAGAAATTGAGTACCTTTTTGCAATTCACGTTTTCGTCGAGTGTAAAAAAAAAAAATAAACAAACAAACGTTGAATCATCATATTTTACTGTTTTTATCGTCTGAACGGTATGATAAATTGTACAAACAGCCAGTTAAGAAAAGAATAAAACATATGTAAGTTGCCTGAGATGTTGAGTAATACGAATTTGATTTTCTGCGAAATCAACGTTTTGTAAACAATCAGCTGTTCAGCACCAAAGCTGTATTTGATTGAATTCCTGCTTTGAGCATTAGGTTCGTGTAATTCCAAAAAAAAAAAAAACAAATTGTCGAAAAATTTAAATCTATATGTTGAATCCTTTTTTTTACACATATTTACTCGTACATACATATCAAGATGTATAATAAGACGTAAAAAATTATTTTAATTTTTCGAAAATAAAATTCGAAACAACGCCTTAAATGCAATAGCAGAAAGCATTTTTATAGAGAACACGGGCATAGCTTAGCGTTTCTTAAGTTATCTTGAACAAAATTTCTAAAAATACCAGTTATTAAAACTTTGTATCATGCATTTGAATTATAATAAGCAATCAAAATATTTTTGTTGTGTTTCAAATCTCTTTTTTATTGTTGCTGTTATTTACACCTCATCTCTGTCAACATAACGTAAAATAATGATTCCACAAAAATTTGTTTAAATTCCAAGAAACTTAATAAAGTATGTTGATACCGAATGAGCGCGTCATAAGTGAGTCACGTTTCAAGCAGAGATCAAGTTCAAGAATACCATCTTGTTGATATTTTGTTGTTACGCATAGAATATAAATTGAAAACTCCGGAGACAAGATTCATGAATTCTACTGATGTATAGTGTCAATATGAACCGATTTAATTATTGCGCACAATTACTAAGAGATGCGTCAGTCTCACACACCTTAAAAATTCTCGTCGTTTGAAATGTTTTTTCTTTTCTTGCTTTTCGTACTAGTTGTAAGTGAAAGTCATGAAATAAATACAGGTTTTGAAAAATGAGTTAAAGTTAAATTTAACGAGTTGGCCATGTAAATTTTTTCAATACAAGCTACTCATACAACTCAACTGTGTCAAAGTGGAAATGAGTATTATTGAAATTATTGAAACATAAAACATGTTTTATGCCGACTCTGAACGGCTTATGTTCTCAAGAAGCTTATCATGAAAGTTTTTACTGTCTGAGGCTTGCCATTGTATGCAGAGAGGTGACGGCCGAACTGAAAAATTAGGTTAATTGAAAAACTTTCTGTGTCAGGTGGGTTTCGATCCAGGGTTCTCTGGCATATGAGCCACACACTCTACCCACTGCGCCACTGCCGCCACGATAATAATATATAACGAAATATGAATATATTTATATAATTATATAACTAATATAATGAGATCAATGTTAAAATAATAACGTACTAAAAAAATATCAATTTAAATTCCATTTTAAAAAAACTGTAAAAGTATATACTCATATTAATCAATCCATTTTTCATTAATGTTCTTGTCGGCATAGATTACATTTGACCCAATTAACATTAGATATGGCCGGGGCATATTGTAGTCATGACAGCTCTTCAGGGTGTCTTCTTAAGCTGAAACTTAAAAATTAAAATGATTTTTATCAAGTTACTTTTTAAAGACATACTATTACTATATTTACAAAAACAACAACTATTGTTCTTTTTGCATCAAACAAAATTGTTAAAAATGATGGCAGTTAATCGATCTGCGAATTTGAACATAGAGATTTATATTAAGCCCCATACACAAGATAACATTTTTGAAATAACTTTGCACCATATGCATAACATGGCATTATTAAAATTAAATATTTTTAACACTTACTAACAAAAATATTATACTACGACAGCCTAAAAAAGGTTAGCTAAGCAAAATTTAATAAACATTAAGTCAAAAAATTCGCCGATATATTATCAAATTACACATTTTTGTCACATTTTCAGATTTTTCATCCAACAAGTCATCAAAAAATTTTACAAACAGAAATATATACGGAATTTGACGAAAAGTTTGACATGTGAGCACTCATCAAATTGTGAACGTGTGAACACTCGTCAAATTTTCTAGTGCGATTTCGTCACTTAAAAAAAGATTTCAACGTGAACACATCACTTCAAAATGCACGATGAAGAAGATGTGTTTAATGGTTTTATTGAAATTTATAGACTACATCCATAGCTGTGGCAGATTAAATCGGAAATTTATAAAACAAAGATTATTAAAAAATTAAGCATAAGGAGTGCTGCTGATGTGTTCATTTCGGTGTGCAAGACAATAATAAAATTTGACGAAAAATTTGATAATATGAACACTTGCGTGGTCAAACTGTTTGACCAATGATTTGATGAAAAATTTGATAATGTGAACGCTTGATCTGCCAATCAGCAAATCAGCGAACTCATGTGCCACACAATATGGCGGCACGAGCCGTGTGTCACGCAAAGGCTTGATTGGCTGAGTTTATACGTCATTCAAATTGAATGAAGAATATCGCATTTTTTGTTCTCTTTTACTCTCTTCGAGATATTTGATTGAATAGCTGTTCACACGTGATTTTTTGATTGAATGGCCGATGTTGACTAAAAGTGTTGTTGTAAGTACCAGAAAAGTTGATCATGCAACCCTGTGATTGATTGATGCAGGTCTTGAGCTCCATCAAAATTTTGATTGAAGCGATGAAGTGTAGAAAGTTCATTTCCGCTCTCGTAGAGAGTTCATCTTTTTTTTCGCTGGGAAAACAACAACAAATTTTGAATGATCCTTCAATTTGAATGACGTGTAAACAGTGCCATTGCTGTTGTTTTCTTTTAGCTTGTGTCAAAAATTTCAACAGACTAGCCTGCGTGTCATACTCGCAAACATGCGTATAAATTATCGAACCTGTTTGAGAGAGACAACTATTTGCTACACAGGTTCGCTGATCTGTAAAATTTTTCTCACCATTTTTCTGTCCATAGAACAGTGAGACGTAAACGTCAAAAGACGGAAGTAATAAAACCGTTAGTCTTTAAAAAAATACTTATAAAAAAAAATTTTTTCTTGGAAATTTATCTTGTAACATACGTATAATTACCATCATCACGTCTATTTAAAAGTGATGAGCAAGAAGAAAATTCCCATTTTACAAAATAAAAATACATTTTTATTATAAGTGTCCTCACGCGTCAACGAATAGTGGAAAATGAGAATGCCGACTAGTTGTCAAAATGACAAATTTCTTAGAAATTGCAAACGAAGTAAATATACAATGTTTCCAACTTGTAAACTGTGCTGTCGCAAGTGTTAAATTTGTGATAAATTGAATAAAAATTTTATACAAACAATGTAATCAAAACTTTAAAATATGAAAGAAGTCCTAAATGTGCAAGAAAACTTGTAGCAATTCTAACCTAAAATTACTGCGAAACGTGAACATAACTCGAGAAGAACAGCTGATTTTGACAACTAGCCGGCATTTTCCCTGCTATCCACTTCATTCTTCTCCGAGTCGACCCTACCTTATAATTCTGGCATGACCAAACATTTTTTGTTGTTATTGTTATTGTTTCTCGTGTAGAGTGAGAATGAACTTTTTCTCAAATTCATTCTCTCGCTCAAATGTTTTTTTGGTGGTTATGCTTCTGTTTGCTGCACAGTTGCATTAATATGCCAAAACACAAATTAAACAATCCTAATTAAAAAAAAAAAAAAACAAACACTTCGGTCAAACTGCGACTCGGAGTAAATGCCATTCTTACATAAAATATATTAAATTAATTACAACACAATACGAACTGATGGGAATTACTCTGCAATTTGATTTAAGACTATTTTTTTGTAGTAAACTTTTGAAGGCACAAAATTGTTATTGTTAATGTTAATGTTAATTAAATATAATGCGACAATAAATACTGAAAATTTATGCTCAACACATGTTGTTTGATTTTTTTTTTCTTACGTCTGCTCTTTGTTTTTAGGGTGAGCACACAATTTATTTCAATTTTTACTACGTTTTGCTACTTTTTTGATGCTATTATGGAAAATGACTGCAGGCAACACCGGAAAGTTCGGCATTTATGTTTGGCTAGCATAAGGCTGGAAGTTCATTAACTGCGTTTGCATTTGCGTCCCTATACTCGCTGACTGAATCATAATAGATATGCATGAAAGCTTAAGGGAGCGAGTTCAACGTTTACGTGCGTAACGTAACGCCAATTTGAAATATTTTCAACTTTTCTTGTGTAAATTGCGTTTTTTGACAGCTCGTTGCAAATAGCGAACAACGAGAAGAAATAAAAGAAGCGAGTTAATTCTTCGAAATTTCCAGAGATGCCACTTTAACATGAATTCAAACACATAAAGATTTTCATAAGTTATTATTTGCTATTTGTTTAACATGACGTTTATTATGGTAAATGTTGAAAATGTATGTAACTTAAAATCAATTTCTTCTTAATATTTTAGCAAAAATACACCAAAAATTGTATTTCAAGAACAAAGAAAACGTTTAATAACTTTGTAGCCCTAGACTGTTGTAATGAAGTCAAAACTCAATTATTGGACTCTGCAATAATTTTTTTGCGTAAATTGCACCAGCGTGTAGACGGACGCAAATGCAAACACAGTTAATGAACTTCCAGCTTAACCACGGCATTACGGAAAAACTCGTCCATTTTGGTTAGGCCTTTTGTTTTATCTAGGGCAATTTGTGTCGAACCGTATGCCAACGGACATTTTTGCATTTGTATTTGTAAAGCCAACACGAAAGAGTGAATGAGACAAACACATTACGGTGGCTCTTACTGATTGAACAAAATGAACAAAATGCTCTTTATGTCGCTATCGAATTTTTCGATACACTCGATGTTGATATTTTTATTTTCACAGTTTAACTGACAAACGTTATCTGCGTAACCAATTCAATGATAACTACTTATTAATAAAATATAATAAATGCCAAGTTATCTGGAGATAAGTGACATAAATTAATCACTATAAATTTATTTAATCAAATTAACCTGGCTGCATTTATATGTATGATTAAAATATGTATATGGGCATTTCCAGAAAAAAGTCCACCGTGACACGAAAATTAAAAGTTATTTAAAAAATTATTATTTAATGATATTGTCTTAGAGAAACATTTAAATTTGATTTATTTCAGCAATTTGAACATAAACTCATTTACTTTGATGATCAAATCGTCTACACTTTTTCACAAATATAATTTTTCTCTTTAGTAAATGTTTAGTAAATGTTTCGTAAACATTTTTGTATTAGTAAAAATGGAAGGCATTGGCTAAAAATAATGGAAAATGGTTGAGGCAAGGAGAAGCAGAATATATTAAATTTGTTTTTTTTTTCATTACTAAAATGCATAATCAGTTAATTACCTAACTACTCAATTACGTCAGACGACTGAGCCTAATAACAAAAAAACGGAAAAAGATTTTTAAATTTGATTACTTGGAAAATAAACTTCCATTATTTTAAAACCTTCTAAAAAAGGTTTAATACAAAAAGTCTTGACCAATTCGCAGAGTTTTGCAAATTTTGTAATTCAAGTTCGAAAACTAATTCTGTTTTTTGTATCGTCACGCCATAGCATAGTTTTGCTTATATTTTTAAATCCGTAGGATCGATTGTTGTAATTCTTTTACTTAATATAGTTCCATTTAAATACTACGCAAATATAAAAAAAAACTTTTTAAAAATTTTACTTTTTCATTCCTTTTTTTTAATACGTTTTCGTACAAATCGTACGTAACACCAGTTTGGAAATGCCCATATGTTAGAGTGTATGAGTCTTAATATAAAAACCATCGATATGTCAATTGAATGGGCAAGTTAAGTAAGTTAACCTTAATTGTATTGAAGACCACACAAGTTCTGCTACGTCAACTGCATAAGACGCACATCTTAATTATAAAAAAATTCTAACGTCAAAGGTTATATCATTCTCTTTGATAATCATTCTCTTTAATGAACTTTCTTTTTTAATACATGCATTTTAACCAATTACTGTGAGCATTTAATTTAAACTTTTCTATACAGAGCATTTTATTTTATTAAGAAAGAGCAGCATTTGTTGATTTTATACCCTTTTCATGGGTCAAAGATTTATTTATGCATTTTTTGTGGTAGAGGGTAAAAATAATTAAACAATTTATTACAACGCCTCAATATTTTTTATAGATTTCGCAAAAAGAGCTTCTAGCTTATTACAATGTATATTTAAATTTTTTGTTCTTCTGTATGCCTTTTTTTCTCATTTTGTATTACTCTAAGTGCCATTAACTAGTTCCTGATAAGATAACTCTATTTATACTTCGCTGTTTCGGCCATTATTTCCATTTTTGTCCGATTTCAAATTAGTTTTGCTAACTTCGTTCAGAACGTTATAAAGAGGCAAAAGTGAAAAAAAGAAGCAAAGCAAGGTGTTATTTTTTTACTAAACGAATATCTTCGATAGTGGTTATTCCTAATGATGTAAAAGTTATTCAATATATTCTAATTTTAATGTTATAATACCTTGGATACTTTATAACACTGAAAGAGACAATTAAATGACAAGCTTTGACTGTACCAACTTATTTCAACTTTAAATTTGGCATTTCAAATAACACGAGTTTGACCAATATAATTTTTAATGTCTTAAAATCAGTTGAATATTAATTTATGTAAATTTATGACAGTTCTGTTAGCAAAAATTGATTTTTTTTCTCAAGAACGTAATTGCTTTTTGTCGTTATTTAACATTTTTTTAATTGATATTAATTTTATTATTTTCAGTATTGTGCCAGATATAAAAAATTTTCAACTCAATATGTCCAAGTCTATGCGGCCTCTTAAGATCACCATAGTTGGTGATGGCATGGTTGGCAAAACCTGTCTGCTCATTACATATACACAAAATGAATTTCCCGAAGAATACATACCAACCGTTTTCGATAACCACGCTTGTAATTTAAAGGTCGATGATAACGATTACAGTTTGACACTTTGGGATACGGCCGGACAGGAAGATTATGAGCGACTGAGACCCCTGAGCTATCCAAATGTAAATATGTCAAATTCCAAATTGAGTTCAGTTATTTATTTTACCTACTTTTAATTTACATAGACAAATTGTTTTTTACTCTGCTATTCAATTGGCAGTCGCACATCGTTTGAGAATATTAAGAGCAAATGGTGGCCAGAAATTCGTCATTTCTCCAATAACGTCCCTGTTGTACTTGTAGGCACCAAGTTGGATCTGAGGATTCCCAATTCTGAGAAGTTCGTCACAACCGCTGAAGGTCGTCGCTTGCGAAAAGATATTCACGCCCATTCCTTAGTTGAGTGTTCGGCCAAGAAGAAGATGAACCTGAGTACGGTCTTTGAGGAAGCTGTACGTGCGGTAGAGAAGAAACCAAAGAGTAAGCCACGACAGTGCATCTTGCTGTAGTCTGGAAGCCTGCAATATTTTTTTTTGCATATACAAATTTTTTTTAAGTAATTTTATTAATGCGAACTTTGAGTTCTTAATTGTTTTTTGCGTTTTGTTTTTTTTAATTTAGTCAATAGAAATGAAAAATAATATGAGATTTATTTTAAATAAATATATTTAATTTTAAAATGTATAGATTTATCACAGAACAATGCATACTTTAAATATATATGTTAAGTCAATGTAACGAACACAAACATTCTTGTTAAGTATTCTTATAAATATGAGTGGCCAATTCATTCTGGTAACTTAACAAAGTTTATACCAATTAGTGCCCAACGATTCCCGATTCCCATCTTGACACATTCAATTATTTTGCAGTTTAAAAACAAGAAGATAGAATTTAAATTTAAAGCTTAAGTTCAAGGGAAATATGATCTGCCAAAGCAAAATATGTATAATAAATATCGAACTTTATGTCGAACAAAGAAAAAATAATGCAACTGTGCATATTATAACTATAAATAATATATATCTACATGTAAAAGAAATTTATATATTTATTGCATATTCTACATGAAAATCAATAAAAATAAAAACTAGTCATTAATAAAAAATTTATGAAAATTTTGAAATTATTTGCAAAGACAGACATAAGAGATGAAAATTTTTCAATCAATCATGAAAATTATATTTCAATAAATGTTCAAAGAAAGACTAAGAGATAATGTTATCTGTAAAAAAGCTTTGTCGCGTTCTTTAGAACTTCTCTTGATTGATTCGATAAATTTATATTTCAATATCTCCAAATTTAAATATAGGGCAATGACACTTCTGTACTATTTCGTCTTTGACAGCATTTATCTCTTTAATTTAATATCACTGTAGGGATATTTCAGATTCAGATTATAATTGGCTGAGTTCTTATGCGAGGTAGTTTTTAGAAATAGGCAGATACTGACGATTGATGCTCATCAAATCTAATCTTTAAGAATATTCGATCAAATTTAAGTGCTCTTGATTTATATATTTTTTACACATTTTATTATTATATCTCTGTATATAAAAGTATATATAAATAGGTACATTATGTTCAAAAGTTATATAAGTGCTCATTGGGGGTGTGTGCGAATTGAACTAAATTGCTACCTAAACTAAATTGTGTCGACAAAGCAGTGTTTCCTAAATTAATTTAGAAAAATTCCGAGCTACATATCTTATTAGCTCTCTAGAAAACTTTTTATTTTATTCTGCAATTTTTCTTTGCACCCATAAATTAATGTTACACAATTAATAATTCTGACTCAATAGCACTCGGCCGTTAATTACTTAATTTTTTGCTTAACCTTGAACTATTTAACCATTTATCTCAAACATTAATCTCATTCTTTTCGAAGTCTAGGTATGGTCATATGTCATAAATATTTTACCTGATTAAGTTCATTTGCCCATCTCAGAGTTTAGCTATTTTAATCTTGAAAAAACAACAAAAAATTTTGCCGAAGCAATAGTTTTGTGTACGTCTGTGCTACACCCAACATCATGCAATCATAGGCTGTGTGCTATTCGGAAACTTTTCACTCGAATGATGAAATTTTGACAGTCTGAATGAGAATATTTGGCACTTGCGAGGTGAATATGATTGTCAAAAATTCATGTAGCCTCAGGAGCTAGTATAAATTTTGACAATCGGAAAGAGAATTTTTGACACAAGAATAATTAGAAAAAAAAACACTTGTAAGTTCGCGCTTAAAATAACTTAAGTGAAATTAATGAAAGCTAAACTTTTTAGTTAATTATAAATTAAAAAAGCACAAAGAATTAAAAACTAATGACAATCCCAACAAAACAGCAAAAGAAGTTCTACGAAATATGTAGAACTTTATTGCATACTCTCCGCAATCCCATAAAGCCACTTGCTACTCGATAGCAAACCACTTCATACTCTGTTGACTATCCATGATGCTTCGTTGGAATAAACTCGACAATTTTGAGAAAAGAGCTAGCAGACTCTCTTAAATGCATTTGAGTTTGTGCATTGTCTCCATTCAAAATGGCATTTAATGTTTCGGAATAACCTCTTGGCCGAATATAGGTAATATCCTTAAAGGAATAATGTTTTAGATAGTTGTACGGAGCAGAAAAGCAAAAGCAGTACTTACTCTTCCCCCTTCCTTTAAAAAAAGTCGTAAAGAAGTTCAAAACTTTTTGCTTCCGACAGCAAAGCAACCAGAAGTGGAAAATATTTGCGTAAAATTCCGATCATTTTAAGTTATATCAACAATTTTGCAAAATAAATTAAATTCTCGCGCTAATAAACTAACGAAATCTAAAACGCCAAAATTTCTAGTTGTCAAAATTTCATTCTTCTTTTGGCACAGCAAAAATGACAATTTTATTTTAACAGACAGAAATTGTATTCAACTCAGTAACTTCTTTCCTACCACGAGTGAAAAGTTTCCGAATAGCACACAGCCATACTCAACAATTGTGTGCATGACTTTAATAGTAAATCGTGTAAATAAGGGATAAATTCAAAATCTATTACATTTAACAACTGTTCATTGACATTTGTTTGCTTGTGCATATTTTTTTAGTCGTGCTTTTCATAGTTTATTAATTATAATTATTTATTTAAATTCAACTTAGGATGGCAATGGCATCCGAAAAGGAAAAATTAGAGAAAACAAAAATTAACTCACAAGTTAAACATGTGCCAAAAGATGCACAGGTAATCATGTCGATACTGAAGGAACTGAATGTGCAGGAATACGAACCGCGCGTCATTCATCAGCTACTGGAGTTCACCTACCGTGTGTAGTAATGTGTTATCAGATTTTGTCATCCTACAAATTGCTTGTTTCAGGCTATGTAACGTGTATTTTAGATGATGCAAAAGTGTTTGCTAACCATGCGCGCAAAAAAACCATCGATTTGGATGATGTCAAACTGGCCACGGAGGTGGTGCTAGACAAGGCCTTCACTTGTCCGCCACCCAGGCATGTGTGTGATAATTATGAAATTTGTGTGCTCCTTAAGTGACTCTTCTTTGTTAGATTCTAGCTAAATTGGCCGAAGTACGCAATGCTATGCCTTTGCCACCTATTAAGCCACACTGTGGCCTACGTTTGCCACCTGATCGTTATTGTTTATCTGCCTGTAACTACAAACTACGCGCAACCAATCAGCCAAAGAAGATGGCCAAATCTGCCCTGGAAGGACGCTCTACAATAAAAACACAAATCAAGACTGGCGCTAGTGTGGGCGGCAGTGCTGCCAAACGACAAACTGTGCTGGCGCCTAAAGCACAAGTCGTAACCATACCAAAGCCAGTAATTAAATTCACTACAACAGCTAAGACAGTCACCGTCGATAGCAAAGTGGGCTTGAGTGGTAACAATTCTAACACGACTGGTAACAACGAAGTCAAAATGGAGATAGACATTGATGCGGCCACAAGTGCATCGGCGGTGGGCAGCATTGCTGGTGCAGGTAGTGGCAACATCTCTGGTGGTGGCGGCGTTAAACGTGAGCGAGAAGACGACGATTTTGAAGTAGTACAGTAACAAATATAATTCTTTTTTTTTTATTAAATTCTTAAATATAAAAAGATTGGAATCTATATCCACGAAAATTCATTTCTCTTTTAATGCAATAATAATAACGCAGCCGAGATCCATTATCTGCAGATATTCAGAGCCACCGTCCTGCAGTCTAAAAGAGCATTCCTAAAAATTTATTTACATTAGTTTTACTGTCGAGGTTCAATATTAGTGTATAGCTCTCACTCCAAGCTTGTCGCAGATGATAGCCTTCTGTTTATCAGTGATGTCCGCATTGCGTAGCACGAATTCGTTGAACTGTTCCAACATCTGACCTATGCTATAAGCCTCGTAGCTGATATCTCGTACAAAATCCTCTAATTTTGTATAGTTTCCAGACCGACACACTGTCAAGAACTCAATCAAGTATTTTTCCGGTATAATGCCAGACATTTCAAGTAAATCCTCGGTGCTGATAACATTGTTGGCACCTTTTAAGCGATAGCAAGACTGTAGAGTGGTTATAGCGCGACGCATGTCACCACCGGATATTTCCACAATAGACTTGTATGCAGAATCATCTATGTTGACATCTTCCAATGAGCAAATGTGTCGCAAGCGTTCAATAATCTACAAATATTTGAATAATTATTTTAATAACATTAACTTGTTTTGTCTGTAACCTTCTTCTCGCCCAACGACTTAAAGCGGAACTTTGTACAACGCGATGTTATGGGCTCAATTATACGCGACACGTAGTTACACACTAGACAGAAACGCGTACTGCGACTTTCTTTCTCCATTGTGCGACGCAAAGCCGCCTGTGCTGCATGTGTCATTGAATCGGCTTCATCAAGTATGATTATTTTGAAAGGTGGACACGGCTTGCCATCGGGACGTGTGCCACTCGCTGTCAGTTGTGCAAAGTTCTTGATTTTAGTGCGCACTACATTGATTCCCCGCTCGTCGGATGCATTAAGTTCAAGAATGCGTTCCTTGTAGATATCGCCAAAGATTTGTCGCGCTGCTGCTAGTATTGTACTCGTTTTACCGGTACCAGGTGGACCGTAGAGCAGCATGTTGGGCAAATCAGCACCCTCGACACATTTGCGCAGCACAGCTACCACCTCACCTTGTTCCACCACATCATCAACACTTTTGGGTCGGCTGTTAGAGGAACATTTGTTCAGTTATCTGAATATCAGTAATGGCTGTATTGTTCACCTCTGGATATCTTTAACCAGTAGATTTTTTTGGTTTGCTGGTATCTGATTCTACTGAAAATCTAGTACTTCATCCGCTGGTTGAAGATATCCAGGAGTGAGCAATATTAATTTACTATTTCTCGACCCAAGGTGACGGCGGCTTACAGCGCTCTCCCGACTGACCACCGGATGAGGTTTGTGGTTTATCGGAAGAGGAACTTTTACCGGTTTTGAGGAATGCTTGCATTTTTTACAAAGTTTAATTATTTAAAATTTAAATAATTCAATTTATAAATTCCACTTTCGACGCTTAAAGATTTAACGCGCCTTAATTGACATTTGGAAATACTTAAAGGTGGACTCACAACGTTGTGATAAAGTTAAACATTGCCAACTCTCAATTAAAACAGTTTTACATCGTAATAAATGCTGGTGAAATATGGAGACGAAAGTAATATAAACAAATTTCGGGTTGAAATATTCATGAAACTTTTTGACGTTCAAAGTTTCATATTTTCGTTGTTGCTTGTTGTTGACGTGGTGAATTAAGCAAAGTGAACGTAACTTTTATAAATTTTGCTGCGCTTGTCAAAAATGTTGATAGAGAGAGGCGAGCTATAGTAAAGTTAATGATGACAAGGGTAGCAAATATTTTTTAGCGGTAGGTGAAAAAATCTTGCTTATCTAATTTGTTGTTGAAATCTCTTCAAGTTTAATTATTTTTTAACGTTTTATAATAATTGTGAGAACATAAAATACCTCCCACATAGTCTCAATCGTTTCGTCATGTAATTTTAAGATGAAATTTAAAAAATAAAATTGAAGAAAATCTGACGCGGCTAGTCTCCTTGAATAAATACCATTGAATATTGATGTTAAACATTGATGCATATGCTGCAACTTTGAACCCTATTCTTTATGAAGTTCCCAAACAAATTAGCGCACACGATTTTCGGCACATAATCGTAAGCTCAGACCACCTAAATGGACGAAAGAATCTACGTTCATTTGCTCAACCTAAGCACTTAGTCTGAACAAACAGTGATCGCTTAATATTGATCGATTGTTTGTTCGCGATTGATGTTCGTGTGCTCTACACGGTACTCCAAACGAAGATTTTATTGAAATAAATTGTAAGCGTACGGTCGTGGATATAAAAATTAATACGCATATTCTTGTAGTATCTGACAATACACTATTTTTCGTATTTAACTTTACAATAATACGGTTACATGTACCGGAAAATTAGTAAATCGAAGTTCTTATTATCAAACAGAACTTTGTCATAATTCTATACAAATTTGGCGAATTCACGAGTTTTTTGGTGTGAGAATCTCATAAACATTATTAATCGTAGGAACTTATCAACTGTTCATATAAATATTGAAATAAATTTATCTGATAACTCATACTCAGCTCTCATCCATGTCTTGCATTGCAAAATTTTTATTTATGGGGTCCATAAACAGACGGATATTGTTTCAAAACATGCAATGTCTCCCAGTGTTGACCTGAAAAAATTCAAACTCTTTTGATTTTATGAAAACAAATTGGCTGACAAATATGTGGTACAGTTAGTAGTTGGTCTGCTTACTTAATAATAATTTACAACTTTTATTAACTAAACTTATCGCAACTATGGATAGACAAGAAAGAAAAACAAATTTGTAATGTATGCGAACAAATTGGAAAACATGTTTATTTATTAAAATTTGTGGAATGAATTGGGACATAGCGGCTATTGTAAGAATAATTAATGCAATTTGTGCCTGCAATTTGGAGAAACTCCCAGAATATTGCCCATCTACCATGAATGAACTCAGGCTGGATGTTAAAAGGGGCTTTTTCAACTATGTCAGAATGTCTTAGCAATAGTCTCAAACTTTCAATAAAAGCAGAACCATTTATAAGAAAACAAAACACCATTCTACGAGAAGCTATTATATATCAAACAAGGTAAGTTTTAAGTAATTTATCTCAAAGTGCTTCCAGCAACAAAGTACTGCGCTTTGTTTTTATTTTTCATATCGAAGTACTTCGCCTTCTACTTATTTCTAATATCAACACAATTCTACCGAAATGAGCAGCAAATGCCTGATAATTTAAATAATATTTTTCATAATGTCCCAACTCATTAATGAAATATCAAATAAAAGAGACATAAACATGATTTGCACTACGAAGGGATGACAAACAGGAAATATTGGAGGAGGATTTGGTGAGCAGCGGCGAAGTACCTAAGCTATTGGAGCCCTATGCTAAGCTGGCACACCAAGTTTCAGTGACGATAATGGCAAAAGTTGACTACAAGAATAAAAATATTGCGAAAGGGCGCGATGAGATTGCTTTCTTTCTTTCAAACAATTGGATCCACCAAATGTTATTGCAAGCGTTGCAGCGGGCATTGCTTCTCTGCCTGTTACTTCCTGTATTACATATGTGGACAACGTGGTACTGGACTCTCATTGTTTTCGAAGCCGGTGCTAAGGTTGTTGCAAGAAATCTGCTTGGAGTGTGCCGACATTTTGAACATTGGACTTTAAGAACAAATCCTAATACGTGAAAAATATTTACTTTTGATTCTGAACGATAGCCTGGCATAACGTCATAACGATAGCTGGGGCGCCGCAATTTCACAATGAATTTGTAAAGTACTTTATATAAAAATATTAATTCCTGGAGGTAAAACCGGCTTACATACCAAGAAATTTTATGATAACATTCATCCCTGGTCGGATAAAATGTGTAATGAAATTAAAAACATGCCTAAAAAAATAAACAGCTTTATTCAGTACATTTCCCTGAACAATCGTTCAACGTTTGTTTAAGTACACACTAGGTGTGTTTCCGTACTCTACACTGTGTAAGATTTGTGTAAGTTCAAACTGAGAGAGTAAAAATGAAATGTGAGAATAGTTGCAAAAGTATGGAAACAGCTTCTAGTAAGTTTCAAGCACAAAGCAGCTGATTTTGACTGCAGACATGTCAAACGTAAATTGCGCCAATTAAAATTATCGTCAATTTGTTTGTGAAGGTAATGCTTGTTCTTCTCGATGCTTGTTCTTACTTTACTCGGAGTCTTGAGTTCTAGCACTCTCTGTGCACTTTGTGTGCTCGAGAGAGCGGTTTTATGCTTGTTCTTCTTCTCCCATTTTAAGCACAGAAAGTACGGAAACAGAAAATAGTGTCCCACAAGTTACACAGTAGTGGTATTCAATTAACGCCGTATTTGTGGTGTAAATAGCGTATGGGCCGTAAGTTCATACAACTTACCACACATACGCAGTTTACATCACGAATACGTCGTTCATTGAATACCACTAGTGTAAGTACGGAAACACACCTACTGTTTAATGCTTGGTTTTCACTATGTCACTCGAAAATCTTTTACAAAAACGAAGAATTCTTGTACATTTGCCAATCTGTTACTGAAACAAAGGTCTACAAAGATCACTTATGGAGCATGTCTATGATATAAATATCATAAGCATCAACCTTAATCGATAAGACGACAAACAATTTTAGGTTAAATTTACGCGGCTTAAAATTAAATTACGGCGTTTAAGCTACGCAGATCTTAAACAAGCCGGAAAAACCTTTATGTATAACGATGTGTTGTTTAAAGCTGATTTAAATTTACACAGTCTCTAAAATGAGATTATGAATAAGGCTGAACATGTATTACGACCTGCCAAAAAAAATTGAAACATGTTCGAACACACTTTGTTTATCCTTATTTATACCATAGTGAAATAAATATAAGGTGTTCTCATCCGGAAAATCACAAAAAAATTGACAGCCTTATTTTGACATTTTCATAGAATCAAACATCGAACCATGTATGAGATTTGTCAAAATAAGGCAGCATGTCAAAAATATATTGAAAAATGTCATGGGATGGGAACACCTAATAATTATTCCACTATGATTTTTACCGTCTCACATTCTATTACACATGAAAATTTTGACATGCCGTAACATACAGTAGAACAATGTAAAGCTACCTCAAATGATTTTTTTATATAAATTTATAAACTTTTGTAAAAATTTAGGAAAACAAAAGAAGAAGAAATCCCTTTAATATTTCTGTTGTTTGAATTTAAAGAATATGAAGATAAGAAAACATGGAGAATATAAATAAATGCGATTAAGCGATTCAATTAATCGCAGACTTGCAGCTTTATAACGTTCAAAGAAAATCATTGTCCCTTAACAATATGTGTTTTGGCAGCACTTTACTCTGGCTGCTCTGCTCTGATGTGGTACAATCATATTTTGGTTTAATTTCATGATTGCTATCAGTTTGAGTTATTATTTTTATTCATATATAAACTTAAACTATATATACTCATATATTTAGTTATATATAAATACTTTTCAACACTGGCTCATTTACACAGCTGACATCAGCTGTCAACGAAGTAGTGATGTGTCTCTGGCAATCATTTGCTTTTTACAATTTCCAATTTGTTTCCATGTTAATTTCACATAAATAAATTATTTTAAACTTTTCAAAATATGGACATCACGCATCTCTTTAAGGCCAGCGTTATGGCCGTCAAACTGCAGCGAAAATTGGAGTTGACTGTTCCAGACAAGAAACGAATATTGCAAAAAGCGCAACGGGATGAGTTCTCCAAACAGGTCAAAGAGGTTTGTCACAAAATCTCGACACTACGTAATGTCCTGCTGGAAAATCGAGCAGCGTACATGCGAATTGGGCAACATCTGAAGAATGCCTCACATATGACGGATGAGCAGCGCGATTTAATCGACCGTGAAACCGAAAAGTTTGTCAACTATTATACTCAATTTCTGGCACAAATGCGTGCTGATTGGAAAAAGATTAAGCGAAAGTCGAAACAGCAGCAAGAGCACATGGAATGCGTCTTGGATCTACTAAGTAATTATTTGAAAAGGGTGCACCAGATATTTCTGCAACAGCGGAGGTATCGAGTGCAGCACGAGTTGGAAACATATCGTTTGCTAAAGTTGGCAGCAGACAAGCAAAAAATTCCTGTGCGTCCGGCTGGCGAGCCAAAACGAAAATTGTCCAATACATCAAGTCAAACTGACAATGATTCTTATACAGAAGAATCAACATGTACATCGGATATGGATGAAGATGTCGATGAATGGCAAGCGAACGATCGAAAAACAATCCATAGTAGCAGTCCAAAGATAGAAAGACGCAGTCACCGCGTACAAAAAACGCCAAGCGATAGTGGAACAGATGCAGCTACCAACGATGTTAAATCACAGTCACAAAATTCACAGAAAGTAGCACTCGATGAGGATATACAGAAATCTCAACAGTTAGTAGACGAGGAGCAAACAAAAAAACTAAGTGCCGATGAAGTGCAAATGTTCGAAGAGGAAAACATGCAGTTGTATCAAGAGTTGCAGGGACTGTCCGAAGAAGTGGAGCAGATTGGCAAGAATGTGGTGGACATTGCGCAGTTGCAGGACATATTCACAGAAAAGGTTTTTGAATGCTATTGCTGAGACTTAGGGCCAGTGTTTCAGTACGAGTTTAAAGTCTAGTCAAATTAAAAATAAACATCACATGATAGTTTAGGTAAATTTAGCTTCTACAAATGCTAAAATATCTAGTTAAGCCAAGTTTAAACGTCCAATTTTGATGAGTTAATCTCGGTTTAAATTGACTAAAGCTTAAACTCGTAGTGAAAAACTGGACATTAATAAAAGATTTATTAAGGGGTTTTATTTTTTTTTTTTTTTTTGTATAGGTTTCGATGCAGCAGCACAACATTGAACGCATTGCAAATGCAGTTGTTGGAGCGACTGAAAATGTCAAAGACGCCAATGAACAGATTAAACAAGCTATACAGCGTAATGCTGGACTGCGTGTATGGTCACTTTTCTTTTTGCTGGTAATGTCCTTCACATTACTTTTTCTCGACTGGTACTACGATTAAGCGCGCAGCAAGCAATGCAACTTATTAAGGCTAAAGAAACATGTTATTCTATTAAGTTTAAAAAAGACGTTGAATGAAGTAGAAAATAAAATTTGCATTTGATTTAAACAAAGTTTAAGCAAATTTCTACGCATTGTTAACTTTATGGGCATTGATTTTGTGGCCAAATCGTGCTTAGTTCTCATAATGTTCACCCACTCAATGTTCTCAATGCTGACCAAACACAACTAAAACAATATTTAATGTCCAATTTAAGTTTAAATTTATTTTTATACATCTTATTTAATTGTTAAAAAATAAGGTTTGCATTTAATACCTATTAATAATAAATTATATCATATTAGAGGAAAATAAAATTCTCTGTTCAATTCATTTTTGAGCCAAAATTAAAAAAAAAAAAAACAAAATTCAAGTGCTCATTAAAACATGATATAGTATTTATGTATGAGGAATAATGAGCATGAATGATTCTTAATATGAAATGTGTGCATTTATTTTTAGAAATATGAACATTTGATATAAAGACTCATTTATTTTAATTATTTTTAACACACGTCTACAGATACACTTGAAGTTTTTGCTTTTGAAATTAATTAATTAACAATGCATTTTATATTCTTAGACAACTATCTATATTAATTGGTATAAATAGACAAATTTATAGTATATGTTTATTAAGACTTATTCATTTCCATTGCCCCTAAAAAAAAAAAAAAAAACAAAGCTCTTGCGATGTCATGGATTATTCTTAATTTATGCATGGTAATAGTTTAGACAAGAACTACTTAACGTTTTTATTCATAAAATCTACTTCATTAAATAAATAGCAGTGTTGAATTTATCAAATTATGCTTTATAACATGCTTGATATGAAATTTATTATTATTATGAGTGAGATACCAAGAAAATATTTCAACTTTTTCTAAACTTTAACAATGAAACAAAAAAAAAATTTCAACGTTAATGTTACACAATGAGTTAAAAGGAGAGCTGGTCAAGCTTATTTCTAGGTCAACATATGTAAGAAACACTGTCTTATTGAGTTTGTTGCCAGCATGACAATAAATTTGACCGCACAAATGGGCGAACGAACTTGTGTCTGCTTCATCTTGGCTCATTAATTTAATGCAAAATAAAATAAATGGTCCCTTTTTATTATAGTTGAAATCATGTTTGGTATCTCACTTTATATATCCTTATTCTTCACATGTATAACTTTAAAACTTGTTGATTGCTTATTTTTATCAAAAATTATTTCTTACACTTTAATGCACGAAATAATCAAAAAACAAAAAATAAATAAGGCTGCTATCAAAAAGATGTTTGTATATATAACACATGCTGCTTTTGTATCTTTTTGAGTTATAAAATTTCAACAATGTATATATATAAATGTGTGTATATATGCTCGTATGTATGAACAAATGTATACTTATATTTTACAAAAAAGTTGAGGAAGGCAATTTTGATTTATTTTCCAATATTTTCAATAATGAACATAACTTTAGACATTTTTTTTTTTAACATTTGTTCTATTATGCAAACATTTATTTTTTACAGTTTAGATAAGACATACATAACGATTTTTATTATAGACTAGGTCCATAAATCTATCAGGAAATGCACGTACACAGGAACAAAAAAAAAAAAAAACTTCAATATATTTCTAAGAAAAATAGTGTTTGTTTAAAATGTTTAATACATTCCACTCAATGGATTTACAGTATAGAGAGTCAATCCAAATCAACTGATTCAACACTGGTTGCTCTCGGCAGTTTTTAAAAAGTTGATATTTTTATTAACAGTTGCACAAAAGTTTTAATCTCAGAACTGCTTTCGAAAAAAAAATTTTTTTGTTCTACTTTCAAAATGGCGGCCATATTTTCTTTGCTACTTATAGCCGATATATGCATTTATGTTAACTTTTATTACTCAACTCCTATTATAAATAGAATGATGATTTAAAAACAACCAATATTAAGCACACTTTGGCCTTTAAGCTGACATATAAGATGTGCCTATAAATTAGTATTAATCAGGGACCAAAAATAACAGTTATTTTTAAAATATTTTAATGGAAAAAATCATTACGTTAAAATCACAGCACAAAAGAATTAAATATACAAAAATTCTTGTTTAGCTCTTCACTGTTCAAAAATTTTATTTTTTACTGTTGTAAGATTTATTTTTTGCCTCACAAAATAACATTTATTTTTGAGTTTTATTTTTCCCCTCATAAATAACAGTTAATTTTTAAGTTTCCTTTCCACACAAAATAAAAGTTTTTTGTTAGTTATATTTTCCCTTTACAAGCAATTGTTATTTTTTTAACTTTTTTTTTTTCTTCACAAAATAAAACTTATTATTTAGTTTTATTTTTTTGCATAAATACATGGAGAAACTGTTAAGAAAACCAACTGCAACACAATTGCTTAGAAAGTTACAAGCCACTGCAATTTCAAACATTATTGCAGCCTGTGCTTTCAGATGAGCAAGTTACGCACAACGCAACATTGATCTCTAAGGCCTTTTCCACACTTGGTCAACGCAACTCCAACTCAAGTTGCTAGCCTGTGTATTTATACCGGAACCTTCAGATTAAGCAACGTTCTCAACTTGTTCAACGCAACGCGGCTTTCCGCAATTTTCATCGGCGACTTGTTGGATCAGGTTGTTTGTTTTGTGAATTCAATTATTTGTAGTGCAGTATGATATATATTTATCAATATGAATAAGTTAATTAATTAGTTCCTTTTTTTCATTAATAGAATCTAGTGAAGAAGAAATAGTTTGCAGTATAAATGAGCAAGAGTTAAATATTAAATAAGTGTAAGAAGCACGACTTTTGAAGCAAGTCTGAAAGCATTCGGTTTATAATTGCATTGCTTTTCAACTTTTTTGCTGTTGCGTTGGAATTGCGTTGACCAAGTGTGGAAAAGGCCTAATTGATATTGAAGCATTTTAAACAAACAGAAATAAAAACTAAACGAAATGAGTTCTAGTGATTCAAGTAAAGATGAAATTATTTCCCATTTCTAAACGCAAAATATGCAACGCCAAAATTGAATTTGGGTTCATCCATATATAAGAAATAATACAAACTGCGCCACAAGTACCACACAATTGTTTTAAATTATCAAGAAAAACATAAGTCGCTGATAGAAATTGCAGCAAGCTGTGTTGCATAAAAATTATCGCAAACGTTCTTTTTCGCAAACTAGTTGTGAAAAAGTTGCTTCATCTAAAGGTTTCGGTATGCTTGCATGGGCTAGCAACATTTGCTGATGTTGCGTTGTTTTTCAATTGCTCCGTGTGGAAAGGGTCTAACAGTTATTTTTTAATTTTTGAGGAAAAAAATTCATGAGGAAAAAAATAAAACTCAAAAATAAGTTTTATTTTGTTAAGAAAAAAATAAAAGTTAAAAATTAACTTTTATAAGTAAGCATAAAAGTATAAGTTGAAGTATCCCTTTCAGACCGTGATGCATCGATTGTGCGGGTATGTTTCATTCTCAATAACCTCACATCTTTTTGACGAATGCTTAAAAGATCGACATGTATCGATTGTGCTGTTTGTTGCTGATGTTCGCTTCTCACATTTTTCCGCTAATCGTTTTTTAATTACATAAATATTCGCGGAAATCTTGCTTCACATTTTAATTTTGTCAAAATGAGCCGTAGAAATAAGTTATGCTTCAATTACTAAAATACTAATTGCGAAAAATTAGTGAAATGGACAAATTTAAACTTAAAAAGTACTCTATTTTTAAAATTAAACATTTATTTTTCGGGTTTTATTTAGCCTTAAAAATACATGAAGGATATGAAAATAGAAAAACCTAGGTACTGAATATGTTTTCATATCATGCAAAGACCATATATTCCAAAAATCATAAAAAAATTCTTTGTAGTTTGGCGTCAGGTCTGAAAGGGGTATAATTCATATTTACTGATATTTTTAGTAAAACTTATAACAGATACGGTTCCTGGTTTTAATTTATCAAAAAAAAATTATAACATTTTGTATTCAAAACTTTGTATCTCGCAACTTCAAGAATGTTTTTTTTTATAGAAAGCAGTAAGCTGCAGTCATACATTTTATTAGAGTACATTTCAACTATCCAGTAGGAAAAGCGATCATTCCAAGATGGCTTCTTAGCACCATCCTTTAAGACTTCTGGATCGATCATACCCCTCCCTTCCAAATGCCATATCTTTTCTTGTATGGAGCTGCTACACCGAAAAAAATCAATATGTTTTAAAATTGATCACAATGTTCTCATTTTCCAATTGCATTTTTCATATAAAATTTTTGAATTTTTAAAAAAATATTTACATATAAATTGATACCAGTAGCTGCATTCCCGTGGCACTGGATCAGATAAAATCTAAGTGGAATAGTTTAACTTTATTACAACTTGTCATCACTGGCGATGAAGTGCCAAAATACGAATGCGAGCAGTGAGCCGAAAACTCGAATAAGAGTAACGACCTAGACACATTGATTGCGGCTGCAACGACAAGGTGTCAAATTAGGAACGATTCTATATCGAAAAAGCCGCAGCGGCAAGGGCGGCATTACACCAGTTTCTCCCCATAAGAAATGCATGTAAAAAAATTTTGACAGATGTCGCACGGCCGCAGACGCAGTCAATGTGTCTAACCTATAGTTCAGATTTTCCAACTAGGTTCGTATTGAAAAAAGTGCTTTAACCCTAGGACTTATACCCAACTTTTGTCACGCGGTCTTATACCCGGGTACAGGTGTGGCCAGTAGCTGGTTTTTCGCTGTTTTCTTAACATTTTCTGGGAAATTTTTTATTCCGTTAATGCAATTTTGTAGTTGAATGTATTACGAATATTTTGGTATGTAATTAGCGCATATTTGTTACCTAGTTCTAAAATCTACGCGCATTCAAACTTACTTCTAAGAGGTAATTATTTTCTCATTTTTGTTCGAATTTCCCAGAATACAATAATTCTTCAATATTTCTGCTAATGATGTTGAAGAAATATTAGCAGGTATAAATGTGCCGATTTTTGTCTCGTTTGGATAAGCAAAACAGCAATAAAACCAGTCTTTGCGCTAAGGGTTGAAGGTTTCGTTTCGTTCAGCCAGTTTGACGAGCTTTCTTTCATTCTAGAGATTGCTATTGAAGTGTGAAGTTTATTTTCGCAGTGAAAAAATATAAAATATGGCTGGAAGAAAGCAAACTGAATTCTTGTCAGGAAATCGATATTTGAGGTAAATTCAAATACATAACATAATTTTATATATGTATATTGAATAAAATTTAATTATTTACATAATTTTTATAGATTATCCGACGCTGAGAAAGAGCGGTATATACAAGGCCTGTTTGACGGCGTTATAGATGAAGAATTAGTATCAGACGCGGAAGATAACGACGACGATCAGGTAGAAGTTGCCAATAACATAACTTTGTCGGATGTCGAGGACACCAATGATAATGACAATGCTACCGATGATAATGAATAGGATGATGATATGGACGATGAAGATGATTCTGTGCAGATAAATCTACGTGCACATGAATATGTTGCTCGTGATAGCACCACATGGAGCTCAGAACCAAGACGTGCACGCCAAACGAGGCAGCACAATATATTACGACAGCGAAGTGGGCGCCCGCAAGATCAACTGCTACTATGTCAATTTTAAATACCTTCAAATGTTTTATGAAGCCGGAAATAGTTGATATAATAGTACGCCACACCAACAGGAAAGCCAAAGCGACATACAATGAAAATAACGAAAAACACCCCGAGGCGCAACCAAAAACATGGAAGGCGTGCTTATTATGACTGGCAGCAACCGCAGCAACGGCGAATGCGCCACGGACTTGTGGTCGGTGGAAAATTGTCCATTTTATCGTGCTGCAATGGGTATTAACCGTTTTCAGGCCATACTGCAGTTCATCAGATTTGATAATTCCAATACAAGGCATATACGCCTCCAAACTGATAAATCTGCACCAATATCCGAGCTTTGGACAATGATGGATTATAACTTTGAGCAGACATATAAATCCAGCGAAAATTTAACCGTGGACGAACAGCTTTTCCCATATCGTTGCCGGACACGCTTCACGCAGTACATCTCATCAAAACCGGCAAAATATGGGATCAAAGTGTGGTGGGTATGTGATAACTAAAACTCATACCCACTGCATGGACAAATATATGCAGGCCAAGCAACTACGGGACGGGAAACCAACCAGCGTGAGCGCGTGGTGAAAGATTTAGTAAGCCGCTTTCATGGAAGCGGCCGAAACATCACAATAGACAATTTTTTTACTACGCTAAATTTGCTAGAGAACTTGTCATCCATGAATTTGACGGCGGTTGCAACACTGAGAAAAAATAAAACGTACATACCGAGAGAAATGTTGGCACACAAAGATCGTCCAGAGGGCTCAAGCATATTTGGTTTTACGGTAAACATAGCCATGTGCTCACATGTGCCGAAGAAGAAGAAAGACGTAATTTTACTGTCAGCTTTACATGACGATAATTCCATCGCCGAAAGCGGCAAACCAGAAATGATTGCATTTAACAACCAAACTAAAGAAGGAGTGGACGTGATGGACCAAATGCTCGGCGAATATACTTGCCAAAGGTCGACAAAGCGTTGGCCATTGCCTCTTTTTTTCAATATGATAGTTTTAACGGCATTGGCAGCGTACATCATTTACTATGAGAATAGTCCGAACATATCATCCAATAATTCAAGGCGTCAAAGAAGTTTGCTTGCCAATCATTGAAGAGCGGTCGGTAAATCAACAGATAATGCGCAACTTCAATACAAAAATTGCCATAGCCAGTTTCATAAGTTCGGCCTTACAAGAAAGCCTTGAAGTTCAACCATCAACCTCTGCAGCTGCTGGTGTGGAAGCAACGAAAGCACAGGTTGGAAGCTGCTATTTATGCTACATTCAGGATCAACACAGAAGACGAACCCGTAATTTGTGCTCAGTATGCCGCAAACCGATATGTCTACAACATTCTAGAAATTCTTTCATATGTTACATTTGCAATAATAGGGATGATAATTAAATTAATTACTTATAAATAATATATTTAGTTATAAGAAATAATAAATAAACAAAAAATATTTGAATTTAATAACAAATTAAAATTGTTTCATTGAAAATATGAAGAAGACAGCAAAAAACCAGCTACTGGCCACACCTGTACCCGGGTATAAGACCGCGCAGGTGTCGACTTTGGAAGCTTATATCTTTTCAATTTAATAAATAAGGTATCAATTGACGTGTAATGACTTCGTTTTCCTAGATCCGGAGTTTTAGGTTGATATCTTAAGCTTTTCAGGAGGTACACCATTTTAAAGGGGATTCTATCCACACCTGTACTCGGGTATAAGTCTAACCCTAGGACTTATTTTTAAGTCTAGACTAGTTTTTTTACAATTTTATGATTCGTTATAAATTTCGGGTGCCAAATCATAAAAATTCATCAGGAATTGTACCTTTGCCTTGGCCAGGAAATAGCCCTGACCTTATTCCTATAGAAAATTGTTGGCATTATATGGGCAGAAGAATTCGGGAGAAGCAGTTCATCGCTCTAATTCATTTGAAATGGTTCCAAGAAATAGATGAAGACTATTTCAAAAAACTATTTGACTCAATGTCAATTCGCATACAGGAGGTCATCAAGAATAGAGGCGGTAATACCAAATATGAGGTATTTAGTTTCAGTACTATCATATTTTATTTTTTATGCTTCATTTTGTATTGAATACAATTTAATTTAGCTTAATTTGAAATAAATAAATGAAATATTTAAATGAAAAATTTAGTTTGTAAAATAAACAATACAGCTAAAAATATCTGTTCCAACCGAATAAAATTATCTTGAATAAAATTTTAATTTTCAAATGATTTTCAGATGAGTTCAATGTGAGGGTTTTTTTTTTGGCGGCGAGTGTAGGTTGAAATGTACTCTAGAAAAAAAAAATCATGACTGCAACTTACTGCTTTCTTTAAAAAAAATGTTTAAAGTTGCAAAATATCACGTTTCGAACATAAAAGTATAATAATTTTTTCTTAATATGCAGAAACTATTTCATATGCATCTCTTAAAGATCTTCAGATTTAAGGCCAAAGTGTGCTTAATATGGTATTTAGTTCATCGTAATTCTATATATAATATGAGCTGAGAAATATAAGTTATCACAATTGCATATAACGCTATAGGTAGCAAAGAAAATATGGCCGCCATTTTGAAATAAGAAGAAACATTTATTTAAAAGCAGTTCTGAGATTCAAATATATTTAACTTTTTTAAAATTGATCGAGCTTTCGTTTTCTTGCAACAGCTCATTTGGACTGGCTATATATTTAGTTCAATTAAAGTTTGTTTGTTTGTTTTTGTTTCAATTATGATATACATACAAAAATACGAAACATTTTTTTATTGGAGGAGCAAGCAGCACATGCAATTGTTTAACCACGAACTCCACTGCTACTATTTATAATATTTTATAATAAATATAATAAATACGCTACGACATAAATAAGTGAATACAAATTCTATATTAAAGTATATTAGATAAAAGTTTCACTGGATTATCCAATTCGAAGTCTTTAAGTTAGCTAAGTATTAAAATGAAGCCCATGTTTAAAAGCTATATGATGATGTTTGTATGTATATGAATGGTATTTTTACATAAAAATAAAATAAAGTAATAAAATTTTTAATATTTAAGTATTAATAAACACACTTTATTGATATTATTATTATTATTACTATTATAAACTCGTAAGACTATGTGTATGCACTATAAAGTACATAATTATGTGCATACAAATATAATATCAAAGTATTTTAGATAAAACTTTCACTGAATTTTCCAATTCCAAATCTTTAAGTTAGATAAGTATTGAAAATATGCCCATGTTTATGTGCATATATAAATTGTATTTTAATATATTTAATAATATAATTCATATAAATACAATAATCAACATATAGCTTTTAAACAAGGGCACAATTTTACAACTTAACCAAAATAAAGACTTAAAATTGTAAATACAGTGCAACTTTTAATTAATACACTTTAATACAGTATTTGTATGCACATATTTAAACTTATCAAATATATGCGGGTTTATTAAAGTAGTAATAATAGTTATAATAACATTAATAAAATATATACTCGTACAATGCAGCTATATAATATTGTTTGTATAAACAGCATTAATTACAACATTTACAAATACGAAGAATTATATAAAACAACCCATTTCAAATTAAAGTTACGTTAAACTATATATTTATAAACTATTCTGAGGATGTTGCACGTCTGAGTCGTCGTCGTCAATGGCATCATTTGATTTGACTGATTCTGTTAGTTGCAGCTGTTCTCTTTCTTTATGTTCTCGATCGCGTTGTAGTGACGGTGGATCCTCCTCAATGTACATGCCCAGCGGTATGTGCGTTTTAATGTGTGCTAAAGACAATAAAAAATAATAACAATTATTTAGATTAGAAAACACAACACAAGCGTGGAAAAAAATAGAAATATTAATTTGTCAAGTCTTTTTTTTTTTTTATTTCGATTTCATTAGTTTCTATACAAACTTAAGACAATTTCAGTTAAAGTTGAATATATCGTGTATGAACAAGAATAAATTTACCACAGAGACGTTTATAGTGCACAAAAGTTGACGGGCAAATATCGCATTTGTAAAAATGTTCTCCGGTATGAATGCGTCGATGTTTTTTCAAATCTTTTACTAAGAAAAATGTTTTATGGCATTCATCACAACTTACATTCTTTTCTGGAATTTTAAAAATTTTTTGGTTTTGTACATAATTGGTTTGCAGTGAAGTGGGTGGTTTGTTGGTGGTAGTGAATACAAAAGACTTGAGGAAAACGATAGAATTTAGGTTAGATGCGAAGAAGAGACAAATAGAACTAATATGTTAGGTCAAAATGCTTGAAGCTACTGTGCTTTGGTAAATAGGAACACAACACAAGCAAACATTTTGAATTTAGTACAAGGAAAATTAAAAAGAACGTTTCCATTATAACCAAGTTGTGATGATTATTCAACAAAGTGGTTTTAGTTTTAGTGTCTGTTAGCAATTTTTTTTTTATAATGTTGATTAGTTGCTTGTCGTTTTCTTTTTACACTTCATTCTAACTACAAATTGTTAACAGTTTAATTTATTGTTTGTGTAACTAATACCTCAACGTATTTATTAGATTCTTAAAAGAATTTCTTAACGCTTGAAATTCATGAGATTTGTCTTAAAAATACGACTGCAAAAAATATATAATGGTATAGAAAATTATACAAGGATGTCCAAGCAGGGAATGGGGGGGGAGGGGAGAAAGAGGTTCGGTGCTTCAGAGGCTTAAACCTGGGAGCACCCAGACTCCAGCAAATGAAAAAAGTTCTTATTATTCATTAGGTCTGTTTCCGTACTAACTTCAAGTAAAGTTCGAGTAAATTTCAAGCTATGAGAGCAATTCAATTATCTGTCAAGATGAGAGAGTTTATCATGGTCATGGTAGAATTATAAGGTAGGGCCGAGTCGCTTAGTGTCCTCACGCGTCAACGAATAGTGAATAATGAGAATGCCGGCTAGTTGTCAAAACGACGCATTTTGTAGAAATTGCAAACGAAGTAATATAAAATGCTTCCAAGTTGTAAACTGTGCTGTCGCGTGTGTTAAATTTGTGATAATTTGAGTGAAAATATTATAAAAACATTGTAATAAAAACTATAAAATGTGGAAGAAGTCTTAAAGTTTGTAGCAAAACCCATGGCAGAATTATAAGGTAAGGTCATCACGGAGAGGAATGGAGTAGAAAGCAGAATAAAGCTACGTTGATGTCAAAATCAGTTGTTTTTAGGTCAAAACTGTTACAGGGTTTTTTGCAATTTTTAAACTTCTTTCACATTTTATAGTTGTTATTACACTTTTTTTATAATATTTTCACTCAAATTAGCACAAGTTTAACAACCGCGACCGCACTGTTTGCAATTTGGAAACATAAAATATTTTCTTCATTTGCAATTTCAACGAATTCGTCGTTTTGACATATACGTTGCTTCTCATTATCCACTCTTCGTTGACGCGTGAGAGCACTCAGCGCAGCGGCCCTACCTTATCATTGTATCATGGCAAAACCTTTTAGCAATTCTAACCTAAAATCAACTGCGAAACGGGAACACAAAGAAACTCGAGATGAACAGCTGATTTTGACAACTAGCCGGTATTTTCTCTTCTGTCTCCTTTATCTTCTCCAAGTCGGCCCTAACTTATAATTCTGCCATGAACATGGTGAAATCATGGTGTAAGAAAATCAGGTGGTAGCGAATTTTTCACCCCTCTATAAATTTCTCCAGACTTAAAAAAAAAAATGTTTACTGACAAAAAATTCTGAGAGGGAGAAAGCTAAGGAGCTGAGCTTCTTAGCTAAATTGTGAAGTTGTAACAAATTGAATATGCAATAATTTGATAATTAAGTGTCAAACCACAGCGACATGTTATGGTGAACTTATTGGAATGCTCTCTCTATCTAGGAAACTAACCACCCATTCACTTAGTTGCTCACTCAGACGTGTCAGAACCTATGTTTACAAACTCTAAATACGAATGAAGGCCTATGCAAGTTATAGATTACATACTCGTATTAGCTCGGTTATTATGCGTATTTGAGGGCATAAGCCAGAACAAGTCTAATATCTTCACAGGATAGTTTTTTCATCAAAGATAGTTTCTAATTTAAAAACTGCTAATTTATATTGCAATAATCAAGATCTGCCAGCAAGAAAATTTGGGGTGTTTAGGGAGCTTTTATGCATATAAGTCATGCAATGATATAAATATAAAAGTTCAATAAAAGATTTTTAACTCTCATAGAAAAGAATAAAAATCATTTCCATTTTGTCAAAATTTTTATAGATTAGCTTAGGGTTTAATGTAATATTATGTTATATTGTTACATATTTTTAAATTTATAACATGGGCCAAAAAGTTGTAGCATGGGCCAAAGACCGAAAGTTGGTTGTTAAACAAAAATAATAAATATGATAAGATATTTTAAAGTGGTATAACTATAAGCAACTATTTAGACCAGTGGTGTCCAAGCGGTAGTTCGCGGACGCCTGGTAGTTCGCGACCGTATTTTTAGGCGCCCGCAAACACAGAATAATAATTTTTACAAGCATGCTTATTACATGTTCAAATCGACTTAACTTAGCATGCATGCTTATAACATGTTCAATAAAAAAGAGCTTTTCATTTAACATGGTCGTTCATACTGCCTGAACTAGTTTAAATTGACAGCGACAACAGTTTTCTGCAGAGCTATTTTTTTGCAGACGCTTCCATTCTTTTCTTTACTACTCATGCCGTCAATAAATTCTTTAGATACTTGCACAATTGTGTACTGATATGGAAGAGACCAGAACATTGTTTATGACTTTTTATTTTGCTTCAAAATCTAATTTGTCTACATTAAAAGTGTCAAATTTAAAAGCTTTCTTTAAATTCAACAAGCAAACAACAAAAAAGCTTTTCTGACGTCAAATTTAGAAAAAAATTTCAGATTTGGGTGTGCGTAACGAAAAAAAAAAAAATAAAATATTTTTATAAGGATTGGTGACCGCGAAGCATGTTCATGGTTTCAAAGTAGCCCTCAGTACAAATTCGGTTGGACACCACTGATTTAGCTTACAGCTAAAAGTGTCTTTTTTGAAATAAAAATACAGGATTTGTGTGTCGAAACTTACTTTTAAGTAACAAGAGTCAGTAAGAGTTAAAAATTGATAAATTAATTTAAAATTCGTTACTCTTGCCAACGTTTTGCAAGAAAAATATTTTTTAAATAGAAACCACCCTTCAAAAATTATAGTATAGACAAATATGGAATTACAAAAGAGGATTGGACAAGGATATTTTATAAATACTATCGCTGCAGCGTATACAATATATTTTATCTACTTTAGACAAAAAAAAAACAAAGGTTTAATCTTACGTTTGAATAGAATATTCGGTGTTTTTGAAAGTGATCTAAATAAATGTGAATTTTTGGTGCATGTTAGAAAAAAAAAATCTAATTTTTTTTCTTACTTGCTTTATTTCAAACTATGATTTACTGTAAATTTTAACAGAATTTTCAGTAAATATATGTATATCAAATGTATATCAAATGCAGCTGTCGGTGAGGATTAGAAGGAAGATTTTAATTTGAGCAGTGTTGAACAAATTGCCTGAATTTGAGAGCACCTCATTTTCGCTTTTTTGGTAAATCAGTTATAGGTAATAATATTGCTGTACGACGAATACCTATTTCAAGAACATATACATAAATAGTAAATATATGACATACGTTTTTAATTATATAGGAAGAACTTTCTAGGCATGACTTAAGGACTACATCACCATCATCATTCAGTTAGTTTTTTTTCAAGCACTCAGAGAAGAGTTCAGCTGCATATTTAATATAACAGAATTTTTAAGACTTTAAACTCTATTTTACTCATTTCAGTTCAATTATATGCATATTTTTTAAAGTTTTCAATGCACATTATCGGGAGAAAGACTTAGAGAATCACCTCATTATGTCTTAAGCTAGAGAATATTATTTTCTATCATTACTAGAGAGCCTATTATCACTAGAAGTTTACTATCAGATAGTTTCATACCAAAGTGACGGATTTTAAAGGGTTATGAAAAACTTGGTTTTTTTAAACTGTGAAAATATTTAACGTTTAAATCTATGGTGCGTTGACAACGTGTTGATATATCAAAAATTTCATTTTGAAAAAAGCTCGTATGTTTTGCTCCAAAATTTCTTCAAAGGACGCAATTACAGCGTTTTGATTGAAATAGCGCTGTTCTTGTAAATAGTTTCCCAGATCCTGGGAAATATAATAATCTGTTGGTGACAAGTCTGGAGAATATATAGGATGAGCCACAATTTTTTACTGCAACACCTCTAGTTTTTGCACGATCAAACGGGATACAGAATTGTATTGTATTGTGTAACAGAATTGGTCCATGCCTATTCACCACAGAGGGCTGTTCTAAACGCTATTTCGCGTGCATTTCGTCTAATTGTCCACAGTAGTAGTCCGCAGTTATCGTTTCGCCAGGATTCAAAAAAGAATAGTGAACGAAGACTTCAGAAGTCCACCAAACAGCCACCATGAGACCTTCATGTAGGATCCATTTTTCGTCACAAGTGACAATTCTCTTCAAAAACAGTTTCACCTTACAAGGGTGGTTCCAAAAGTACCCGATCTAACAAAGAAAACACAATAGTCTCCTTTCGGCTCGACACACTTTTCCCAGCGATGTTCAATAGCTCCGATACCCTATTTAAAGTGAGAACCGCCGAGCGCCTCAAAATAGCCATCAAACTTTTCATTGTTGGCAAATCTTTTACCACCGAGCCATTTTTTTAAGTTTGGAAAAAGAAAATAATTCGAGGGGGCTAAATCTGGCGATTTTGGCCATTTTAGTGGAAACGTTAACTGGTTCTCCGTCTTGATGAAACAATACTTTGTTTTTCGCCTAATGCGGCCGGTTTTTTTTTTATTTCATCACTCAAACGCTGCAATAAGTACGCATAATATTCGCCGTTGATTGTTTTTCCTTTTGAAGATAATCAATGAAAATTATCCCACGCGCATTCCAAAAAACTGACGCCATGACCTTGCCTGCAGATGGAACTGTCTTCGCCGTTTTTGGAGCCCTTTTGGACCAATGTTTCATCCATGGCTATGAATCGTCGTAAAAACTCGGCTTTATTGCTGAGGAACATTGCCAAACAATCGATTGAAACATCCTCACGACGTCGCTGATTTTGTTCCATTGTGAGCAAACGCGCACAGTTTTCTTATGTCTAAATTTTCAGTCAATATGCAATGTACAGCACTCTTTGAAATGTCTACCATGTTTGCTAGCTCGCGCACTTTTAATCGACGTTCATGCAATACCATTTTGTGCATATTCTTAACCATTTCTGGCGTGGTCACCTCATTTGGTAGACCACTACGATGTTCGCCTTGGTAGCTCGTGCGGCCTCGTTAAAGCTCTGCGACCTAACATTTTACTGTTGTAAACGAAGGAGCAGACTCCCCCGGAATAGAATCTAGCTCGGCTTTGATACTGGTTGGACTTGGACCTTTTAAATTAAAGTATGGTATCACATAACGTTGACCAATTTTCCCATGTTTACAAATTCACTGAGAGCGTTTACTTATGGCTGCCAAACAAATAGTAAACAACGTGGCGTCTTAAAACTTCAAACTTAAGCTTTATAAGGAGTTTAGTACTTTCCATCATAGTCATTTTTTTAAAACAACAACCGCTATCTATACGTCAGGTCGGGTACTTCTGGGACCACCCTCGTATGTCGAGTCAGGAATGAAGTGGCTACCTGAAATCTGAGCATTTTGTTTCTTTCGGTTAGCTCATGTGGAACCTATCGATTGAGTTTTTTACTTTTCCAATTGCTTTGAGACGGCGACTAGTTTTTGGTTGGTTGTGATACATTGAAGATTTCAGCAAGACATTGTAAAGTTGTCGATGTATTCCGCTCAATTTCTGCTCGTAGTTCATCTTCGAGAACGCTGCTACCTTGTTGACCACGTGGTTCATTGTCCAAGCCAAAATTGCTTTCTTGGAAATTGGCAAACAAGCGTTGCACTGTGCGTTCGTTGCAGGTATCTGGTCCCAAAACCTGATTAATTTCATGCGTCCTTTTTTAAACATAAACAGGTAAAGGACACGAGTATCTCTTGTTGCCAACATATCTGTAAGAGCGAAAAGGACAGATATAGTAGACGGCAGAGGTAATACATTAGGCACTAAAAGAAAGGTATTTTACCCCTATTTACAAACTCGAAACTTATTTTGAATTTTATCAAACACGTCTGTTCACCATGAAAGCACTTTTAAGACTGACAGATAAGCCGACATTTGGTATGAAACTACCTGTTATAAATCCATAATTAAAATTCAGAACTGACAAAAGAAGTCTTTGAAGTTAGCTTATAAATAAATTTACAAGATATTAATGTACCAATCAATATGCAAACAAGAGGTAACCCATATATACAAAAAACCCATCACAGGAATCCAAGACCAGGACGAAAAATTCTACCAACAGAAGTACAATATGTATTACATTATTTATGCTACGTACCACCATGAAACTTTTCATGCGTCTTTAAAGCGCTCTCCGTGCCGAATTGTTTGCCACATACATTGCAGGCATGCGGTTTCCTCAAGAAGTGCACCGTCAGCTTATGCAAAGTCAATTGCGATGGTCGCGGAAAACGCACTAAACAAATACTGCATTCATATGGACGCCCCACACTGTCGTGTGTCTCCATGTGGCGCTGCAGAGCGGTACGCATGCGAAAACCTCGTTTGCACATCGAGCACACAAATGGCAATGTCGTTTGATTGCCATGCGCTGTCTGATGATGTTTTCGTAGTGTTACTTCGCTGGAGAAACGCTCTTCGCAAAACAGACAGTTGTGACTGCTACGTAGCACACGTTCGGGCTGCTGTTCATTTGGCGAAGAAGACTTTGAAGATAGTCGTTGTTTGCGAAAATGACGCAGTGTTGTTGTAGATGTGGAATCGGGTTCAGTTTGTTCCGGCGATGGCATGGTCGATGTGTTTGGACCGTGTGCAAGCAGTTGTTGATGCGAGTGTTGCGTCAATTGATGCGTGTGTGGTTCTTGATTGGCCAAATCATCGAAAGCTATTGATATTCAAAAGAGCATTTATGAGTTTTTTAACAGTAACAGTGAGAATTTGAGAAAAATATTTATAAAAACTAGTGCTAATTTGCATTTAACTAAATTAAATCTAAACAAACTAATCACTAAAATAGCTCACAATCATCACAGTCTGGACAGCCAAGTATGCGATGCGGTGGTTTTTGCAATGTGCTGCTCTCTGTTGCCAGTTGCGAGTTGTCAGCATTGCTTGCTGATTAACAAAATACAACTATTAGTAACTACTTTTAATAAATTAAAAAAAACACTTACAATTTTCACAGTCTTCAGCTTCCGGCACAACTTGAAGTTGTACATCCTCAAGGTGAACCTGTTGTGCATCGCCGGATAATCTTTCTGGCCAAGTTGTTGTAGCAGCAGGTACAAAACTAGCTGGTTGTTGAACATCAGCTGTTTGCGAACATGCTGGTGTTACGTCTAGCTTTGGCTGTTGCTGCACAACAGGTTTTTGCTGGTGCACACCAGGGTCGGTTGGCACGTGAAAACGTTGCAAATGAATATCTAACGTGCGTTGCGCACAAAAACTTTGTCCACATTGAGCACAATTAAAACGATTAGCACCATGTGCTTCGACAATATGTTGCAGACGTTGAGCACGGCGTGTGAAAAACAAAGGACAGTGCGGACAATTGAAGGGATTCTCGCCCGGATGTGTTTCAATAATATGATTGCTGTAGTCCAGATTATTGGTAAACTTGGGACGCTTATGGCAAAAGCGACAAGCGAGGTTGACTTTTTCCTGTTGCAGCGACGAGGAGGACTGTGCGGACGGAAGAGGAGCAGCAACAGCAGCAGTAGCAGCGGTTGCAGCTATAGGGACGGGTGGTGATGAGTTTAACACAATTGAGGCTGTGTGGGGATGAATAGTTGTGGTGGTAGCGGCAGTTGTTGTATTATTAATGTTTAATGTTGATTGTAACGGTGCAAGGGTCACTTGATTGCCCGTAGCTGTATTATATAGCGCCGAAACAGCGCCGGACGTCGACGCATCATTTATGTATTCTTGTGGAAAAACAATCATGATGGGTTGATGATTTTGCATGCCTTCAATGTAATTCTCATTGGCATCCATGGAGCGTTTATCTAAATCGTTGTTGTGTGGTGCTTGTATGATGGCGGCAGAAGTTGATGGTTGTGATAGTTGAGTAGTAGGTATCAGGGTTAGATTCGATATACGTTCTAGTTCAGCACCAGCAACCACACCACCAGCACCACCACCACCAGTGATAAGCGGCGACATAGATATGGTTGTTGTGCTAATGAGATTCGATTGATTAAGTTCAGCAGCATTTATGTAATAAGTCGTTGTTGTTTGTTGATCTGACGTGGCAGCGTGCGGTGATTGCCATTGTAGATCCTGTGGCAGTACCTCAGTGTACAGTGTATATTTAGTATTGCCGCCAAGATTGAGCATTTCTTGTTGATTTGTTGCTGCTGCCGCCAGCAGCTGAGAGTTGATGGCAGCAGTCTGTTCCGCATTTATGCTCATAGCAGTGTTGTGCGGTGCCAAAGTAACGTATTGCAATTTTGGAGTGGTCTTCGTTTCGATTTTCTTGGGATATATGGGGCGCTTGACCGTATTACTAGCTGCGTACTTGGTCAAGATGGCACTTTTTTTGCTCGTTGCTACGCTGGGTGATGATCTCTTAAGTGCATTGGCAGCTTTGGAAGTGCATTTTAAGGAAGTACTTGGCACATCATCGTGATCTTGTTGCAAAGGCAAGTCTTGGAATATTTGGGTTAAATGCAATGTTGCGCTATCAACAGCATATTCCCGGGAGTTGTCACTACATTCACTAGACGGACTTTCATGATCGAAGGGCACTTCGTGCGTTTGTCCAGCTGCACCTGTTAAGGTGGGCGTGTGCATTTGCACACCATTACTCGTAGTACAGACCAGACCCATAGATTCCGAGTTGAGTGAGCGGCACAAATCGTTCTCGTCGTTAGTCAGACCCAGGTACTGCACATTACCAACCTCTGCTTGCTTGCATGTCAGCTCAAGATTTTTCCCATGGTTCGGCATGCCACCACCTTGAGGCGCGCTATTTGTGGCGCGTGTAGGTGTCGTCGCTAGTATTTGTTTATGCACTGCTGTTGCTGCAACTGGCGGTGGTGTCGAGTTACGTCGTGGTGTGCTGCTATTGAGCTCAATATTTTCAAAACAAGGTATATCATTTTGAAAGCCAATTAATTCCGATTGCGTGCTATCTTCAGTAAAGCATTCAACATAGTTGTTATAGTGGTGGTGCCGCAGCTGCTGCTGCTGCGAATTAGCATAGACATGCTGTGGATTGACTTCAATGATGTGACTGGGATTAACTGTGGGGCCTGGTGATAAGTCGCCGAGACTGTGTCTGATATAGTCTTGATGGTGTGTACTAAGCGTCTGATCGGAAGCATCGGATAGCGGTGAGTACGAAGAATGATGATGAAAATCTTCCGACTCCATTGTAACGAGCGGTGTTGTACTGGGTGAGAATAGATTTTGATCTTGAATTTCATTTAATAAGCCATTTATTGTATTTTCCACATAATTATCTAGGCCATTGTTGGCCAAGTGTGCGCAATCATCTCGCATTGTTTGTAGCGATTGCAAACTGGCAGAGTTTTCTGGCTCGCTATCGTTTTGTGTATAAGTAGCAGGCGATTTTTCTTCAGCATCTAAACAATGCGTTTGAAAATCATTGATATAATCAATTATTTGTGATGATATCAGTGTTGAATGCTTTGTTACAGCAAATGGCGGCTCATTGAGGTCGTATGAGGTGGCGGCAGTAGGATGATGGGGGTCACTTTCGTTGGAAAATCCATAGAAATCGCTTTGATCGCTTTCGTTTTGACTACACGCTGTTTTGTCTTTACTTACATTAATAAAGACGTTGTTGCCGTCATCGTCGGTGGTGGTGGGGGTGGTGTTGGCTCTCTGTGTATGATGATGATGATGATGATGATGCATTGAACGTGCTCCAGCGGTTTCAGAGCATGCATCCGCTGCAGCACGCTCACAAAAATTTGTTGCTGCTGTTTCCAAAATTGTCTGTCGTTGATGTCGTTGAGCGTTTTCGCTTTCTAGCCAACTTCTACTCGTCGTCGTTGTTTTGCTTACTTCAGTTGTATCAGCAGCAGCATCATCGGTGTTGTGTTGAAATTCTTCGTGCTGCGGCACATTGCTGCTGGAAAAATGCATTCTCTGAAATTCTTCGGTTAATACTGCAAGTGGTACTCTGATTATAAGTTCATCAGGTTCATCGGACTTTGTCGTTCGAATTGGAATTGTAAATGTATCATATGTCAGGTTGGCTTCAATTTTTTGTGAACTTGCCGGCGCTTGAAAATTTTCAGCAGCTTCAGTCATAACGGCCAATGACGTTTCACTTGTATTGTATTCGTCGGCTGGGCGGCCAGTATTTTCAATTCTATAGCTGCTACTACTGGCAGTTGTAGTGTTTTCATGCTTAAGTAGTTCATCTATTTTATATGGTAACATTTTCTCAAGTGGCATTTTTGATGAGCCGTCGGCTATTGAGTCTGCAGTTGTTTGAATTCTTGTTCTTTCCAGTTCAAATGGTTTATTAATTGAATCCGTATCCCTTAAGGATTCATCCGCTGGCAAGCCAAATGTTTTAGTTAATACTTGGTCGTACTCACAAGTCACCACAGGTGCTGCTACGGTTGGCATGGTTGTTAAGTCGTGAGCAATGTTGCCAACGGTTGGACTCATAATATTAACCATCTGGTGGTGTTCAATATCTGTTGCTACAGCTTTATTGTGCTGCTGCAGTTTTGTAAGATTTGCCCTCAGGTTATTTTTTAGCTTTAGCTTTTCCTGATGTTTAGATTTTATACCTCTAATCCTGACTTGATGACTAGTTGTTGTTTTATGTTTTTCTGTTTTATGCTCTGGTGCAGTTGTTGTTATTGTAGGCTGTTCTAAAGTTTCCACGCTATGAATTTCTTCCTTTTCTTCAGTCGCTTCGGCTACACATTCGTCAGCCGTTTTAGTTTCTGTATAACTGGATTTTAGTGCATATTTTTCTAATTTCAATTGGCGCCTTAAAGATGGTTTTCTAAAACTCAAAGGATCCACATTAAGTGCCTTCATTTCGGCTTTTGTTTTCCATTGTGAGCCTCTTCTTTTCAGTATAAATGACTCACTTTTCAAACTCAGCTTGAGTCTTTTGCGTTTTGGCACATTTTCATCGGTTTTTTCTGTAGGCTGTTCTTTTGTGGTTGGGTTTTTATGCTCGTCAGTATAATGATGATGATTATTATCATCAATGTTTACATTTTCAATTTTAATATAGTCGCTGCTGCTGCTGCTGGTGGTGGTGTTGGTGTTGGTGTTGTATGAACTCGGTAATGTTAATTTTGATAACTGGCTATCACTTAGCCTGCATAGACGCACGCTACACTCACGTGTAAGCAGGAAATCGTCATTTACACTTTCCATTTCATCTTTTGCTGCCTCCGCCGTAGCCACATTCGCCGCCGCCTCTAAGCGCTTGAGCGATGCTGGTTTTGCTGTTAACCTGCACTTCTTTCGGCGCTTCTGTGCATAGGGAAATATTAAAGTTTCTTGCGGATTATCATCTTTTATTATAGACTGATGTGAGTTTTGGAAATTGTCATTTAAAATATCAGGCATTGTTTGTTTCAGCTCTGGTTCCATATTGCAGCTTCCATTATCAGCAGCAGTCAATGGTAGAGGCGAATTATATTCCTTCAAAGCTGCCTTGCTGACAAATCTCATGCCTTCCTCGTTAAGTTTAATCAAACTTGTGGGAGTTACATTGTCAGCGGCACGTGTTGCATTCAGGGAATAAGGATGCGTCACAAGTGTCACATGGGTATTGGCAGATGATTCTATAAGCGCCGCCGTTGTTTCTTTTTCGTTTTTGTTCTTCAACACATCTATGGAATCATAAGTTTGCAGCAATACTTCTGATGTTTCACGCTCTGTTATATTCAGTAAATTAAAATCTTTCTGTGCTATGCAGTCTTTTTTGTTGTCACTATTTGGTTCATTAATATTCTTACAAACTAATTCATACTGTTGCATCGTCGTGGTGCTCAATTTAGATGCAGACATTTTGAGATTTCTTAAAGCAGCCTGTTTGCTTGTTGATGGAGTGGTCAAAAGTTCAATGTTATCAAGATTTTCAATTGATATCATTTCTACGTTATTATTGGACATGCTTGCTTCATCTAAAGGATCATAGTAATCGGTAGAGTCAGCCACAATTTCATCAGTGTCTATCATTTCCGGTGTTCCTACATTTTCCAGCTCTTCTGCAGTGAGTGAGTGTTTATTAGTCGACTGTTCTTCGTGTTGACTAGTTTTGAACATAGCATGTGAATCTAGTAGCGATTCCTCATCAATATTGACTTTGACTGCAATATCAATGGTAGTGCCCAAACTCGGCGTGGAGTCCAACACCAATTCAGGGCAGTCGGGGGCGTTGTCGTCTTCAATCGTATCATGATGCAGCAGTTCATTAGCAGCAGTGCTAACATTAGCTGCACTCGTCAGTTCATTGTTGTTGTTGCTGTTAGCAATATCGTTATTAGCAACAACAGCGGATATTAGCGGCTCATCGACCAGCATTTCGTCTGCTATCAATGAGCCATCATTATTTGTCGACTCGGCATTCCAATTAGTTTCAAATAACTCAACTTCACTTAACGGCTGCCCGTAGTTATCATTTATTAGATCGTTACCAATATCCAGCATTGGTGGGATGTCTAGGGTTTCTTTCTCTTCGAGACTTTGCAGCAACTGTTGCTCCTCATACATTGCTCGCAGCCGTATTTGAACCTTGAGGCATTTGCGTCGAAATTTACCAATGATATAGAACTGAGCCGTACATTTTGGGCATATGCGCTGAGGCAAGCCATCGTTTGATTTTATCTGTAAATGAGTTGTTAACAAAAAGCTGATTAGAAATCTGAGTGACTTGAAAAACTTAACTACCAAAAGCTACAAATATTTCTTGCATAATCAAGTCTTAAAATATTTCAATAAATAACACAGATTTTATTTATATTTTTATCACAATCATTATCATTAAGTTAGCCTTAAAATATTATGAATGAAAATTCGTGATATCAAGGTTAGCACATAAAAATAAAGCAGACACAGGCAATCATTCATTATTTTCCAAGAAACCACTTAATACGTTAAATACACAACATTATCAAAGCTTTATATTAAATGTGGGCACTGTCAACTTTTTAGACGTAACGTTAAACAAAACGAGCTGCAATATCGCGACTGTTTAGTGGTTAGTCTTGTTAAGTGCCATAAGAAATTAATTGAGTAACTTCATTACTAACCCTGGGGCGGCTTTAATTTTTGCTAAATAGTTTTTATGACCAAAAAATTAAAGCGCGCACACTTAGCGAACAAGTGCTACATCCCAAAACCAATTGAAAAAAGGGGCAAGGACGACGATGTACGTAAGCTGACAACCCTGAGAAAGAAAATTTGATCCGGCCATCCGCACAATTTTGTTATGCCTGCGGTTCAAACCCCTCGACACGCGTCAAGGGACCAGTGCGTTACGGTGTGAACCATGGTGTTCACGTGCTCGCGAGTACCAGGCATTAACTTTAACAAAACATTGTAACGAGCGCCTAATTCTTTTCTTTTTATCCTTGTTTGAAGCCTGAATCGGAGTGTGACTGGCAAGTGTTTCAACCACTTCTTTTTTTTTTTTTTTTTGCTCATAATAGATTTTATGAAAATTTGCAATTGTTTCTTACTGTTCGAAGTCATGATGTTGCTTAAAAGCCATAAATTATATATATTATGGATGAGCATAAAATTTTTCCGAAAAGAACAGTTCCACAGTTAAGTGCATAAAACTGAAACAGATGGTGGAAATGACTTCAAGTAAGGCAAACATATTCTTTATATAATTCTAGTCAGAATGTCAGCCGGTTGCGCTGAGTAAGTTATAAACATTAATGTTGACAAAGAGCAAACACGATGTGGATGAAAACAAAAAAAAAAAAAAATTCAAAGTGGTTGAAAATGCATAAACGTATCCGTTTTGTTTTTGCCAAACAATAGAAACCTTATCGCAACATTGTTGATAGAAATGCTTGTAATACAAGAAGAGGAGAAGCCAATGAAGGAAATGTTTTTTTTTTTTTTTGTGAACTGAGTAGAGTTCGCTGACAGCTCAGCTTACATTTTATATTTTAAGCCTTCATAAAATAATGCTCTGTAAAATTTTATTGTGCTATTTTCCGAATGAAAAGAAATGGCTTAGTAGCCAGTAATGAGATAAGTTTAACATAAAGTCAGCTAAAACTTTGCGTGGAATTGAGGAGTGTTCCTGAAGCGGGTCACTGCCAACCAAGAGCTTAAACAAAAAATTCTCTTATTTGTCAAACAAATTTCCAACAGCTCTCTTTGGAGAAACCAGTGTAAAATTTTATTAAGAAAAAGATTTTATTGAGCCAATTTTTGTGTAGAATACCTAACGAAATTAAAACACACACAAATCGTACTCAAAAAATATCATTGCGATATAAATTAAGTGATTAATGATAACATTTCGTGACTGGAATATGTTTATATCAGCTTATATAAATAAATAAACTAAAAAAATTTCTTATGTGTAAGTTTTATTTTAGTGCACAGAGCCAAAAAAAATCCATATAGTAAAATCAATGAGATCATATACTCATTGGTGGTAATTCCCATAAAAACACATAAGTTTTCTTGATAAGTTTTTTTTAAATTTATTTTCAAAAGAAGTTAGTAAAGGCAAAATAAATGTTTTTGAATCATAGCTGTTTTGGTTTTTTTGGCAAATAGGTTCCACTTGGGCAAATAGCATCTACTTGCACTTTAGAACAAGTCGGGTAATAGGTCAAAAAAATCCTTGATTCCAAGAAGTTCACTAATCTCATAAAAGTTAGAATATCCCAATTATTTCCAAAAATATAAACAGTGGAACCTATTTGTCAAAAAAACCAATATTTGTGTTCAAGGAATTCACTTAAACCAAAAAAGTTCCAATCACTCAACTACTTGCAAAAATACTGTAAGTGGAACCTAACATAATCGCCAAAGTGGATCCTATTTCATAACAAATTATTGTACAAGGAATACAAAGGAAGCACAAAAAGGTTCAAATGACCAAACAGCATAAAAAACTATTACAAGTGAAATTCATTTGATCAAGTTGAACCTATTTGTCAGGAAAAAGTTTATTCAAAGATTTTATTAAACCCAAAAAGTTCCAATGACCCCACTAGTTTCAAAAATATTTCAATTGGAACCTATCTGGCCAAATGGTATGTATTTGACTTTGATTTTGGTCTAAGGAGTCCATTAAACCTAACAAAGTTCCAATGACTCGAGAAAATTTTTTTATTCAAGGAGTCCACTAAGCCCAAAAAGTCCCAGTGACCTGCCTCCCTTTCATTTCCGTGAGCGGCTCACGAGCGCGTACGTTTTGGTAGGCACACGTAATGAGACCTTATTTCAAAGTCTCATCAAAACGTACGCGCTCGTGAACGAGAGCGATAAAATACTTTTTAGGGTACACGTCCGCGAGCGCGCACGATTTCTTGTGTAACTCTTCTTGAATGGTACGCTCATAAAGGTACGCAAGCGGACCTTTTCGTACCCTGCTTTAAACCTTACTTTACGTTTAGAACTTAGGCAAAAATTCTTAAAATAATCAAAAGAAGACTTTGTGACGAAGTGGGACATAGGGGGAAGTCTAAATTTGGCCAAAAATATGTTACGTAATTTATGAAGAAATCCTAATAGGAAATTGATCAAGGAAAAAAATTACGTCATAAAAAATTTTTCGGAAAAATAACTATATAGTTGCATTTTTTTATCATGATCCGCCCCGAATCAACTCCCGCCGCACAATACTTTGATCCCATACAAAGTGATAATGCAATTTTGTATGCTTGGTTAGTTTAAGTCAATTAAGAAATATTTCACAAATGGTTGAAATCGATCAGTCCCTAGGGCCTATATTAATTTATGTGTGATTTTGTATGGGAGGCATATGCATACAAAGGTTAGCCGATCTTAACAAAAATACGTCAGAAAGGTAATCAAATAGAGCAATAGATGTGTACTGAAAATGGTTGAAATCCGCTAGAACCTAGGGGCACCTCTCTTGGACCTATATTAATTTTTTACTTAACTTTTTATGGGAGGTACGTACAAAGGTTAGCCGATCTTAACAAAAACTATTTAGAAGGTTAGTTAAATAGAGTAATAGATATGTACCGAAAATGGATGCAATCCGTTAGACCCTAGGGATACCTCCCTTGGACCTATATTAATTGATTTTGCATGGGAGGTTCATACAAACTTTGGCCGATCTTAACAAAACTTCGTCAGAAGGTTGGTCAAGTAGAGTTATAGATGTGTACTGAAAATGGTAGAAATCGGTTAGACCCTAGAGGTGTCAATGCTCTAACAACATGTTGGAAATTTTTTAAAAATATGATTTTAGAACACTTTTTAAAAAGAGATAACTGAAAGAATTAGTCAGAATTGGTTGAGATATTTTAGATTCTGGAAGAATAATAAACAAACAATAGAAAAAAAAACGAAGTGGCCATTTCAGCCCTTGGAAGAACTTTGGCCGAGCTTCTTATGATCAATTGTGTTGTGTGTGTGCTGTGAAATGTTTGAACACAAATGATCGAGAACTCTACCAGCTACCAGCTATATGCCGACTCCGAACGGCTTTTGTTCTCAAGAAGCTTTTCATGGCAGTTTTTACTCTCTGAGGTATGCCATTGTCTGTAGAGAGGTGACGGCCGAACGGAAAAATTAATTCAATTGAAAAAACTTTCCGTGTCAGATGGGGGTTCGAACCTGGGTTCTCTGGCGTATGTGCCACACACTCTATCCACTACGTCACGATCGCCACCGTCTGCTTCTTCTGGTGGAATATAATTTACATCATTTGTCTCGGCGAAATCAAGATCTACAAGATGATCGCTTTCATCATCGAAATTAAGCCCTACGAAAAACCATTTAGTTAAATCAATCGAAAAAGTAAACTTTAACAAATTTTGACATTTTTAAAATTCACCCTCATAATCCTTCATAGTTTAGTAGTATAGTAGTATAGTAGTATTAACACTTCATATAGAAAAATTTCTGATAAGAACTTAAACTCACAAGAAAAAATTTGGCAAATTCGATAGTGTGACTATTAGGGCATCCAATTTCGGGACTCAAAAGCAATTTCGGGATTTCGGGATAAACATTTTAACTTTCTATGCAAGAATTAAAAGTTAAGATAATTTTTTTTTTTTATAAAATTGTCCAAAGGAATTAAAAAAAAAACACAGATTACTTCAATTGTATTCATAAAATGTTAATTTATCTATATACTCGTATATATGTCGTTCATGTGAAAGGATAAACGACTGTCGGTCAAACATGTCAGATGAAAATCAAAAGTTTTTGCTTTTTTCTGCCGGTCGGTCCAATATGTTGGACATGTGAACAGCAAGCGATCCAACTTGGTGCAATTTTTCATTCTGTTTTGATCGTTGCATAGTGAACATCGGCACCGGCTATTCAAAACACTGAATTTTGGATAGAATATATGAAATTTTATAAAAGTTTTCTTGAAATATGGAAAGATAAAATTGAAACATACTAAAATAAAGTAAAAATATTGATCAGTTATAAGAACAGCCAAAACTTTTTTTCATTCCGCCGAAGTGCTCTGCTTGAATGCTTGCAAATAATGATGTCGTCCCACATGGATTGGATTGTTTGAACGCTCGAAAAAATTGTCCATAAAAAATTGTCCTGTGACATGTTAGATCGTTTGAAAGCCCTTAATGTCAAATTTAAATGTTGAATTTTTACAATTTGAAGGCAATCCCGGGATCCCGAAATCTCGGGATTTTAATACTTATAATCCCGGGACTGTCGGGAATAGAAAAAGTCCAAGATCCCGGAAGGGATTGGAAGTCCTAGTGCCTATATAGAAATTACTTTTTTTTAAAAAAAAAAATCCAATGCAAATTAACGAATATGACACTTTCGATACTTTTAATAGGAGAAAATAATAAAAGTGTGCATTAGAGCGTATCACCAAAACTAACCTATATTTGACCACGCCTCAATCGTCAGACATTTAAGACATTTTCAAAACAAAAAAAAATTTTTTTTAAATGGTCCCTGTGGTGCTTTTTCCTTGTTTTTGTTATAACTTCGGTGTTTCTTGTCCGATTCTTAAAATTTTTTATGTGTGCTTGTTGATTTTTTGTAAATTTCTCTACTTTTTTCTCTAATATTTTTTTTTTTTGTGAATATTCTTATCTCAGTTCCTACTATATTATGAAATTCTAAAAATGTCAAATAATTAAAGCTCACAAAAAAACTATTAAAATCATGGGAACAAATAATATCGATAAAATTTATTTTTGGCGCAATTCCGATCCATTTTATACCAAAATAACACTTTCGAAGTGTTCGTAACCTCATACTCGACTTTTTATTAAAATTCTAAATCCAATTGAAAATGTCTTTTAAATGTCTACCGATTGAGGCGGGGTCAAAATATCTGTGTCAATAAGCAATAACGGCTTAAGTCTGAATTCAATGTTTCGAGAAATCTTGCTTCAAATTTTTTAATCACCATACAAGTTCTATGAGAGCTTCTTTGGTTTTTGTGTCATAACTCCGGCTAGCATAACGCTATAAACATAAAATTTTCTGTTCAGATAGAAATCTACCCGTAGAACACAGCTACAAGATATGCCAGAGATATGTTTACTTTTCTGCCATACAAGGTGATACGGTCTAGTGTGCATATTCGATACTTTACTATATCAATTTACGCAGTTCTGTGAGGAGTATAAAATTGCAAATTTGGCACAGCCAAAGCAATAGAATGCAATGTTAAAAGAAAAATTTAATTTTTCAGATTCGCAAACAAATAGCGACGATATGTGGAAATCAATTGTTTTTGTTAAGTTATTCAATATAAACATACCGACATAAGAGAAGACGCACCCTGTATTTCCGGGTAAGGCCGGGTTAATAAATTTCAAGGATAATACACCGCGCGGATATTTATAAAATTATTTATTAATAATATACAATTTATTTGTTGGAGAACAATAATTGAATTAAGTAAAATTTTTCATAATATGAAGTATCAATATTATAAAAACAAATATATGTGATTGAACAAAGAACAAAGTATATAAAGTAAATTTATTACAGTAGGGATATTAAAACAAGAAAACATTAACATACTATTGGGTTGGCAACTAATGGTGTTTTCGTTTCTACAAAAAAATGTTGCCCTACCATAGTGCAACATTTTTCAAGTGTTACACTCAACCCTGAAAAAGTGCAGGTTTTTGCATACTAAGAAAAGAACACAAAACACTGCCCTGCTTACTCAATCACCTGATTTATTTGTGGGCGCCAAAAAAAAAAATCGTTGAAATAATAAAAAAGATAAATAATGGAACCAGAAGGGCCAAGCTGCAGCAAAATATTTATTGGTTGTTTTAAACCTGAAGTTGTTTTTAAACTGCAAATTAAAAACAAGAAGAATAATAGGAATTTATTTTTATAATGTTTAACAAAAAGATATTACCTCTCTGTCCGTATATGCATGGATAACATCCACCACAAAATCTTTCACATGAGTTCGTTCTTCTCTGTTTGTGAAAAACACAGAATATTCCTCACCTTCCGAAGATGATGATGAAGACTCCAACAAGTCATTTAAACAATTTTGATCCAAAAAAACACAATTATTATATGCCATTGTTTAATATGATAGCAAAAATATTTATAACAATATAAAATGTCAAAAGTGTCAAGTTATGAATGAATATATTTATCCTTGTCTAACACACGCAGTTCATAATATTTTCGTTTAACGCAATCAGCTGATTTTCAGGGCAACACTCTCCCCTGATAAAGTTTCGCAGGGCAACAAATGTGCCTTTTTTGCCCTATATAAATGTAACATTTTAAGAAACGAACACAGAGTTTTTTCACCCGCTTGCACTTTTTTTACAATCGAACACGTAAAAAGACGAGGGCAATGAAAGGGCAACATTTTTTGGTAGAAACGAAAACGCCATAAGTAATTGCGGATTTCACTCATAGATGGCATTAGTTGAATTTTTAGGTTTGCTGACGTAATCGAAATGTTAAACACATTTTGTTATTTGATAGTTGGTACTTCAACTGTCAATCAGTAAAAAAATTGGTTTGATCGGTTGTGTAGTTTTTGTTTGGCGTCTGTTGAAAAATGGAAAATCAAAACGAACTTTTTCGTCATATTTTGCTTTTTTATTTCCGGAAAGGAAAAAACGCATCGCAAGCTCACAAAAAGTTATGTGCTGTTTATGGTGACGAAGCTTTAAAAGAACGACAGTGTCAAAATTTATTTGCCAAATTTCGTTCTGGCGATTTTTCACTCAAAGATGAAAAACGCTCTGGTCGTCCAGTTGAAGTTAATGATGACCAAATCAAAGCAATAATCGATTCGGATCGTCACAATACAACACGTGAGATTGCAAAAAAGCTTCATGTATCACATACATGCATTGAAAATCGCTTATAATAACTTTGCTATGTGCGTAAACTTGATATATGGGTTCCTCATGAACTGAAAGATAATCATTTAACACAACACATTAACATCTGCGATTTGTTAAAAAAACGTAATGAAAATGATCCATTTTTAAAACGATTGATAACTGGTGATGAAAAAACAACCGACTACAAAATCACTACAAAGTAAAAAATAATTTTAAAAATACTTTTCCTTTTAATTTCTTGGTCATATTTGATAATTTATTTAAACATATTATTATATATGAAATCTTATTATCTTAATTTTTTTTTTATTTGTTTTATTATCATAAATATATTAATTTCTTGATGAATTCAAAAGCTTTAAAGGTCGGCGCTAATATAATCAGACTTTTAATCAGAAGCGCCAACTTCAAAGCATTTGTATTCATCAAGAAATTAATATATTTATGATAATAAAACGAATTTGAATAATATTAGGATAATAAGATTTCATATATAATAATATGTTTAAATAAATTATGAAATATGACCAAGAAATTAAAAGGAAAAGTATTTTTAAAATTATTTTTTACTTTGTAGTGATTTTGTAGTCGGTTGTTTTTTTTTTAAAAAAATTTTATTTCTTCCTTTTTAGAGAATATGATAAATTTTCGAAAAAAGTGTATAAACAACATAAATAAAATTGTTCCGAAAAAATTTGTTCTATTAAAATCTGAAAGTTTGTTGGTTATTTCAAATATCTGCCTCTTAAATTTAAATTAGATGTCACATGTTTTGAAATTATTATACCCATTCTTGTAACGAGTTTTATTACCCTACTGTCAATTTTATTCGAGATATAGTGTTTTTCAAATATTGCCACGCCCCTTTGTTAAATAAGCGCCCACTTTCTGGAGCGTTATTTCAAATAATTGTGCCTACCCTTGTACTTTATTTCAGTACCCCAGCGTCAATATTAACTGCGATAGTGTTTATCTAGTATTGCCACGCCCATTTATCGAATAATGCCTACTTTATTGACCATAATTTTTAATAATTCTGCCTACCCCTGTACTACATACAATAAATTTCAGTGCCCTAGTGTCAATATTATTCGAGATACACTGTTTTTCTAATATTGCCACGCCCAGTAGTCGAAATCCGCCCACTTCCTTCACCGTAATTTTTACTAATAATGCCTACCCCTATACCAAATTGCAGTACCATAGTATAAATATTATTCGAGATATACTCTTTTCTAATATTGACACGCCCATTTGTCAAATAACGCCCATTTTGTTGACGGAAATTTGTAATAATTGTGCCTACCACTACACTAAATTTCAGTACCCTAATGTCCATATTATTCGAGAAACAGTGTTTTTATAATATTGTCACGCCCATTTGTCGAATAACGCCCACTTTATTGGCCATAATTTGTAATAGTAATGCCTACCCTTATACTAAATTGCAGTACTATAGCATCAATATTATTCGAAATATACTCTTTTTCTAATATTGCCACGCCCATTTGTCAAATAACGCCCATTTTCTTGACCGTAATTTGTATTAACTGTGTCTACTACTACATTTAATTTCAGTACCCTAGTGTCCATATTATTCGAGATACAGTGTTTTTATAATACTGCCACGCCCATTTGTCGAATAACGCCCACTTTATTGACGATAATTTGCAATAATAATGCCTACCCCTATACTAAATTGCAGTACTCTAGCCTCAAAATTATTCAAGATACACTGTTTTTCTAATATTGCCACGCCCATTTGTCGAATTACGCCCATTTTCTTGCCCGTAATTTGTAATAATTGTGCCTACCCCTACACTAAAATGCAGTACCCTAGTGTCAATATTATTCGAGATACAGTAGTATCTAGTATTGCGAGATCTATTATTGCCACGCCCAGTTCTCGAATACCGCCCACTTTTGTACGGGCACCTCCATGCTTATGATATCTATCTGTTCCCCAAAAATTATGGCAATCAGACATATGGTTTATGAGTTATCGATGTACATACATTTAAAAAAAAAAAAAAAAAAAAAACAGAGAAACCGACGAACTTGAGAACCTCCTCCTTTTTTAAGTCGGTTAAAAATAGGTTGTTTACAACAATGTCAATCGGAAAAGATCGTGAAAAAGTTATGCTATCAGCTTGGTGGGATTACAAAGGAATTGTCTACTTTGAACTTTTACCACCCAACCGAACGATCAATTCAGATGTCTACATTGAACAACTAACAAAATTGAACAATGCAGTTGAAGAAAAGCGGCCCGAATTGACAAATCAAAAAGGTGTTGTATTCCACCATGACAATGCAAGGCCACACACATCTTTGGTCACTCGGCAAAAATTATTGGAGTTTGGTTGGGATGTTTTGCCACATCCACCATATAGTCCTGACCTTGCACCATCTGATTACTTTTTATTACGATCTTTGCAAAACTCCTTGAATGGTAAAAATTCCTGGTTCAGTTTTTTGCTGATAAAAAGCAGATGTATTATGAACGTGGAATTATGATGTATGGGCAATACATTACAGAATAAAATTATTTCGTTCCATTAAAAAATTGTTTTTTTATTTTGATATAACATAACAATAAGATAGTTTATTATATATCTAGGGTTTTTGGAGTTTGTGTCGGATTTGCCATTAGTGCCTTTTATTGCCTTTTAAATAGCTTGTAAGAATAAAGAAAAAACTAGTTAATATCGAACACGTTTATTATTGTTATTTCCCGTTTTGGTTAGAAAACATGAGGGAAAGAAATGCTTTTGTCTGGCAGCGTTGGCTACTTAACTTGCACTTGAAGTTCTACTTCGCCCGATCTTCTGCTAAACATATGTGTTGTGCGTGTTTGCACACAAATCGATCTAAAAGGGATGATACCTTCTATGTCATACGTTCCAAAATAAAAAACACAAAAATGTCCATTAAGACACATTAACTCTTGAGGTGTGTCTGGTCATTTCTTTTTTTTTGTGCTCCTTTTTTATTATATTCTGACTCAAACCGGGTGGTGTTTGGAGTTTCCACACGCGACAGCACTCAGCTACGGTCACCACTTAGGATTTATCGTAGTTTTGTTTTAACTAAACGATCTTGAATTATTACAGCTACAGTTTGAAAACAATAACAGGGTGGTATATGAACAGTTGTATTTTAAAGCTCATGCTAATGCTCTTGTGTAAGAGAGTTAATAGCACGCTGTGCTGCATGATTAATACTCTTTTTACTCCTTTTTTTTTTTTTTTTTGTGCTCTAGAAAATGCGAACAGTTGGCTAAAGAAAAGTCTATAGAAATGAAAGATTCGCCAAAAGCAGAACTTTTGAATTATATGTTTACAGGCATTGTGTGTTCTTCCCACGCACGGATGATGTTGTTGAAAAAAAAAAAAAAAAAGAAATCGTATTTGAACTAACAATAAAATTCTTGGCATTTAAAGCTGTATCAGGGTGCAGTGCAATAGCAGTAGCAAAAATTCATATTTTTTCCCCTTTGCATCAACAAATAAATAAAGTACAAATATAAATAGTGAACGCAACTTGTTCTTGGGAAAATACACACGATATAGGAAAAGTAAACTGTTAATTGATTTGGAGTACCAGTTAAGTGCATTAATATTCTTTACAATTGAATATAAAAACAAAAGCAAAAACAACCTTGTGTAAATATATTTATATATTTTCCGGCGTGTGTAAACTGTGCGGTTTACGCTGAATTAACGCACCCCAAAAAAACAAAAAAAAAAAAAACAAAGATTGGCTCTACCCTAATGTTTTGCTTTTAGCATTCATTCAACCTCTACCTCCTTCCTTCCTTCCTTCCTTTCTTCCTACTTTTATGGTACAATATAATATATTCAATTGAAACTATTTGAGGGTTGTTTGCACCCATCTGTTGCTTTATCCGACAAGGAAACCCACACAAAAATATATCATGGTTGAATTGATGCTTTTGCTAAAGTTAAACATTAAAAGAAATAACGCACACATGTTTGTCAAATAAAACTTTATGGTATTGGAAGTTGGTAGTTATCAAGGGAAGTGTATTATGCATGATGAGAAGCATTTGTAAAAAAAAAAAAAAAAAAAAAAAATAGGCTTGTGTCACCAACAAAAATAAACACACTCTGAAATTTAGAAGCTCTTCAAAATTTGCTCGGATTTATTTGTTTTGTGCTTAGGACACAGTCGTTAAGGATAAAATCTATTTGATATTTTTATGGAATGCGTCAACAAACTCCTTCCTTCCAAGCATAAGTTCAAAGGCAACAATTTTTTTTTTTTTTATTTTCATATAAATGTGCATAATTTTAGCTAATTGAAATCAGTTTTATAACTTGTTGCAGTTCTTTTTGTTAATATTCTACTACGAAAATATAATTTACATTGAAAATGATCAGCTCACTTAAAACAGCTATAAAGTTGCTATAATGTAAAAAGATTTAACGCCGCTACAATACTCAATCCGCAGCACATTGCTTTTGTTTAAAATTAAAGTTTAGATATGAATTGCATTTTATTTAGATTTTGCGCTCTCCTTTTCTCTACAACACACAAATTACACAAAAAAAAAAAAAAAATCAAAACATTTTAAATAAAAAATAAAATTAAATTAACAAAAACAAAACATTAAATTACTGCAAACAAGTTTTCTGTTAATATCGCCGAAAGGTATTCATGATGTTATTTTTTTTTTTTGCCGTTTATTGTCTCGAACGAAAGTCACCAGAGTATCACGATGAAAATAAAAATTCGCGAAACACTGAGAGAATGCAGCTTGGAATTGTGTAGCTCAAAAAAGCTCACATAAATACGTCTGTGCTTTTGACTTTTTCTCTTTCGGCTGATGAGCTGAGAAAACTCGGTGCGTGCAAATTACAAGATGCCAATGCAAGAACCTGCCCACGAGTTCTTGCTCTGTAGAGAACATAAAGCGAATGACATCAATAACAGAAACATACACAATTATGTTGTTTTGTTTTTTTTGTTTTTTTTGTGCATCTTTTGATCATTCCAATCGTACTTTAGATTTTTATTTTGATGTTTTATTGGTTTTCTTCTTTTGGGTTGGTTATTTTTTTTTTTTTATTTTCAATCAAAATGTCGGCTATCGTTGGTGCGCTGCTATACTATTTATTTAACGCCACTTTCGCTGATCAATAATAAATCTTTCTGAAGTAAACAAAATTCGCGAATTGTAATGTTTTTTTTCTTTTTAATTACTTTGCCCTTTAAGCATAAATAAGCAATAAGATGAAAAATAATAGGGTTAAGCAACTTAAAAATGCACAAAAATGGCTTTTCGAAAAAAAAAATCTCAAATATAAACGTTATTTCAACTTAAATAAGGGTACAACAAGAGCAAAAGTTTTAAACTCTTTTCCGAATATTTTTCACAAATGCTAAAACTTACTCTTAGTTATCTGTTAAAATTTGCTTTTTTTATAGTAGTAAAAATCTTAACCCTTCATTCTGTATCACGAAAATGCACACCAACGATAAGCAGAAAACGAGATGCAATCGATTTTTGTATAGAAAAAAGTATTGCTAAAGGATGGTGTTAATTTTTATAATAAATTTTAAAATTGTCGGAAAGCTTAAAATTTCGACCCCAAATTAACCTAGAGTAAAAGGTACTAGTACTGCTGTATGACTTATTTTATGAATGATTTTATATAAAGCACATCTTGAACAAGTTTTTTTTTTTTATTTTAAGGGAGATGTCTGATTTTTTTGGATGGAAATTGAACAATTTTCTAAAATCTATTTTATTTTAAAGGAAGAGGCATCAAAAACTATTTTCTTTTTTAGTAATTATATAGTTCATTTGAACCAGGGGACGCCGAATTCGTTTAAGGGGTTACATGACATTGGCAGTTTTTTGAAATCGATTTTTTTTTAATAATTTTGTATTTTAGTAAATATTCTTAAGATTCTAAGATGGAAAAATTCCTACGGGTTCAAAAGTTACAGCCGGATTAGTGAGAGCGCATTTTTAATTTTTGCGCTACCTATGTACGGCAGCTGGTATTTACTTGTTTTACTTGCTACCTGACTTTTGGTGGTTGTTATTTCGTACCTACTTGAAGAGTGAAGCCCGAATTGCTAAACGATTGCAAAAAAGTATAAGTCCCCTTTTACATTGATCAAGACTTGAAGTCAAGTTTTTTTGACGTTCTCTTTTGAACTTGACGAAAGCTTTCACATTGGTCAAGACTTGAATTCAATTTCTTGTCTTCTTTCCTTGTTTTCTTAAAAAATAAAGCGAGATAGGTAGCAAGCAAACTGAAGCAAACTGAATTTTAATAAATTTCTATTAAAATATATTAAATATAAATATATATATAAATATATATATATATAAATATATAAAAATATATTATTATTAAAAATATCTACAAAAACTCAGTGAGTTATTTAACTCACACACAAATTTTACTGCAACTGAAGTCTAACAAACTCACATTGATATGCGAAAAATAAAATAAAAAGTACTGTCAACAACGCGAAAATAACAAAATGAACACGAAAAAATTGCCGGTACAGCTTCAAGTTTTTTTTCCCCTTCCGTCGCTTCCGATGTGCGGCGAATTGCCTACAAATTCTGAAACTTGACTTCAAGTCTTGATCAATGTAAAAGGGGTCTAAGAAACAGCACAACAAAAGATAACGAAGGCATACAGTACGAAGCAGGCATGGCAGATTGAAGGTAACCTTTTTTTTTCTTTGTTCACAAACTTTGAACGCGTTTATCTCGAAACCATGTTTTTCGTACTGGTTGCGGCACTAGCGGGTTCATTTTTTGACGAAATTTTTTTTTTTTGTATTTTTTTAAACTTGATTCGCTATCGTATGACACGAGCTTTTTTTTTTTAAATTTTTTCGATTTTTTATGAATTTTTAAAATCAATATTTTTTCGAAAAAACACTCTTTCAAATTTGGAACAACACCAAAAATTGAGAAAAAAATTTTAAAAAAAAAGTTTGTGTCATACGATAACCAATTTTGTTAAGATTTAAAAAATTCATTTTTTTCCAGATCGGACAATTTTTGCAACTCCCAGCGCTGCAACCACGAGGCCCCGTTTTTTTCTCTGCCGCCAGTTTGGAGCTCTATAAAACCATGTTGGAGAGAAAAATATATTTTTTTTTGAATTTTTTTTTCTTGTAATTTGTTCAATTCCCTACAATAATAAAACAAATTTGGAAAAATGTTTGTTTTTGACTGAGTTATGAATTTTTAAAAAAGGTCTGTTTTCTCTGCAGCGAATGTCATGTAGCCCCTTAACAACAACACAAGCAATTACTGAGAAATATTCGTAAAACGATTTGTTTCAACAAACGACACGTTGTTGCGTTCGTGATTTTGGCACGAATCAAACCAACAACCACAACAACGACATAAGCAGCTACTGATGTTTTGTCTGATATGTCTGAATAAAAGTCTGATTTAGTCCACAGTCCACTGCGCTATGCATCATTTGTGCTGGTACGACCACGTTTAAATTCAGCAATCCACTTTTCTACCATTTGTCCCGATGGAGCAGAGTCCGAATAATGTTTATCAAGCCATTGTTTGGTTTCCACTGTATTTTTTTTTTCAATAACAATAGTAGCACACAAAATGCTATAACTCACGAATCAATTGTCAGATTGTTGTCAAATTTTTAAACGTATCGTTTGAAGGTTGGTACTAAATAAAAATCATATGGAAAAATCTAGTAACGCCATCTATGTGTCATCCTATGGACTTTTTGAACGTACTGTAAATACTCTTTAATGAAAGAAACTGTTGAAGAAATAATTTTTAACGAAGGTTTGATTTGGTTGAGCTTGCAATCTAGTGTAGCACATTCGTAGCATTTGTATGCTACAGATTTTCAATGTTGCATTGTTGCAAGAACATAGCAAGTGCAAATTTGTGTATTTTGTTAGTGTAGTGAAAGTATATGCAATCATATTTTGCAAATGCACTCATGCACGACCATTTGCAATGGATCGTGAACTCCACTACTATGTTATGAAGAATTCAAAATGGCGGCAACAAGATGGCGGATCATATATTTCGATTTGGATAAAGACGACTTTAATGTCTTAAATATATTTTGTACATATTTTGGCATTACTTTTCACAAATCTGTAATCCAAAGCTCAAAACTGTATAGTATTTTAAAAAATCTAATTATTGTAGAAAACGTACACATCGCATTTGTCAATAGGTTTTACAGGAGTAAAGTTTATTTTTATTTTACATAAATTTATTTACATTAAATTCTTAATTTATATAAAAACGTAAAATAAATACATTTATAATCAGTAATATCGCAATATCGTCACTACTTTCAGAATTTTCAGTTTGTGAAATATTGCTAGGATAAGCTGGTATTAGCATTTCCAGAGCGTCATGAGAAAATGGCAAATTTTTTTTCTTTATAGCTTTTGTGATTCCTGTCAGCATTGGATCTGAGTCAAAAGTAAAAAAAAATCAGTTAATCAGTTAAAAAATCAGTGTTGAAAACTCCCTTGAAAACTTTCTGTAATTCTTAAGCTTGTATAACCTTATATGCTTATTTCGAGCTTCTGCAGCCTCTTCCGATAGCTGTCCGATTGGCAATAAGGTATTTGAGATTACTTCTGAACCAGTTGGTGACATGGGATACCACCCATACAATTGTACACAAAGTTTGGCAGTTTCTTGTGCATATTTTTTAAATTTTGCAACATCTATTTGATGTCCACTAGACAATGTTTCCAAAATTATTTTAAATCTAAAAATCAAATGTTTATCAACACCAGTTATTTCAGATGACAACTCATGATCTGCAAAAAATCGTCGACTTGTGTTGCCATCATTTGAATTGCCAAATCCTGGCTCAGGCCTATCAACTAACAGACCCATTTTATTTTTAAATTTGGCTTGAATTTCTTGCTTTTTTAGCTTCACTACATCTTTTTCACTTTGTGATCTTGCTTGCCATTTTTTATTGTTAATTTGTAGGAGATGCAAAATGCTTTCAAAAAACCTAGTTCTGGCGTGTAGAATTGATAGACCAAATTTGAGTGCATCTAAATGTATGTGACGTTTTTTTGATAAATCGTTAAATTCTTTGCTTGTGGCACTGCAGATTTGTAAACCTTTGCATCAGCCATTGTTAAACAGAGTGTATGCACAATTTTTACATCTTCAAATAATGTGACTTGGAGTCCTTTTATTTGGGTTTGAATGTAATGGATCTCTTAGTTTGTTTTATCAACATGCTCGTGCACAAATCTTATTCTGATGGGTCTACAATAAAGCGGTGAAGATGGAATTGGATTTTCCAAATTACTTTTTTATCCTTACCACATAATATCTGCAGTGGCTTTCTTCTTTGAGTATGCATTCAACATTGAAAATTCAGCTTGAAACTAAACGGTACTTCCCCACCAGTGCCAACGCAACGGACGCAAAATTCGTGAAAAACTGACATTGCCATCTGATAAAGATGTAGACATGTGTACTAATTTTTTGGAAAAAAGGGATCTAGCTTTATTATTTCTATAGCAATTGAACAAAACCTTTTATATTCATTGATATTTAAGCTTATAGCTATGTTCTGTAGTATTTATGAGGTTATGCTATTTTAATGACGTTACTTTGTATGGGAGGAACATTTGGTTTTCATCCAAATTTACTTATATTCAAACAAGACCCTTCTTTTAAAAATATAAAATCCCTCCCCACAGTTTTACAAGTGTAGCTTAAAAATAACAACAGTTAGAGCAATATCGTAGTTGTTTTCGTAAAATGGCAACCCTCAGTCGGATCGCAAAAGTCCGCAGCCAATTTTATCCAACAGTCATGATAAATAGCTATTGCTTTGTTAACAAAGGAAAATTTTAATGAGAAATGATAATGTATATAACAAAATGATTAAGATATTGAATGCTAAAATATTTAAAAAGTAATTTATTGGCATTTTTTCTATATTTTTAAAATTTTTTTTTTTAAAAAAAGTTATTAATATATAAAAAAATGTGTTCATCCATATTGTTTTAAACATCCTTATTCAAAACTCGGCAAAAATTTACCATTATACAGAATAACTACAATTTTGCTGAAGCCTACTTTCTTAATATTGAATTATTCGTTTAGCCACTAAAAAAACTGTACGAAAATTGAAAAAAAAAATAATAAGTACGCCACCTAAATCTATGCTTAATTACCTATACTTATCTGGAATTACATTTCTGAAATTATCAATTTCAGAAAATGACTTTTGACCAGCTTTTGACAATAAATACTCCATAGTGCGCCGTGGGGGATTGAACCCGTGTCCACTGATCAAGAGCTCAATGCACTATCCACCAGGCCACAAAGACTCGTGAGAAAGTGTTGTTAATTCAATGTTAAGTATAACAGAAGCTATGCTGCAGTCGATCGTCATCATCTATCAATAGATAGAGGATTGTGTATTTGCTATACTACGCCTAATAAAAATTTGCTTCAACTTGCCACAAGATGTCACTATGTTCGCGTTGTGAATGCGTTTGTGGTGTTGTTGGTACAACGAAAAATTGGCAATGCCCACAAGTGCGTTTACAAGTGCGTTTTTAGGTGTCAAAAAAATAGATGATATCAATTAATATGGAATTAACTAACGCATGCATGACATCGGCAAGGTATCTAAAATCTTTGTTAAATTTTGTTTCGTGTGTGTTCTTTAATATATAATTTAATTTATTTTTTGATATTTTAAATTTTTGAATTTAAGTTATCAAATCTATGAAACTGCGAAAAAGCTTCGCTTCCCTCGTGTGTCCGACGACGCACCTGTTTTTTTTTTAAATTTATTTCTATTTTGGAGTTATCATTTTTTTTGCTAACTTCGTTCTCCCTCTGGCTAATACTAGATCCGTCACTGGGCAGTCATGAGCTACAAAGAAACCACTTCCATCTGATTTGTATCCACAAAAATGCTTTCAAAATATGACTTTCAACTAAAGGATAAATGTATTACATACGTTTAAAGAAAATTATCGTGACAGAATATATTTTCAAGCATGAAAACGATGCAATACATTCTTCTAAGATAACTCAAGATTTCTCAAGGTGTTTCCTAATAATTGCAAATAGTTCCAGTAGTTAAGTTTATAATTATTTCGCCGAGTATATAACACCAAAGAACAAGAAAAGTTTATATATTAATTTCTTAAATAGTTTTCTTCACAGTACTAATGAAAATTAGGTTGAAAGTTATTAAAAATAAATCCAGTTCTTTTCTACACGCAGAGCACACTCCGATACTAACTCTAAACTACAAAAAGTTTAACACTGACAGCTTGGATCTAAAAAGAAACACGCTAACATTTATGACAGTTCGTGGTCTACGCAAATTTAAAAAAACATAGCGCTTTTTTGTTTTAAGTATTATTGATATTATGTCAAAAACACTCGGTTAAAATTTTATTTTCTACATGAAACGGTTACTTTTACTCGCAGCGAATATGAATTTATAAATTCGTGTTTTATTTTTTTTATTCTTCGAATTTATGTACGCGTGTAAACAGGGGGGAGGGGGGGGCGAACCTTCACATGGCAACGTGTCTGACTGCCTCAACCTGGCGAGGCCAGCATATTATCCATGTCGAAATCGTCCCAAGTCGACTCAAACCTCCACGTGGTGTTGCCTGGGCAACGGCAAACTGGCATTCGTCAGTCAGTTTGACGGCTAATTTGAGCGGCGGGTTAAAAAAAAAAACGAAATGGCCATTTCAGCCCTTGAAAGGATTTTGACCGAGCTTCTAATATCAATTGTGTTGTGTGTGATGTGAAATGTTTGCACACAAACGATCGAGAACTGGACCTACATGTTTCACACCGACTCCGAACGGCTTATGTTCTCAAGAAGCTTTTCATGGCAGTTTTTACTCTCTGAGGTTTGCCATTGTCTGCATAGAAGTGACGGCCAAACAGAAAAATGAATTCAATTGAAAAAACTTTCTGTGTCGGATGGAGGATTCAAACGTGGGTTCTCTGGCGTAAGAGTCTCACACTCTACCCACTACGCTACGGCCGCCACTGAGCGGCGGGTTACCTGGCCTTAAATAGGTTGTACGTCGGGTTTGAAGCCCACCACGTAAAAAGCCATTTCAATGAAAATTTCGATAATATGAGAAAAAATTATCCCAAAATCTGATGACGACTACCGCAAATGAAAAACTGATAATGATTTACGGATATGCACCTGGAATGTCCGAACTCTTAATTGGAAAGATGCATCTTTCGATAGAGGTGTGAAAGGTGTCGATCGGATGGGACGTCAGAACTGGCCCATCACGGCCCATCACAAGTGGTGATCTATTCTGTGCAAAGCACGGATTTCTGTATCCTTCCAGTTGTTGGAAAGCTGAGGGTCATTTTCGAAGTAATTTGCTGCGTAGATTCCGAATCCGAATCCGGCGCCAAAACTGGCCCATCACGCCAGGATTTTGAGATATTTGTGGTTATGTACCCGAAAAACGGCGTTTTTCCTACTTTTGAGGTTATGTACAGGGCGCAAAAAATTGTTTTGGTCTGTCTCTGCAGTTACATCATTTAGTACAACTCTTACTCTTTAATTTAAGAGTTCAAGAGACCAATTACGATTTTTTGTCGCAAAGTGATGACTATTCGAAGTTACGAAATCTATGCCTTCGACGTCATTAGCATTTGCATTAAGCCTTTGAGACATATTTTATATGATATATTTTTTTGCACCCTGTGCATAACCTCAAAAGTAGGAAAAAACGCCGTTTTTCGGGTACCTAACCTCAAATATCTCAAAATCCTGGCGTGATGGGCCAGTTTTGGCGCCGGATTCGGATTCGGAATCTACGCAGCAAATTACTTCGAAAATGACCCTCAGCTTTCCAACAACTGGAAGGATACAGAAATCCGTGCTTTGCACAGAATAGATCACCACTTATGTCTGCACATATTTTTTTTTTTTTTTTTGTAACGATTCATATATTTCAGAATAAAAGGTCGTAGTTAGTGCAATTAAAATATCGTTTTTAACGATACTTTTTGAGTTATGTCATTATTGCTTGTGACCACAGATATATTGAGACTATATACAGACGAATTTATCGCACACGCGAAAAGTTCAAAAGATAACATCAGCATAAATACACATAATATATGTAGATCATATATGACTCTGTTGATCAAATCAACTAATTTTAAAGTAGTTGATAAAGTAGTTTTTTGTCAACCACAACTAGTTGAAATTCTGACTTTTTTCCATAGAACGAACTAACATATTTTGCATGGTGATGTCCGCTAAATAAGTCAATTGACTTTCGCCTGCATATATTCTCGACTACTTGTTAAATTAGTTATATTTAAATTATTTTTTTAATTACTTTAAAATAACCAATTGAAAACTATTGCTGATGGCCTAAAGTACAAAATAATTGATGAAATAACATGGTTAAATATATATGAACTTGTAATCTAATAAAAATTTGCAATTAAAACATGTCAAAATCAGAGTAGCTGCCGCCTTAATATAATTCAAAGTATTTCATATACTAGTTTATTTTAAATTAGTTTTTTAACTAGTTGTTTTTAAAAACAAGTTAGTTTGTTCCTATAGGGGAATGACAAAAATATTTCGAATGGAGAAAATGTGCGTGCGATAATTTTATAGATTATTAATCCTTTCCAAAAATGGATTTCATTATCAGCAAAGAAATAAACAGAAAGTTTAAGCATCAGTATAGAAATATCTGCTGTAATGTTTGTTTAGAAGAAATAAAAAAAAAAAACAAATTTTTTTTCTCATAAAGTACCTATGTATAAGTTAAAAATAGCTGTAATAAAAATGAAGGTAGGTATTCTTTATAGTTTCAATTTTTTTTTTTTTTTTTTTTTTTTTGTAAACAAAACATCAAATTGTCATAAAAATGACAAATTACTTTGACATCTAAAACATGAAAAAAATTACACAATTTTTAAGCAATTTTTTGGGCAAAATCAGCGTCAACAAAAAATAAGTCAAACTGTTCTGCATTAATATCTTACAATCACAAAATAACAACAGGTTGGGCATATTTTATTAGACTGACATTTGCCATTGAAAATGCCAAAGATATAAAACCAAACTATATGACACAAGAGATAAAAGGTTGTCACCCTAAAAACAACACCCTAAAATTCTTCCAAAACAGAAATATAAATTTTTGATGCGTTCAGGTAGATGAGAGTCATTTAGCTCGCCTTCTTAACCATTAGATTTAAGTACGATTGTGTTTATGTGACGCTAGGTAAAAGTGACTATTAGAGACAAATACCCTTGAACAACAACAATGTGTCAAAGCTGTTTGTGATGGTAGCATGAAAGGCTATTCCAATTAGAAAAGGGTGCTTTTTGTTTAAGACTTTCAGAGTAATAGACCAAATGAATGTTATGCTTCTTTTTTTTTTTTAGATAGAGTATTTTTATAGAGATAGTTGTTATTTAACAGATGGTGAATGGCATATGTTTTGTTATTTGTGTGTTGTAAGGTTTGACAAATTACCATGAAAAGTCTAACAAAAGAATCAATGTGTTGTTTGCCAAAGTAATAGAGCACTCAAGAATTTTAATAATAGCCCACTCGTGAGTAACTTTTTCGTTGGACAATTGATATATTGCCGTATACGAAAATAATCCTCAAGAGGTTTAACGCGTTGAGCTGTCGGTGAAATGTACTATTTGCGTGTTTTATACATATATACCTATGTAAAAGGCAACATTGTACCGAATAATACAAATTTAGAAATGTGTCGGTAGCCAAAGTAATTGTTAATGGTGGTACGCTAAAAAATGAGCTGGTACCAAACAGCGTTCCTTTAAGGGGAAGGAACATTAATTCATCCCTATTTCAGTCAATCTAAAAAAAAAAAATCTCCATTCTCTAGTCAGACATACGTAAATTATTTGGAAAGTTGGCTTTTGCCGCTACGTGCTCATCAAAGCAGAGGTTCATTTCGTGCTACAAGTACTACTATTAAGATTACTCTCAAAGGACATATAAAATAAATGCTTTTAGGAGTTAAAAATTTAACAACTGCAGCGTAGGAAAAGGAAAGTGTACGAAGGAAAAAGCACATCATTGACCATGAAAAGTTATTGTATTCAGCATACATACATACAGCAGTCAACACATATAGAATCCTTATACCGAATTCAAAAAAAACTTCGACCAATTTATAAGTAATCGCCTGTGATAAAAAGAGAATAGTAACAACAAAGATGATGGGTGAAAGATTTTAAACTTTTGGAAACTTTGTACTTTTTTGCCAAAAAAAAAAAAAAAAATGCTAAAATAAGATATAAAGACATAAAATAAGATTTTGTTCAGGGGTGAAAAACCATTTTTTTCATGTAAGTTTGTTATACAAAATAAATTAAGCTTTAATAAATCTTAAAAAATGCTATGCTTTCAAATTATAAGAAAAAAAAAATGTTTTTAATTTCTTAATTTAATAATAAAATTTTAATTTTTCTAATGTTTCGGGGGGACAAGTGCCCTCCCTTGTCCTACTCTCGCTACGCTAATGAAATAAGACTAAAAAAACAAAATTTATAAACATTGTTGCTTGGAACTATTTCTCGCTAGATTTAACGCCTACAGATAAAAGTTATTGTAAGACAGTAAAAGTTAGTTCTTTGGCCTGATGAGAAATATTATAAAATAGTCAGGTCGCGGAGGGCGCCGTTTAAGCAACGGAATAGCAAAATTGTTACATGAAATAATTAATAGTTAGTAAAGGTTGATTCTTAGCTCTCATTACAAAAATAAACAAAAAATTGATGACCCCATTAGGCCGCAAAGAGAGGAGCTTCATGATCAAAAATGCAACGACGTTGCATGGAATTATTACTTAGTACAGGTAGAGAGAGGCTACCATTAAAGTTATAAAACCAATATAAAGGATGAATTTTAAGGCGTCATCAGGTCTCGAATGAAGCAGCTAAAGCAACAAAAATGCAATATCATTGCATGGAGTTATTTATTACACATTCATAGTGTAGATGTTACGATTTATATTAAAGAATGACGACAAAAATAAAAAAAAAAAAATTTACGTAATTTATGAGCAGCACCTTATAATAAAAAATTAAATTTCATTATGATTGCCAATTATTATATAAAAAATAATACATTTCCCAGGTTCTACTTAAAATAATTAATTGAAACTCATTACTAACCGAATCTTAAGCATATTTCGGATACATATTTGTAAATTAAATTATATTTTGAATTTGTAATTGTTTGAAACTTTAAAAAGTTAGGTCTTAAACCGGTTTGTGCAAACCTTAAACCTTAAAAAACAAAGTTATTAATAAAATTAATTATTTTGCATTTTCAAAACATGATGCAATTACAGATAGTTTAAGTGGCAGAAAATATTGAAATAGTTGATTAAAATATCATTGCCGATTTATGCTACACGGTTGCATTTATTATTGGAAAATAACGAACAATTTATTTTGACCGAATACCGTTGGTAGAACACTGTTGGTGTTTTTTAAAAAAACAAAAAAAAAAGTAGTTAAGTGTATATTCTTAAGCACATCTTGTGGCATCGAAATTTAAAAAAAGCACCAAAAAATACACCAGGCACCAAACCTCATTTTTCTTGCACCAAAATTTTCTTTTACACCAAATCTGGTGGAAAAAGCCACCAAGTTGGCAACAGTGCCTTGCACTATACGCACTTTGAGCTTTTTTCATATGATTGTATGTGCAGCGTTTTCCAGCAGCTTTCCTTCTAGGTTCGGCTCGGCTCGGCACAGCAACCAGCCGGCACTATAAACGCGACCTTAGACACGATTTACTCGAAACACATTTTTTTTCTCTCTCACGCCCTTTTCATATGACGCAAATTCTATTTTGACTAGAAAAACATTGTGTTTTTAACCCATTAAGCCCGGCTCTCAAACCCGTGGGTGCAAGAGGTTAAACATTTCTGTGAGGAGTACTTGAGTCAATCATAGTGCGGTCACTCACTGCCACGCCCACAACACACTTTTCTTTTTTGACAAGCGAAAGTGCCTTTTTGGACCCTAGGGCCGCAATGTGTTATAAATTGCTACTGGAAAAATTATGTTGGATAGAATAGAAAAAAAAAATAATTTATTTCTGGGAAATAAATAACAAATTAATGTTATAAACAATACTAATTGGGAACTCACATAAGCTTAAAAGTGTGAAAAAATACCACGGTGTCCTGTGGAATAAAGAAGACTACTATAAGTATCGATCCTCACCCCTATTTTTTTTTTTTTTTGTATATACATATATACATTTAAGAAAAAATTTTATTTTTGTAAATTGGAAATTCACAATTTTTGACTTCGGAAAAGGATAAAGGTAGACGACATCTTATGACAAAACATGCCAAGAGTCTAACAAAATTTCATCCCTCTGCCTTTCAATGCAAAAATAACATGGCCGATACCTTTTACTGACTCTGAGCTATGTCTTTTTAAAAAAATTTATTTTCGTGGTCCGTTTTCGCACCCGTAGGGCTTAATGGGTTAAAAACAAAAAAATTGTGTAGTTGCGGTAATTTAAGTTAACATTTTTAGACTTGGGGCTAAAAATTCGCGATTATTATTTTATAATCTTAAAGCGGTTGGATAACTTATAACGAAAATATAGGGTGAGGTGGGGTAATGTGTACCATGGGGTAATGTATACCATGGGGTAATGTGTAACGCGGCGATTTTTCGTACAAAATGTGAACATATGAGTGAAAGAACAACTGTGATATGTTTATTTTGACAGCAACTACTAGTTTTTTATAAGTGTTGGAAGTAGGCAGACATACATTTCATTAGAGTTCTTAAAAAGCGTGAAATATTTTTGTTAAAAAGTTTTTTTAATTTGTTTTTAATTTACAAAAATTTGCGTTTCGTATAAAATTTTCTTCAGATTTTATAAGTGAGTAGATATAAAATGTGGTATTGCTTAATATCTTTGAATATAATAAAAGATTTTAAATTTTTTCACGTTGTGATAAAAATCCATCAATGAGAAAAAATTTACTTACTTTGGGGATAATGTGTAACACGCACGGTGGGGTGATGTGTAACACATCTTACACACATTATAATTGCCATTAAGAAGGCAATAACGTCAAACTCTGAAATGCAATTACATCAACGTCATTAAAATAGATCGGTCCAGTTCAAATTATTCAGCCCAGACCAAAACTCAATTGTGGTAGGAAGTCAATGAAAAACCTGTGTTCCAACAACGCCACAGAAACGGTAACAGTTGCAGGAGTTGGCAAAAAAAAAAAAAAAATATCAAAAAGAAAACCAAACAAACGACAAAAAAAGCTGCAGATGCTCGGCCGCAAAACCGGCGCTCTTCGTCGTCATCCGAAGAAGGCCAAGCATTTTGTATGATTTGTTGCGAATTTTTTAAATCGCCAAAACATTTAAATCGCAAAAATTCACTTGAATGCAACAAACAATGAATAACACGCATGGTAGGGTGTTATGTAACACATCTTACACACATTATAATTGCCATTAAGAATGCAACAACGTCAAACTCTGAAATGCAATCACATCAACGTCATTAAAAGAGATCGGCCCAGTTAATCGGTCGCCGCAAAAACGGCGCTCTTCGTCGTTATCCGAAGAAGATCAAGAATTTTGCATGATTTGTTGCGAATTTTGTAAATCGCCAAAACATTTAAATCGCAAAAATTCACTTGAATGCAAAAAACCATGTGTAACACGACCGGTGGGGTGTTGTGTAACACATCTCACACACATTATAATTGCCATTAAACGGGCAACAACGTCAAACTCTGAAATGCAATCACATCAACGTCATTAAAAGAGATCGGCCCAGTTCATCGGTCGCCGCAAAAACGGCGATTGATCGTCGTCATCCGAAGATCAATAATTTTGCATGATTTTTTGCGATTTTTTTAAATCGCCAAAACATTTAAATCACAAAAATTCGTCGTCATCCGAAGAAGATCAAGATTTTTGCATGATTTGTTGCGAATTTTTTAAATCGCCAAAAAATTTAAATCGCAAAAATTCACTTGAATGCAACAAACAATGCGTAACACGCACGGTGGGGTGTTGCAAGCACCCAACAAATGCAAGCGCCTTTTTATTTTTTTTGTGAGCCATTTTATTTGTGAGAATTGTCACTTCGATATGGATATTTCCAATAAATATCATTTTACATATGAAATGCATTTATTTTTTTTTTTGCAATTAACAAAGCCATTCATAACGGCATATCAAACCAAAAAAGCCGTAACTACATTTTTTTTTTTCTTTACAGAGCATGTCAAAAATGTTAAAAACTTGCACTTATTTTAGATTTAAACGCGTTTTTTTTATTTGAATTTTCTTAGTTAATTTACTATTTTTGGACGTATCTCCAAATAATAACGTCACAATCTATCATCTTCTGTAAATAAATAAAAAATGTAGTTACGGCTTTTTTGATTTCACTATTCAATAGTTAACGAACAGTTAACGATGTGTGAATTGAGAATTAGATAGATTTACGAGATATTGCTCGTAAAAAAAGTCAAAATAAATTTGTAACCAACATTTTGTTGGTGTTACACATCACCCCACCGATTTGAAGAACGACCAAAAAAACTATATTTGAAATTTTTATTCTACTTCATCCATTTCTCAAAATACTCAACAGCAATGAAAATACTCACTTCGAATTGATTCTCTGCTAGGGATAGGCCTTTAAGCCAATCAAAAATTCAATTTCTTAACACTTTTATTGCAGCAAATAAAAACGTGTTACACATCGCTCCACTTCAGCCTAATAAAATCGAATTTGATGCTCATGCTAGATGCCGCACTCTTACTTATGACGGCATATTGCTGTTACTCTTTAATATTTAACTATTAATATAAATACCGCTTCAAATTTTTTCGTAATCTTATCAAAACCAAAAATTTGTTTAGCTTTAAAAATGCTTTGAAGTGCTGTTCTTTAAGTTAGCAAGCCTTAACAACTAAACATTACAAAAAATAACCAAATGCAGTGAAATGCTATAAATAGGTTATTCTAAGACAATATTTGTATCTATTCTGTTTTCAGTAGTTAATGCCATACAATAAAAAAAAAATATTCAATAAATAAAATGTTTGCTTTACTCATCTTGTTATATTGCTTAAAAAAGCACACATCGGGATAAACTGGCAAACAAAAAGACAGTTGAATCTTAACTATCAAAACAAAAATAGCAAATATGCGGGTACAAACATTAGCTCTAAGAGCAGTTTTTTATTTAAATTTTAGTTTTTCAATAGTACCGCTAAGCCAGATAATTTTATGTCTGATATATTAGTTGAGCATCGCACTTGTTTACACGATGATAGGAAGTAGCTATTTTTGTTTTGGGACGCTGTACAAATAGGTTAAGGAAAACCCCAATATTATTACATTGTACACGAAAAGAGGGGAATTAAAACAAAAAAAAAATTATAATATACACTAATATTTGTCGATAACGACAGATAGAAATTCATGTGCATACAGAAAAAAATACAACAAACGTATGAAAACAAACAGTTTTTCTGAAATAATCGTGTCTAATGATAGCCAGTGAATTAAATAAACAAAAAAAAAAAAAAATCATTTAATGTGATTTAGTTCAAGTATGACAGTACACTCAGAAAACAAAAAGCCAATAGGCCACCTATTGATTTTATAGTACACGAGACAATGAGATTTTCCCATTTTTTTATAGCTTTTATATGATCTCATACTATTATGTTTTCAATAAAGTAACCCTATAAAAACAATAACAACAACTATGTTTTTAATTAGAATTTTACTATATTTTCAATAGTATTAAATAATTATTTTAAAGAGAATAAAACTATTGATTATTAATAAGTTAGTTTATATAAAAGTTATATGAGAAACATATTAAAACTAGTAAGGATGGAGCTTCGGCAGGGTACCGAAGCTAAAATACCCCCCGCGGCCATATTTAAGTATATTCGAAGTAAAGGTCTGCAGAGAACCATCCATTCTTCTTGTACAAACAGATAAAACAAGTAAGAACTTGATATTACTGGTACAAATACAACAACAAGTAGAGCTTAACTTATGCTTGCTTGTTGTGGATTGAGCAGAGAGCGTATCATCTCCTTCTCTGGCTCTCATTGTAATGTAAGCTTTTTTTCTCTTCATCGGCTCCAGTAAGTAAGTAAGTAAGTAAGTATCCATTCAAAATGGGTATTCCAGGTAGTTCTCTTTGAGTTAATCTCATGCTTTTACTTTTTATATGTTAATAAAAAAAGTAATGGTGTAATGGATATGGATTTTGTGAATCGATAGCTTTATAAAGGGTGGGATTTTGAATAAAACACTAATTATTTAGGAAATTTATTATTGTCATTTCTTTTTATTATGATAATATTGGTATGGTTCAATTATGTATGGAACAAAATATCGGCCAAATGGCGGCCGCGACCTCGGCGGCACACCTCCATCCGAAGGTCCAAATATTCGATGACGCTGAGGCATAAGTGAGGTTCTATGCCGTTAATGTGCCGAATTATCTCATCCTTTAGCTCTTGAATTGTTGTTGGCTTATCGACGTACACCTTTTCTTTCAAATAACCCCAAAGAAAGAAGTCAAACGGTGTCAAATCACATGATCTTGGCGGCAAATTGACATCGCCACCACGTGAGATAACGGCCATTGAATTTGTCGCGCAAACAGCCATTGTTTCTGTTAAAACCACATATCGTCCACATTCATATCTTCCAATTCGGGCCATAAAAAGTTCGTTATCATTTTACGATAGCGAACACCATTCACAGTAACTGCCTGACCGGCCTCATTTTGGAAAAAATACGGCCCGTTGATGCCGCCAGCCCATAAACCGCACCAAACAGTCACTCTTTGTGGGTGCATTGGTTTTTCGACAATCACTCTTGGATTATCATTCGCCCAAACGAACCCACTGAGGTGAAAATGTGCCTCATCACTGAAGATAATTTTCTTCGAAAATTGATCATCCACTGTTGCCATTTCTTGCCACCATTCTGACCATTGATGACGCTTGAAATGGTCAAGAGGCTTTAGTTCTTGAGGCAATTGCACCTTGTAAGCCTGTAAATGCAAGTCGTACGAGCAGTACGAGCATGCACTGGCGTTTTCACATCTCCTACAGACCCGGTTTGCTCAAATTTTTGCACGATTTTTTCGATTGTACGCACATTTGGACGATTAAATTGACCGAAAAAAATCACGAAGTGCACGATATGCATTTTGATTTGAACGCGCATTTTCATAATAAGTCTGAATAACTTTAACGCGTTGCTCGATTGTGTATCTTTCCATGGTTCAAATTGAGTTAGTCTGAAATTGAGAAATGTCATATGAAATGCAGAAATAATTTGACGTTTAGGTGTGGTTCTCATTCAACATCGGCCCTTTAAATTTAATCACCTTTAATAATTAATTAATTTTTCATTGCATTAAGTTGTCGGTAACAAATGTCTATGTTATGTTTATTTTTTTATGAAATAAATTTAAAACTTCAATGCATTGCACTTAAATAAAAAGTTTCTTTTATTGTTTTATTAAAATAATTCGCACTTTATTCTTTATGCTTCTGACGTCACATATCCAGATGTTCCATGTTGAGATAATAATATTACCAATATATCTGTTTGTTGCATATGTTCTCAAACTAGTATTCTTGATGGTTGATAATTTCATTCCCTCATACATGTTCTATCGTTATACAGTCAGCGCCAAAAGAAAGTGTACACCAAATAGTTCAATATTTACGAACTACTATATCTTGAAAAAAGAATGAAACAATAAATACCTTAAATTTTTCAAAAGTGTATTAAAATGTAGTTTATTTTAACCAAAACAAAAAATTAATTTATTTTTTCTTGAACATAAAATTATTAATTAATTGCAAAAATGCTTAATATTACGCATCAAAAGAAATTGTACATATATAAAAATGATTGAAAAAACTACAAAATTATTTTAAAATCAGTATTTTGTTTGCTTTCTTTTAGCTTTAATAACTGCAGCAAGCCGTCTGGGCATAGATTCAACCAAATTTTTTGTTATTGCTGTCGGAATATTGTGCCATTCCTCAGTGATTGCGCGTTTTAAGGATTCATTGTCACTGGATCTGCCGGTCGAGATGTTTCCATAAGTGCTCAATGGGATTCAAGTTAGGTGATTGGGGGGTGATCTAACTGCTTTGGAGTTATGTATAGCAGCCAATCTTTAACAATCCGTGCGGTATGCTTAGGGTCGTTGTCTTGCTGAAAGACCCAATTTGATGCTAAGCATAATTTCTCGACACTTGTCCGCAAATTTTCTTTTAAAATGTTGAGATAATCTGTGCTGTTCATAGTACTATCTATGAACACAAGATTTCCAACACCACTTGCTGCCATACTCCCCATACCATCACTAAGCCACCACCGTGCTTTACAGTGTTGACTACGTTCTGTTCTTCAAACGCTTTATTTTGATCTCTCCATATTTTCGGTACAGCTTTCCTTCCAAATATTAATATTTTACACTCGTCACAGAATAAACGTTAGTACGCTTGTTTTGGTTTCTTTTAGAAATAAGTGGCTTTTTCTTGAAACTCTACCATGTAAGCCATTTTCATGCAGAGTACGGCGAACGGTGCTGGCACTTATTCCTGCTCCGAATGTTTTTGTAAGTTCCTCCGCTATTCTGACTGCACTGTCATATGGATTTGTCCTAGCCCTTCGCACTATCGCTCTTTTGTTCACGGCTGATAAAATTTGTGGCCTGCCGGAACGGGGAAGATCTTCTAGACTTCGCAAGTTTTTGAATTTGTCTAGAATTTGTTTTACAGTATTATGACTTCTGTCGATAATACTAGCAATTTCCTTGAAAGATTTGCCTTGAGCTGCTAATTTTACGACTAAATTACGCGTTCCTATTGTTGTTTGCTTGCCCATGTTGAATATTAGTGAAAATGATATAATTGCAATAATTATAACCGCACAGATCATTGACATGAATACTAGAATATAAGCAATGCTAATGTAACAAACCAAAATATAATTAGTTGAAAAAATACCGTTATAACAAGAGAACAATTAAACATTGGGAGAGTATACACTTTGTTTTGATGCGCAAAATCGTATAATTTAGCATTTTTTAAAAAAATTTCAAGGTGAACAAGAATTAAGAGAATTTTTGTTTTTGTCGAAATCAACATTTACTCAATGCACTTCAAAAAACTGCAAGCAATTTTTTTGTTCCATCTCTCTTTTAAAATCTATTAGTGCTTAAAAGTTGAACTATTTGTTGTACACTTTTTTTTGCCGCTGACTGTATAAAAGAGAAATATTCCATGCATAATCAATGCTTAAAGAGCGAAACCGATACAAGTAGATATAAGAAAAAATAACAAAAGATAACTAGTATGCTTGGATGGTTCTTTGCAGAGCTTTAATTCGAAGTCTTTAGCCATGACATACACGATGACATTCACTTTTATATATTGACGAAAGTTTTCCTATTTTCATGACGTTACTTTGTATGAGAGGTAGGCGTGGTTTTGATCCAATTTTGCCAAATATCATAGAGGTAGTTCATATTATATTTTGCAAAGCTAATGTGCAAAATTTCAAGACATTTCTTTAATTTTTGTGGATTTTAAAGAGATTTTACGTTTAAAATAAAGCCACTTTGTATGGGAAGTGGGTGTGATTTTCATCAGATTTTGCCATATATCATGGAGATGGCTTATATTACATATCAAAGCTTATGTGCAAAATGTCAAGACATTTCTTTAATTTTTGTGGATTTATAAGAGATTTTACATTTAAAATAAAAGACACTTTGTATGGGAGGTAGGCGTGGTTTTCATCCGATTTTTCCAAATTTCATAGCCAGGATTTAAATTGACGATCAAAGCTTGCGTGCCAAATTTCAAGGCATTTCTTTAATTTTTGTTGATTTTAAAGACATTTTACGGTTAAAATAAAGTCACTTTGTATGAGAGGTAGGCGTGGTTTTCATCCGATTTGGCCCATTTTCGAACTTGATCTTCCGAACTTGTTTATTGAAAAATAAACTTATATTTTGTATTTCATCGCGATAGCTTTAAAATTACGGCTATAATCGCGTCGACAGACGGACACACAGACGGACAAACGGAAATTGACTCTGGAGATGATGCGGATCAAAAATATATATATTTTTCTATACCAGCCACGCCTCTTTCTTGGCATTACAAACGGAATGACAAAGTTAATATACCCCTTACACAGTGCGCGTTGAGGTATAAATATCTGAGTTGTCTACTGGCTTAAATGCGCTGGGGTGGCGTCTGCATTCTCTTTAGGTGCTGCCTATGTGGATGGGTAATACTTCATTTTGATGGCTTCTGGTCATTGCATTGAGTCTCAATAAAGTAAAAAAAAAATTTTTTACATAATTTATTGTCAAATTATATGACAATCAAACGCATTGTGGTTAGTTTATAGGGCATAGCATATTTGTTACCAAGAATTATCAGAAAATGTGGTAATGCAAAAGTGCAGTAGGAATAAGTGGTTGAGCTAAACGAAAAATTTGCAATCGAATGATGACATTTTTGCAGATCGAAAGAGAAATTTCGGCAGGTATGAGGAGAATATAATTGTCCAACAATTTTTTTTCCAGTGGGCCGATTCTGCCATTAAACTTTTATTAGCAAAAATACGCATCATGAAATGTGAAATATGTATTCCATATTTGCAAATAGTTTTTTTATTACATCCCACTTAAATTCCTTCAACAAGATCCACAAATCCATAGTTTTCACCGTGAAAGAGGACAAGCCTTTCAAAACAACGCTACTTCTCATATATTATACACTTTAGATTGAGCCAGGATTGCCAGTCAAAATTCGGAACAATTCCCACGAAAATTACCTTTTTCCCACAGTACCACAAATTAAATACCACCAAAATTACCACGGTCAAAATAAACAAAAAAATTCCCACCGCATTTAAAAAATACCACAAAAAATCCCGCGATCATTAAAAATTACCACAAAAATACCAAGCTTTTTAAAAATACCACCAAAAATCCCATACGCATTTAAAAATCCCAAAAACAATCCCATACGCATTAAAAAATACCACAATAAATTAAAATTTCGGAAAATCTGGAGATGTTCAGAAAGCATTTTGTAACAAGAAAATGAAAATGTCCGAACAAGGTCGTAACACTTCGTTTACTCTAACCCTTTACAACTAAAAAACCAAAGATATAATAGTGTTATTCAATGAACGCCGTATTAATGATGTTCATAGCATAAGAGCGGTATATTTACAGAAGCGTATTTTGCAACAACAAAAGTTTAAGGATTTTTACAAAGGTAACTTACAACATAAAATCGTGGTGTAAACAGAGCGTTTAATGCGTATAATGGCAATGATTTCATATGAACTTTTTGCTTAATAAATGTGAAAAAATCATATGAAAAAAAAGAAATTCCCAAATTCCCACGGCAATTAAAAAATACCACGCTGAATTAAAAAATACAATAGGAATTGCCAAAAAAAAAATCCCAAGGGGAATTAAAAATTACCACGAATGGAATTTTCCCCACAAAACTGGCAACCTTGCATTGAGCATTCGTTGGTCCTCTTTTTCACTCATTCTCAGTTTTCTTAAAAGCAAGTCGAGTTTGATGGAAAGAGGAACGTAAGGAAAGGGGAAAGAACAGAATTTAATATACCTTCTAGTTTTTGACATTATGCTTTGCACTTTCGGTGCAATTAAAAATGACGCTAAATGTATTAACTAATTAATGGGAAATGCGGAGTTTACACGTCTTTTCGAACTGTAATTTTTCCAACATTTTTCTGATCTTAACTTAAAAAAAAAAATGTTCATACCTTCTTATAAACTCGACGTAACATTATAATATTCATTATAAAAAAATCATTCTTTTCATAATAAAGTGAAATAAAAAGACAATTGCTATTTTAAGCAAAGTTGTCCTACACATTCTTGCAGTTTCAACGCTACTGCGACATCATGCATGGAACACATTGATGACGGCAACTGTTTTACTACACGACAAAAAAAAGAAATGTAGTCATACCGATGGCAACTTGATTATTTTGAAAGCGACGCAACAAAAAGCTTTCCCACACGCAAAGTCAAATTATTGAATGAATAAGGCATTTGACATGCTCTATAAGCAATGAAAAAAGAGCAATTTTTGTCGCCTGTCAAAATAGAAATATTCCATACCGACGACATCAACAAAGAGCAACAATGTCGTTAAGACATATTCACCAAACTCACCTCCATAAGAAATACATGTAAAATAAATTTGACAGATGGCGTAACGTCGTTGCCGTCGTTAATGTGTTCCATGCATCATTCGTAAAACGCATAAATTTATATACCATATATGTTTTATAGGTAGTTTATGGCACAACAAGAAGGCAGTCATAAATTGCACAATCTCCTACTAAATCTGTCAATTTAAAATAAAGCACACAGATAGAAACCTCAAAAATGTCAACTATTTTGTATGAAAATAAAATGTTTGGTTGTAAGGCCAATGAGAGAAAAACAGTCAAACTTTTGACTACCCTTTTCTTTTGTTATCGGTTAACTCCTTTACCAATGGCAATACTACATACATAAAAGAACCAGTATTGCCACTTTGTGAGGAATTCCTCAAAACGTGAGGAATTTACACTGGCTGTGAGTAATTTTTGAAGAATTTTATTTTGAGGAAATTTTGAGGAATTTGACAATTCTAAACATTTCTTATATTTTACTCGTTAACGCCCAGAATGTTTGAAACTTTGAACAAAAAAATAGCGCTAATTTTTTATGGTGCTTTACACGATGCAATAGTTGAAAAATCTCAACAGTTAAAAATAATTAAAATCTCTGACAATTCAAAAAAAAAAATCAGTTTTTTTAGTGATTTTGAACAGATTTAAACACCTTTTTCTTAGAGTCGGAAACACAATCAAAGGTGGTGAGTGTGTTTTAATTTTCCAAATCTGGCTAATACTTTCACTACGATTGTTTTATCTCTCACAATGGCGGCCCAAAAAGGAAGACTTACAATTATTAATTTTTTAACGTTGCGACCCTGAATAAAATATTAAACAATTAATTACCAGAAAGCCAAAATATATAAATTACTATTTTTCTTACATAATTTAAAAAAAAAAAACGGAATGGCCATTTCAGCCATTTCTTACATAATTAGCTTAATCAAAAATTTTAATTTTCTAAGTCGACTGCATAATAACATTTTTATCTGATGAGGAAAATGTCTCCTTTTTTAATATTTCTCTAGGGTCGCCATGGAAAAAATAAAAAAATTGTAAGTATTACTTTTTGAGCTGCCATTTTGAGAGAGAAATCTTAGTAAAAAAATCAACCACATTTAGAAAATTTTAATGCCCTCCATCTTTTATTATGTTTCCGACTGTAAAAAATTTCTTTCCTACTGTAAAATTTGATCGGAAAAAAATAAATCATTCAAAAAAAATTTTTTTTTTTTAATCGTCAAACTAATACGAATCTTAAATTTTTATTAACCTTATTAAAGAATCGTTACAAAAACTTTTTTGAGGAACTTTATTTAAATTTGAGGAATTTTTGAGGAATTTGGGTTTAAAAAAGTGGCAACACTGAAAAGAACAACGTGACAATTATGATATACAAGCACAAGCGCCATTTTAACTGTGAAAATGATCGTGAAAGTAAGTAGTAAGTCGCCTTTCACATTGGTCAAGAATTGAAAGCAATTTTTTTTGACGTTCTCTTTTGGACTTGACGAAAGCTTCTACATTGGTCAAAAATTGAATTCAATTTCTTATCTTTTTTGCTTGTTTTCTTAAAATTTAAAGCAAGCAAACGTAAGCGACTGAAGCCAACAAATTAATAAGAGAGAGAGAGATGCACGACGATATACAAAAAATAAAATGAAGTAATCTGAGAAAAATGCGAAAGAACAAAAGGGAACACGAGAAAATTAACGGTACAGAGACATCGAGACCGTCGACTTTTTCTTCCCTTCGTCGCTTCCGATTTGCGGCGAATTGCCTACAAACTCTGAAAATTGAATTCAATTCTTGACCAATGTGAAAGGGGTCTAAGTGGTAGAATTTGTGAAAGGAAACAATTTATTGACTATAAGGCTGTGTGCTATTCGGAAACTTTTCACTCGTGGTAGGAAATAAGTTACTGAGTTGAATACAATTTCTGTCTGTTGAAATAAAATTTTCATTTTTGCTGTGCCAAAAGAACAATGAAATTTTGACAACTAGGCGTTTTAGATTTCGTTAGTGTATTAGCGCTAGAATTTATTTTGCAAAATTGTTGATATAACTGAAAATGAACAGAAGTTTACGCAAATATTTTCCACGTCTGGTTGCTTTGCTGTCGGAAGCAAAAAAGTTTTGAACTTCTTTATGACTTCTTTTAAAGGAAGGGGAAAGAGTAAGTACTGCTTTTGCTTTTCCGCTCCGGACAACTACCTAAAACATTATTCCTTTTTTAATATATATTAAAACATTATTCCTTTAAGGATATTACCTATTTTCGGCCAAGAGGTTATTCCGAATCATTAAATGCCATTTTGAATGGAGACAATGCACAAACATAAATGCATTTAAGAGTGTCTGCTAGCGCTTTTCGCAAAATTGTGGAGTTTATTCCAGCGAAGCATCAAGGATGGGCAATAGAGTATGAAGTGGTTTGCTATCGAGTAGCAAGTGGCTTTATGGGATTGCGGACAGTATGCGGACATATTACGTAGAACTTCCTTTGCTGTTTTGTTGGGACTGCCATTATTTTTTAATTCTTTGTGCTTTTTTAATTTATAATTAACTAAAAAGTTTAGCTTTCATTAATTTCACTTTAGTTATTTTAAGTGCGAACTTACAAGTGTTTTTTTCATGAATTTTTGACAATCATATTCACCTCGCAAGTGCCAAATATTCTCATTCAGACTGTCAAAATTTCATCATCCGAGTGAAAAGTTTCCGAATAGCACACAGCCTAAATTCGTTATTAATATTACAGATTCGAAATTAAAAGCAGCAAGCAGACAAACTTACAGCAATCAGAAGGAAAGTGTACGGCCAGGTAAGGTGTGATTTTTGTTGCGCACATAATTTCAGTGCGGAGTCCCACGTAATTTTAGTGCGGAGGCACTAATTGTATGAATTTAAATATATTTTAAAAATATATAAATAAATATAATTAAATTATATAAATATAATAATATAATTAAGGGATTTCTTTAAATTTACAGATGAATACGTTTTACTATAAGGAATATTAGGGCTGTTCACAATCAGGCGCAAATGGTCTTGCATCATAGCATTTGTAAAATGGTAGAGTATATTTTTACTCTACACTAACAAAATATGCAGAGATGCATTTACTACGCTTGTGTAAATATGCAACACTTAAAACCCGCCATTAACACTAACAACGAAATCAGCCTGGAGATAAAGCGAAGAACAATAATTGCTAATAGGTGCTACTACGGGCTCAGTAAGCAACTAAGTTCCAGAGCCCTCTCTCGATCGACAAAACTAACACTCTACAAGACGCTCGTTCTACCTGTGCTGCTTTATGGCGCTGAGGCATGGGTAGTTTCGCAAACTGACGCAGCCGCTCTGGGGGTGTTCGAGAGAAAAGTTCTTCGCAAAATCTTCGGTCCTGATCGAGTCGGCGATGACTATCGCATCCGAATGAACCACGAGCTGTATGAGCTCTACGGAGACATTGACGTAGTTCGGCGTATAACTGTGCAGCGATTACGCTGGCTGGGTCATGTCCATCGTATGGACGACGAAGCTCCAGCGAAAAAGGTGCTCGAGGCGAGGGTCGCTGGTCAACGACGACGAGGGAGACCATGCCTCCGATGGATGGACCAGGCTGAGGAAGCCCTAACCGCACTTGGTGTATCCGATTGGAGAAGGCGCGCGCAAAGCAGAGGCGCCTGGCGAGAGCTGATGAGGTCGGTCGAAATCCGGACACGGGTTGTCACGGCCACCTAAGTAAGTAAGTAAGTAAAACCCATAGTTTATATTTACTATACATATGCAATACTGAACTCTAAGCTAACAGCTGATTGTCAAAAAAATAAAAAACAAAGATATGGAAAATATGTAAATAAAAAAACGAATTAAACGGGAGAAACTCAATAAAAAATTCATTAAAGAGTCAGTGAGCTATCAGCGTTAATTTTATTCTCTGCAACAAGTATTGCAAAGTAAACCGAAAAAGACCGCTCACGATTGATGGCAAATTTTTACAATTGCATTAATTTGCAATGTCAAATACTCAAGATTGTGAATAGCCCTATTGTTTTGTTAGGTACTGATATAAAAACAATAGCATTATACTATTTATTTTATATGAAGTTTAATACTTTCATCTGGTAAAAGCAATATTATTATAGCATTGTTTTTTATACAAATATTCATATTAAAGTTATAGTAAACGTTTAAAGCACGTTCGTTTTTAATGGTAATAAAAACTATTGAAAAATATTTTTTACAATCACCATAAAATGAATTGTTTTCTAACTATGTTAGTAATGGGACGAATCGCATTGACGAATTTTAATGGTATAAAACTATTGGTTATATTCGAAAACATATTGTTATTATAGGATTTTTTTCTGAGTGTATATTAAAAATAAAATAATGCTTTAACAAAGTAACTTAAATGCAAAAAAGTTCAATTTTGAATTATAGAATTGGCATTTAAAAAAACAAAAAAAGAAAAAAAAACTTAAGGTAATAAATATGTGCAGCAGCCAGATTTTGGCATTGACAGTCTTTTTTTTTTTTTTTTTTTTGAAGTGACTTGACCGGTTGTTATTTAAGTTAAGCTTACTTTTTCTTTTGAATCTAGATTGGGCAGTTTTGCTGCTGAACAATAATAAGAATCTAAATAATTAGTGGCACAAGGTTTAGATACCGCTGAACTTAATTCAATTCAGAGAAAATTTTATAGAAACCTTAAATACGAGTTAATTGGTTCTTTTTTTTTTGCTACTTCCTTGAAAACTAACTATGATGACAGTCAGCTTTCTTATTGGTTTTTTTTTTATATTCCAATGTTTACAACTGATAAGAGGCATTATTATCTGTACACCATAGAAACTCGGTCAATACACTTCAGCATTAGGAGTGCACATAATGAATCTATTTATTACAAACAAATGTTTTCCTATATGTCAAAAGAAGCGTGATAAAAACTATCTTTTACTGTCAATTCCATTTAAGATATAATGATACACAACAACAAATACAACTTGATACCAACACATATATTGCATGTCTCAGCACAATTGACGCGTGTTAAATCAGCTTAACTTAAAAGGTAACTTTAAGCAAGAGCATGAATAGGGCGAGGGCGAAAGCGAAGGCGAGGGCACACATAAGCAGCATAAGTGTGAGGAAGGGCCTATAAGACAGAATGAGATCAACGAAACAAACTCGGCATAGCTACAAGGTTGGCAAAATCGATTTTTCGCCATTTAATGGTTGTTCATTCACACCGGGTGGCACATATTTTAATAGTTGAACTCAATATACAAAAATGAAATTATGAAATGCCAATTGAGAAAGTTATGATAAGAATTAATAGGCAATAATAAAATAATAAAAAAAAAAAAAAAAATAGGTAATTACATAAGCACATAAATACCACAATTAAATTAGATCACACAACATTTATTCTGGTGTCTTTTATTTGGGAAAAAATATATGAATTGCAAAATAGGTTGCATAAAATATAAGTAATCAAACCAAATTGCTATAAGTAGCAAAGTTATATTTTATACAGCTGTTGATTTAGTGCCTAAATTAACTTTATCCGTTCTTATACTTTGCTACCAGCATAACTTATACAAATTGAGTGGGTGGGTGTCTTAAATCAGTAGCATATAAATATATACAGTGACTCACAGCTTATTTGAACCAGTGCCCATTCTAATTTTCAAATTTCCCTATTTAAACTAAAAGGAAAAAATTTTATTTATTTCATTTACCTATTTTTTAAGAACTTATAAAATAAAAACTAAAAGTACTGGTACTTTAAGGGTCACAGCTTATTTGAACAATTTAATATTAGACTTAAAATATTATTAACCATTAGGTTATTTTAATATTTGTGTGGACCCCCTTTTGGCCCACAACAGCTTTGAGTCTCTTTGGCATAGAGACTACCAACTTCTGTGTCACTTGTGGGGAGATTTTGACCCATTTCTCAATTAGAGTGTTTTTTAAATTATTTTTGTTTGAAATTTGGTGTTTTCGAATGTTTTGTTCCAAAATTGACCACACAATTTTCGATCACGTTTAGGTGAGGTGACTGCGCGAGCGGTGGCATTAAGTGCGGTAGAAATGAGTCGCTCCGAACATGTATAGTTCATGAAGCCATGTTCACAGTCGGACATGGTTCCAATCATTCCTTCGATCCATTCTTAAGCAATATGAACCGACATCTCTTTCGTACTTGTTACTGCAATGGTGACTGAGATGGTTGTAAAACTGATAGAAATAAAATATATATCTCTCCTTCTTTGGTAAAAGTAATGAAAGAAATGACAAATAAAACTATTAAAAGATATATCGCCGTTCTTGTCATTTGCATTGTTTCACTCATTTGGTAGCAAATGCAAACTGGATAGCTCCGAGACATGTTTTGGCTCCGAGAAAGCTGCTATGTATGAACATGTTTAAACAATTAAAATATGTAGGATGAAATTTAATATAAATAATGTAGAATATTGTTCATTATACTATGCATATGAGTGCATATGAGGTTCATTATATTATCATATCCTTAGCAGATTGGTTTTATTATAAATTTGGTACACAAACACATTTTTCCCTTCTACAGATCAAAGGAACTGAATGGCTACGCGCACATGTTTCCGGGAACTAGTTCCGCTGTACGAAAGAATCATTCCATGTTCATTACGGCTCCGGAATGATTAAGCACTAGCCTTAAGTGCGGACAATTCCAAATAAGCCACGACTGCACAATCCCAAAGGTATGCTTCGGATCATTATCTTGGTAGAACCGAAAATTGCGCCGTATTATTCCAAGCTTCTCGGCACTTTTGATGAAATTGTTTTTTTTTTTAAATGTTGTGATAAATTGTTTTGTTCATCGTAGACTCCATAAACTCCAACTGGCCCACGCTGGATGCGGACATACAGTTCCAAACCATGACGCTGTCAACGCCATGCTTTACTGTTGGTTTGAGGTTTTCTTTATGCAGCTGTATTAGATTTCCGCCAGACATACAACATGCCATCAGAGTCAAAGATGTTGAATTTGGACTCGCCCGCGAATATAACTGTGTGCCAGAAGTTTGAGTCCTTGCAAATGTGGTCCCTAGCGAAGGCAAGCCGACTCAGTTGGTTTTCTTTTTTATAAATGGCTTCTTGCAAGCTACTCGGCCATTAAACCCATGCTCGCGAAGCACACGTCGGACGGTTTCAGCACTACATGTCTTTTCTAATTCGCTGTGGACTTTAGTAGCCAGTTTTGGAGCCGATAACTTCGGGTTGACCTTTATTTATCGAGCGATATATCTGTCGTCAGTAGTTTTATTGCGGTGTTGATGCGGTTTTGCCTTTATCATGCACTCAGTTCTCGTGCACAAATTGTGAAATGATATGCTGCACCGTGGAATTGCTTAAATTTACCATCTCAGTCAATGTTCGGTGTGATGTGCCTTTTTTGAAATGGTTTTAGACTTCTTCACACTTCTCAAATGTTGTACGCCGTCCCATTTTCTAAAAATTCTAATGTGACAATTTTAACAACCAAAATCATACTAAATATTAGTTAAAAAACATAACTGAACATAGCTAGAAAGTAAAAGAAAGTGTTTGGTACAAATAGGTTGTGAGCATAATTTTTGCTGCGCAGTTAGGCGTTCCCCACTTGCGGAGAGAAACGGTAACATATTGCATATTTTCTTTTACACATCTCTTTGTAGATATCTTGCATCAACAAATCTGCATTTACATTTTACTAATATTCTATTTAGTTAAAAAGAGAGTTAAGTTTAAAAATTAGAACAGGCACTGGTTCAAATAAGCTGTGAGCCACTGTATATATATATATATATATTCAGTGCAATCATGAATCAAACCTCCTGAGTAAATTATTCACTTTCTTCCATTCTCTCCTTACAAAAGTTTCGAACATGCCCTTATGAGAAAAGAAGGTATAAAGAAAGTTTGGCAGTTGATAGTTTCTATATACATATTTATGTTTACTTTTATATTGATTTATGTCTTAGGGTACGCGCACGTAGAACGCTTTTTTTACGGCGCTTATTTTCGGCGCCTACTGTAGGCGCCTAATTTTTTTTTTTTTTGTGCGGACATAGAAAACTTATGAGTCGAGAAAAAACTGTTTAACTTCAAAAATTTAAAAGTACATTTTATTAATTATTAATAAATTGTCATCATCAGAGAAATACCTCTTTCTTCTTCAATGATTCCGTGTCCATCGCGTCCATTTGTGTTCCTTTAAATTGAATATTCTACTTAAAAATGTTTTTGAAACAAACTTGATCTTTCCCCGATTTTTGGGTACACAAATTTTTGACAATATGTCGCTTTAAAGCGTAGAAGAAATTTTGTAGGCGCTTTGTTTCGGCGCTTACTTTAAGGCGCCTAAAAAAAAGCTTCTTATGCGCTCGGATTCACACAATATATATGAAACATTGCTCATGCTTATAGGCGCCGAAAAAGAAGCATTCTACGTGCGCGTACCCTTATACTACAATAAAAGCAATATTTATATATACGAGTTTACCACGTGTATGCTGCATGTTTTTCCCAGTATATTTTATTTATTTGAACAATTTGAACAGAAATTAATTTATTTGAAGTGAACATTTTATAGCCGCGTATACAACAATACGGCGAGCTAGATGGGGAGTAAAACCAATGTAACGAAATGGGTTTCATGAAAACAACAACAAATGCCTATTTAATAATTTTTAATATGTTTGCTTTCACCGAGGATTGAACACACATGAATCCATAGTCGGCTGTTTTACCAACTGGGCGGAGACATATTTATTTGAGTAGCTCATACTTATGTTAAATTTTACAAACAGTAGTTTTTTTTTCTTTCTTTTATGATTGAATTGAGTCTTTCGTTGAATACTCTGCATTTACATTACGGTCTAAAAATTTGAATCTGAACGAAGATTTTTTTTCAGAATATTAGCATACTTTTAGGTATTTCTCAAATTGAGTTTTGATAAATTCAGAAAGCAATTTTCGAAGTAGGCCTTGCATTGATTAATTTGAAAACAGAACAGTCGGCAGAGTACCGAAGCTAAAATACACACCCCCCACCCCCCCGCGGCCGTATTGAGGTATATTCGAAGTCTTTAGCCGTCTATAAAATGTTTATGTATGAACTCCAAAAATATATGTGTCAAAACGCTTAATTTTATTTTACCCTAAGCTGCCACTGCTCATTATGCTAAAGAATATGTGTGCGAAATTTGATTAATATGTGGATATTCATGCCAACGGTGTGAAACAATTTCGTTTAAAATTAAAGTGCCACGGCTATCGTTCAATTCCACCCAATTTTCTAGACTACTGACTGCTCATTATTCCAATGAATATGGAAAATTTGGAAGAAGTCGAAAAAACTGTATGGAAGGAGTTCGATTTAAATTAAGTGGGACGCCCCTGTTTAATTCCGCCCAATTTTTTGGACTAATCACTGCTCATTATTCCAAGGAATATATTTGCAAAATTTGATTGAAATCAGAAAAGCGGTGTAGAATGAGTTTGATTAGAATTAAAATTGGCACGCCCCTTGTCCAATCCCACCCACTTTTGTAGGCGTAAAACTCTCGTTATAGTAAAGAAAATATGTGTGAAATTTGGTTGAAATCGGAGAAACGGTGTAGATGAAGCTAGTTTAAAAATAAAATGCCACGCCCACTGTCTAGTACCACTCAATTTTATAAACTTAAGACTGCTCAAATTACCAAGGAAAATAGGTGAAAAATTTTCTTGATGTCAGACACACGGTGTTGAAAGTAAAATGCTACGCCCACTTTCCAAGTTTTAAGCCTTCACATTACACCATATGTGTATATAGAATAAATGTGAAAAATTTGGTATGGATTGGATAAACGATGTGGGCGGAATTTGGAAAACGAAAGTTTTTCTATTTTGATGATGTCACTTTGTATGGGGATGTAGGCGTGGTTTTCATCCGATTTTGCCAAATATCATATATATTAATATATTAATATTTTAACCATTAAGTTAAGACATTTCTATAATTTTTGAGGATTTTTTAGAGATTTCACGTTTAAAAAAAGCCAATTTGTATGGGAGGTAGGCGTGGTTTTCATTCGATTTTGCCAAATATCATAGAGATAGTTTATATTATATATCAGGGCCTATGTGCAAAATCCCAAGACATTTCTGTTATTTGAGCAGATTTCGAAAATTTTTGATGGTTAAAATAAAGCCACTTTGTATGGGAGGTAGGCGTGGTTTTCATTCGATTTTCCAAATTTCATTGTCTGGATTTATATTGAAGATAAAAGCTTATGTGCAAAATTTTAAGGCATTTCCTTAATTTTTGTGAATTTTTAAGAGATTTTATTGTAAAAATAAAGTCACTCTGTATGGGAGGTAGGCGTGGTTTTCATCCGATTTGGCTCATTTTCGAACTTGATCTTCATTTAAAAAAAAAAAATATATATTTTGAATTTCATCGCGATAGCTTTAAAATTACGGCTGTAATCGTGTCGACAGACAGACAGGCGGACAGACGGACACACGGAAATCGACTCAGGAGGTGATGCTGATCAAAAATATATATACTTTTCTATACATGCCACACCTCCATAATTACACACAAAAATTAAAGAAATGCCTCGAAATTTTACACGAACACTTTGATCTTTAAAGTCAATCCTCACTATGAAATTTGAAAAAATTGGATGAAAACCACGCCTACCTCCCATACAAAGTGACCTTTTTATTCATGTAAAATCTTCTAAAAATCCACATATATTAAGGAAATGTCTTGAAATTTTGCACATAAGCTTTGACAATTAATATAAACCATCTCCATAATTTTTACCAAAATCTGATTAAAACCACGCCTACTTATCATACAAAGTGGCTTTAGTTTAAACTAAAATCTCTTAGAAATGCACAAAAGTTAAAGAAATATCTTTAAATTTTGCACATGAGCACTGGTATATAATATGAACCATATCTATGATATTCGGCAAAATCGGATGAAAGCCACGCCTACCTCCCATACAGAGTGACTTTATTTTTACAGTAAAATCTCTTAAAAATCCACAAAAATTAAAAAAATGCCTTAAAATTTTGCACGTACGCTTTGATCTTTAAAGTCAATCCTGACTAGGAAATTTGAAAAAATCGGATGAAAACCACGCCTACCTGCCATACAAAGTGGCCTTTTTATTAATGTAAAATCTCCTAAAAATCCACAAAAATTAAAGAAATGTCTTGAAATTTTGCACATGAGCTTTGGTATATAATATGAACCATATCTATGATATTCGGCAAAATCGGATGAAAACCACGCCTACCTCCGATACAAAGTGACGTCATCAAAATAGGAAAACTGTCGTTAATATATAAAACTAAATGTCATCGTGTCTGTAGTGGCTAAAGACTTCGAATATACTTTAATTCGGTCGCGGGGGGGGAGGTATATTTTAGCTTCGGTACCCTGCCGAAGCCCCATTCCTTACTAATTTTTTATTATCTTTATTTTTAGTAATATTATTATTAAATAAATAAATTTCATAAATTTTCTAATAATTAATAAAACAATCTGTTTTGAAACTTTAAGCAGGTTTTTCTCAAAATGGGTTTTTTTAAATTTGCTTGCAAAATAACTCAAAATCTATTGCATCGATTGACATAAAAATGTATATGCATAATTTTTTAAGCAATTTCTGTGAGAGTGACTTCGTCCTTTTTTTAAAAATGAGCCTTAAAATAAATTTACAGCTCGTTATGTACTCAAATTTACACCCATTTCTTAAACAATCAACTTTAAAGACGCGTTATTTTCTTATAAGCAAAAATTTAAAAAAAAAAACGCGAAGTCACTACGTTGACGTAAGTGTTGACTTTACAAATGCTTTTTTTCAGATGATTACAGTTCATGTTATTCTGCAAGCAAAACTCTTCTCGCATTGCTTCATGACAACGTCACGTACACACAAATGACGTCACAAACACAAAAAACCATTTTTTTTTATGTACTATAAATGAATGATGAAATCAATAGAAAAAACTTTATATCAATATCTCTGACCATTTTTTTTCTTTGTAGTATTCATTCAAAAAACGCCTCTAGAATCGCCTTTATTACATAAATGTACCCTTAATTTTCAACCACGCAATCCCTTTTTTGGATATAAGTTTCACTTTCACCTAATACCCAAGCTAACACACAAAATATTCATGAAAAACAAAACAACTATAAAAACTTGCTTAGTACGAAAAAAACCTTTGTTTTTATGAGGAAACGCTACTTTTGTTCAAGTACCTATCAAATGTAAACAAATATAATGAACCTAAGCAACGCTTTGTCATATTTTATATTATGCTGTCGTCATTTCTTCCTTGTGACGACAGTATAATAGAAAATATCTGGTATCTAGCACAAAAATCAAAACTGATTTTATTGTATTGTCTTAATCAGTTATCTATCGTTTTTAAAATTAAAAAATAAAAACCGCAAAGTTTTTGCTTAAATAGCAATTATATTGACATGAATTGTCGTATCTACACAGAATATAGCTATCATATCGAGCTTAAAAGCAGTATATACAAAAAAAGAGCAAAAAAGGTGGTATCTACATGCAGATACGGTATTTTTTTTTTATTTTTTTATTTTGTAGATGCCGCTTTTACCTGTTTTACTTGTAGTTTTTTATTTAAAAAAATCGATTTTAATATATTGATTTTTAATTATATAAAATACATTTTTTTAAAACGAACAATTTTTCCAGTGAACAAGACTAAATATCTGCAGCCCGTAAATAGAGAATATTAGGTTTGTTATTGTATTTTTTATTCTTAGAAAGTTTATTCCTATACTACTTCCTATACTTAGTAGGGACATAAATACTGTTACAACATTGAACGCATCCATTCCAATAGAAAAGTTGAACATACCAAGAAAATTTAAAATTGTTTCATCTTTCGACATGAAGTGGTCAGATATCGCCGTTATAGCCATATTTAAGTGTGAATTGCAAAAAAAGTGATATTTTCAAACCGCTCCGCCCGCTCGGAACTAGTCGAATGTTCGTCTACCGGTGCAAGAGACTGTTTGAGAAAAAATCCTCCCACCAAATAGGCCAGCCATGCATAGTTCGAACGCCGAAAGTGATCAAAGCTGTCAAATCAAGAATTTAGCAAAATCCATCCTGAAAACAAAAAAATTATGACCGGACATTTCTTGACTGCAGCTTTGAAATCAAAAATAGAATCGGAAAAATGCAAACATCTTTTGATGAAGCGCGCCGTTAACTTGCACAGAACTCTTGTTCACTGATGAAAAAATTTTTACTGTGTTTAAATGATAGGGTGTATGTACGGTCATCTAAGGAAGCTTCTGAACTAATTCCACGTGTTGAAAAGGGTCATCACCTAGCTTCTGTTATGGTTTGTTGGAGTGTTTCTTACGATGGAGTCACTGAATTGCATTTCTACAAAGAAGGGGCCAAAATATCGGCCAACGCGTACCAAGAAACCGTTTTGGAAGCTGTTGTAACGCCACTTAAACATTCTCTGTTCTTAAACCAATCGTGGACTTTTCAGAAGGATTCTACGCCGGCCCATAAAGCTGAAACGACCCAAATCTGACTCCAAAACAATTTGCCAGCATTGATTTTCTCTGAAGAATGGACCTCTGACAGTCTAGATTTGAACCCACTGGATTACAAAATGGTGGCGCTTTAATTTTCTGTATAATTAATGTGGCGGCAGTGGCGTAGTGGGTAGAGTGTGTGGCTCTTACGCCAGAGAACCCAGGTTCGAATCCCCCATCTGACACAGAAAGTTTTTTCAATTGATTTAATTTTTCTGTTCGGCCGTCACCTCTCTGCAGCCAATGGCAAATTTCAGAGAGTAAAAAAACTGCCATGAAAAGCTTCTTGAGAACATAAGCCGTTCGGAGTAGGCATAAAGCTGGTAGGTTCAGTTCTCAATTATTTGTGTTCAAACATATCACAACACGCACAACACAAGTGTTCATCGGTCAAAGTCCTTTCAGGGACTGAAATGGCCATTTCGTTTTTTTTTTTTTTTTATAATTAATGTCGCATGTTCATTAAATTTGAGCAATTTATTAAATGTAATTCCAAGATATTTTATACTGTTTTGAAAATAAATTTATCTAAATTATTTAAATTTATTTTTAACATTTTTGCTTTCTGGCACTACTCTTCTGTTACATTTATCAGAAAATTTTCTCATGCAAGCATAGCATACATCTTTCAATCTATTTCATAGGATTGATGACAAAAAAAATTTTTTGTTTATCCAAAATAATCATTAATCGATTATAACTAGCGCTTTATTTATATAATTTATTTTCAGTTTTCTTAAAAAAAGAAACAAAAACTATACTGGCAGTTTTTGTTTTCTTTTTTTGTGAATATTTTTAATTAAAAAAAAGCAAAAATATTTCAACTGCAGAAAGGAATACTAAACCTTTGCTTCGTGGTCAGAAGCACTGACCTTACACAGTTAAAAATGTTGATGCGTTTTTCGGTACAAGACTTGCATCGTATTTTATGTTACATTTGCAACGATATTTCCCAGTAGTTCAAGTCTTAAAGAATTGATAAACGAATAATGAACAATTTTTCTTCATCTTTGACAAAATATGCTGATTCGGCCATACATTTGAGGGACAAAAATCCCATATAAAATTCCCACGAACGCTAATTAATTATAGAACGAACGATAATAACAGATATGTTGAGATTTTTCGTGCATGAACATATTACTGAATCGTTGCGAAAGTTTCGTCAACAAACAAGACAGATATATGAAAAAATAATTTTTTTCATATATTATACAGTGACACATATTCGTATAAACGCACTCTTAATTTTAAATTTGCTACCTTCTCTCTCTGTTATTAATGCATTACTCAAAACAAATTCCAACTCATATTGTTAACTAAACTAACGGAAATTTGTATTGAGTGCAAAAACCCGTTTTCGTTGTTGTTGTTTTATATAAATCATTTCAGTTTAAATATTTTACTAAAAACAAGTACATATTCGTTTAAACGCACCTGTTTAAGGAGGTAGAAAACATATTAGTGGTTTAAAGAAATAAGTATTTGCTTGTATTAAATTGACAATTGGTAAGTTTTGTTTAATTTAAATGTAAAATTATTTTCTTAATAATATTTTTTTAAGATTTTATCAAAATGCCAAAGGGAAAATACCTCAATGACACAGAAAAAGTCCAAATCAACCTGTACCATAAAGAGGGTTATTCAAATCGGGAAATTGGGCGGAGACTAGGAAGATCAGAAGCAGTCATGCGCTCTTTTTTAAAAAGCTGTGTTAATTATATGTGTCACTGTATATATTCTTAGATTTTATTTTACAATGTTTTTAGGATCAGATTATTTTCGATTTGTAAATCTTTGATATATCAGCCATGCCGTCCATTAATACACAACGTTTTTAAAATGATATATATTATAACTTTTAACGAAAAAATTACCCTGAAATATAAGCCTTTGTAGGGAAAACAGAAAGGTTGAAGAATTTTCGACAAATTTTTTAATGAACGAACACGGTTATCGCGTTTTCTACTGTTTTCGTTGTTTTCGTTGTTTCCTTGTTCTGCTTGTTTTCTTTTTAATTTTCACGAAATCAATGCATATGAGTTAAAGAGTATTCTGCAAGTCTGTTATTGACAAATACAAGCCAGATTCGGGCTTATGCAGCAGTAGGTTTAATTTATTTAAAACTCGAGTTAAAAGATATGGTTTTTATATGAATGGATGGATTTATATTAACATGGAGAACAGAGGGCGAACCTTCACATGGCAACGTGTCTGACCACCTCAACCTGGCGAGGCCAGCATTATCCATGTCGAAATCGTCTCAAGTCGACTCAAACCTCCACGTGGTGTTCCCTGGGCAACGGCAAACTGGCATCCGTCAGTTTGACGGCTAATTTGAGCGGCGGGTCGTTCCATAGACCTTAAACATGGAATGTGCGCAGGGTTTGGGTCCCGCCACATTACTACTGCCCAATGAAAACTTCGGCCGAAACCCGGACACGGGTTGTTACGGCCACCTTAGTAAGTAAGTATTTATATGAAAATTTACAGATCTAAGAATAAAACAAATTTTAGATTGCATTCGTTTTTCCAAATCATTCAATGCAAGGCCTACTTCGAAAATTGCTTTCTGAATTTATCAAAACTCAATTTCAGAAACGCCTAAAAGTATGCTAATATTCTGAAAAAAATCTAGCTTCACATAAATATGATGCGGCAAACGGAATCAAAATTTTTAAAGCTTACCAAGTTAAATTTGGATATTAATTTTTAAGCGATAACCAAAACTCCACCAAATAGGAACTGGTGAATCTTGTCTTGAGGCTGTTGTCGCAATAGAGTTCTATGAGACTCACTTGCTCTTGTGTTGTGAATTAGACATCTGCACGAATACATCCGAACGCCTCTTCAAAACATTTGCTTGAAACACACATTCTACCATTGTCAACAACCAACTACAAGTGAGTACACCACAAAACAAAAGTTAAACATTCAAGTAGTGCACTCAAAACCGAAGTGTTTTCGATATGAAATTTCCTCCCGTACTTGTGCTCGTATACCAAGTACATGTATATAAGTTAGATTAAATAAAAGAATGCGAAAATAATGCATACAAACATTAAAAAAACTAAAATTTACTTTTTTAAACTTCAATACATATAAAAGAAAGTGAGCAAAATAAACTAAAAATAAAGTAGACTTATTTAGACATGATTTTTTAACATGTTCTTTATATCTATTTCGAGCGGTACAGAAAAATCTACTTGCTATGTTTAAAAAAGACAATAAAATAGCTATGCAACTAATCCAAAGTTGTGTACACACTCTGTTAAGATCCAACCGGATGTTGTACAGTACTGGTTTCAGCCTGTGTTTGATTTTAAAGTACTGTACACAAGTTTGAAAGATACCATAAAATGTGGTACAGTACGAAAGTGTACACTTTGCTGCAGGCAAAACAAATGTATTCATGCAGATGTCTATTGTGAATCCTGGCAGAGCCTGTGCACGGAAAGGATTTTGGACCCACGCAAATTTTTCATCATCTGCAAAGTACATCGAAAACCATTCGGTGAGTTTCGATAGGTGTTCCGTGAAAAGGGCCATCAGGTCTTGTGATACAACCAGTTCGTTAGATGCCGCATATTTATACAATTGCCGGAAACAATCTTAACCGCTGCCTTCATTAATTTTTTTTTTTTTATCCACAACTGCAGTTTTCCTAACGCAGCAAAGATTCTAATTTTTTAGTTTCTCAAATATATCACACAAGTACGCTAGTTTTAGCAAAAAATCTAGTTCAGTAAAATATTTGGCGTTTTCATGACGTTCTTGCTGTAGAAAAGTGCGAATTTCTTTGTGTAATTCGAACACACGAAATAAGACATTTTCACGTGAATGAAATTATGGCAGGAACTGAAGAAACTACACGGCAAGGCGAGTGAGCGCCGGCGACTAGTATGTACCTATGTTCTATTAAGATGCCAGCGCTCAAAATAGGAATTGTTACTTTATAGGTACCCGCGAATATTTGTGGTTTCGAATAATGATATAGGATCAACTTACCCGCGGCGCATACTTTGAGAACCCCCTGGTTTATTGGGTTATTGTATTTTACATACTCCCATAGATGTTCCATGGGATTTATTTAGAACTGCAATCGACCCAATCTAATAACTCTATATAATATTGTGTTCACTTGGCCGTCACATTAAACACGATCATGTAATAGAGATTGCACCAGACAGTTGTTTTTGATATAATCATTCCACTTTCATAACGTATTTAATTTAAAATATCGGTAGCGCACTAAATATTTTCATGGCACTCCAGACATAGGGACGTTTTCATAGTTGTTACATTTACAATACCATCGTTTTAAAGCGCACAAATTTATGCGGACTGCAATTTGATTGTATAATAAATTGCTTTTCCGCAGATTTAGATTGGATCGACGCAAAATTTAATATTTTTTCTACGCATTATAATGTAAGGTTAACTTAAGGTTTTTATTTTTCTAATAATAATAACACAAATTGGAGTGCTTTAAAAATATTTAGCTCTTAATAATTGTACTAATATCACACTAACAAGCTCAAACTTAAATATTTTTTCGACCAGTGAGAAGCCGGGTAAAAATTCGCTATTTCATAAATAATAACTAGCACGAACACACGCATTCAGGGCTAGCGGGTTAAGTTTCAGACCAATACAAACATGTTTATAGAAAAATTTTGAAATAATTGCCGTCGCGAAAATGACAATGTCAAGCATTCAGCTTATTAAGTTCTTTAGAGCGCTTAACTATTTCCAAGTGCTGACTTAAAAAAAAAAAAAAAATCATGTGCTACACTTTTGTTCAAATACCACTTAAATTAAATAGAAGCAATAACATTGAGCTTGTTATTAGTTGTGCGTAAAACACTTGCATTCATTATCTACAGTTTGAAACTTTTCTAAGTTGCAATGCAAGTGATTCCATAAAAAAAAAAAAAAAAACAAAAAAAATACTTGTGTGATTGCCGTATTTTGACTTCATCAATTTGAAACACACTCGCACGCATACATATAAATATACATACTTAGTAAAAAATACTTAGTTACATACACTCAACAATATGCACCTGCATATATCTCGAGACTCACCCTGAGCTGCCAAATTTGCATTTCTTGCAGTATGTTGTCCATTTTACTTAGTTGTGGCTGTTGGTTTGCCGCCGTTTCTGTTGCAATAGCACCACGCGCTATGACTCTAGGATCCCGCATACTAGAAACGTCTCCGCCGTCGTTGTTATTGCCACTGTTGCTCTCATCAATGATGCCACTGTTGCTGGTGCGCTCGATTTGCTCATTCTCGAAAAGTTCATAGAGCTCTGTATGAGGTTTACCGCAACTACGACACAGCTCAGGAGCTGTAAAATCCCAGGGCAATGGGATTTTATGCGTTGTGGTTGTCGTCGTTGCTGTTACCGTCGCCGTTTCCGCCTCCTTCTCTTCGGGCAGGGTCGGTGAAGGCGCTACTGTAAGTAGACAAGAACTGGGCGTAGGCGCTGCTCCAATCGTGTCACAGCAGCTGCTTATTGTTGTGATAGCATCAGCAGCTCCTACTCCTCCATCACTGACAACAATACCGTCCATTTTGAGTAGTCGATGTGCTTATTTATAAAAGATTTTTGGTTTCTTTTTGATTAACTTTGATTTGTTTTCCGCTTGTTCCTTTTATTGTCGTCGCTTTGCTTTATATAATTTTGTACGAATTTAATGTATTGCCAAAGTGGTTGACTTATTTTTATTGTGATTTTTTTTTTTTATTAATTCCGTTTATGGATCGGAACTACATGCTTACGGATTCACTCAATAATCGGGTTTGATAACTTTTATTTACAGGTTTTTGATAAAAAGCAGCAAAACGTCTCGGAAACAGAAAGAGCGAACGGAAGCACTTTTGAAAAAATATATTTTTACTTGGCGTGTATCTGATTTGTTAATATTTTGCATTAATTATAATTTTTGCCTGTGCGTTGTTTTGACGTTTTCTATATGACGACTGACCATGACGACGACAACGACTAGGAAAGAAGTTGTATATTAAAATGAGCGACGAGCGCAAATAAAATCTCATGTGCTGCGACGAGTTATCATGGGTGAATCGGATGAATCAATACAATAAATACATACACCGAAGTTACATTGAGCAGCAGGAGGACGGGTGGGAGCTAGGTTGCGTGATTTCGACCTTTAGTCTATTTTTTTCTCTATAAAATTTGATAGGCTTAATTTTCCAACACTACAAAATTCCATTTGCTTACTTTTTTCAACTTGTTCCCATTTGTTTATTTAATAATCATTTGATTTTTCATTCTAGGTGTGGAAGATACCTTTCTTAGTATAGAACGAGGTGATTGGTATATAAATTGAGTATAAATATTTTTCTTTTTTATGCGGTTTTCCGAACACACTAGAGCACGTTCGATGCGGGCCACATATGTTTGTGGTGAGTGTTTGATATCAGTAGCGACGCGAACGACGATTCTTTTTTAAAATTTCGTGTCTGTGCGGCACAGTAGTAAGCTTTCAACTAACGTAATCGCGGCGGCAAGCTGTGTAGATGAGCAGTGCACAAGAAATCAGTGAACCAGCCAGTCTGCCTGCCTACCCTCCAACCATTCAGCACAAACAACTGGCGCAAGCTAACCAAGTGAAACGCAGGCGCTCTGGCGCACAATAAAAAAATATAGCTCTCGTCGTACTCATTGCCATTGAGTTGGTGTTCCGACCAATGTTATTGTTGTTTTGATTGTTTTTTTTTTTTTTTGACGTTTGGACGCAGTCTTGCAAGTATGGGTATTTGTAGATATTTTTGTATTTAGTTTTGGAATGTTTTATTTTGTTATTGTTGAAAGTATTGTTTTTTTCCGTTCTTCTTTGAATGATCTTAACGACGCGACTTTAAACGCATTTGTTATCGTTGTTATGCACAGACAAATGTCAGAAATGGGCAGCAAAGCAAAACGCTGGTGTACTTAAAGCTAAATATTTTTTAGTTAGATGAAGTAATCGAATCGTGACCCCCTCGTAGTTGTTGGAGCATTTAAACCACACACACTTCTGACACAAAGGTGAATGCCAATTGCAATAGGGTTTTGCCTTCTACATACGGTTGAGCATTTAACACCAAATGATGTCTGACTCTGCAGTCTCAGCAATATTGCACAGTATTAAATGATTCCTAAAATTACAAATCCAATTAGATACTTATTATATTTTTTTCTTCAATAAGCATATTATAATAATACTCGTGATGAGGTAGCAATTTCCAGTTGGATTTGAGGTCATAGCGTGCAGCACTACATACATATGCATGGCAATGAGACGGACGGACGGACGGAAAACTTACAAATATCAGCAGACTGTTGGTCGTTACGGCGGCCCTACTGTTGGCGCAGATTTTGTAATTTCTGTCTTGTCGTTGTAACAGTCAGCAATCAATCAATATTTATTGGTACTTGTTGTATTATTTGGCACCTCTTAAACAGGATTCAGAAATCAAGTTTTTAGGTTATTACTTCTGGTTTTTTGCTTTAATATTTCGCGCACTGTTCTTGATTGCAATCGAACCTTGTTTTACCGCACTTTCGTGATTTCGGGATGCGCTTATGCGAATTATTTCACCACTTTTCAGCTTTAAAATTTTAACAAGACTAAACGAGCGTTTTTGTTTTGTAGTCAACGAAACAGAGTTGCAGCGAAACGTACTTTTTTACTATTTGAAGAACGATTTAATTTTGTTGTGGTACAAAATTTAAAAGTGAAAGTAAAAATTTGGTACAAGTAATTATAAAAGAACGATAGAAAACTAGATTAAGGCAGAAGAACCATGATTTAATAATATATAGGTAAGAGTGACAGTTATTATGCCGTTAATTATTTGTCAAAAACGCAAAGAAAAAGAAAATGAATAAGTTGAAAACAAATGGCATGTTAAACTTCGTATTGATTTTGACAATTAATGGTAGGCGCTTTGAGAAAATGGTAAGTTGTGAAGGCTACCTGTCTAATTATTCCATGAACAGAAGAAAAAAAATGTCCACCCCTTTAAAGATCATACAAGAAGTAAAGTCGCCAGCCAGTATTTTGTAGCCAGTAGCCAGTATTTTGTGAAAAATAGTATAAAATTGGGATCGAAAAAAGAAAAAAATTAAAAAGTTCAAAGTCAAATGGCAAGTTCTGAACGCTATTTGTGATAAAATAATCAGCTATCTGGGCTACATTGTTTCCTTCATCATGTGTGCATCTACGTCACAAAATACCAATTCCTCTTGGATTCTCTCCATCACTATCAAGGTAGTTAAAAATTTTATTCAGCTGGCTCACATTCTGATTTCATATTTTTTTTTTTATGATGTTTTACAGTTTTGAGTCTACGCTCTCTCCTTTGAATCTGCCTGGTTCATTGTATCATGGATTTTTCGTTCGAAGAAGATATACAGATTCAATAAGAGGAAAAACAGCTGAAATTGATATTGAGTCGTTTGTGACGTCGTCATAATATTTACATATCATTTTCGGTACTATAATAGTTTAAATTTTTCCCTTCTTTTTTGCTTGAAACTTTGAGAGTTATGGGATAAAATGGTGCCCATAAAAGAGTATGCACATAGGACATTCCTTTTTTTTTTTTTTGTTTTTTGCTCATCACTTTTAAAATAACGTCTACAAAAACAGGTAATTGCTGATAAACATTGTTTTTAAAACACAAAAATTATTATAAAATTATCAATAAGGATATTCAAATAGCAGAAAATTGTTATTCATTTGTGAGCGCTCTGTTGTATTTCCCTGTTTTATAGGCCATTCAGAAATGCTTCAGAGACACGACTTCAAAAAAACATAGGCAACAAAGTGGTATCTGAGCTTTTCTTCTTTTTCTACTTTTGTATGCAAAACTTCAACAAGCAAATAATCAATACAACGTTACAACGTCGTATTTCATGTTGTGAAAGACCTAAATGTGTTATTACCAAGAAAAAAATTGTTGGGAATGTAATTTTTTTATTTTACTCCAATGTTGCAACCCTGCAACGAAAACGAAAAGTCTGCACAGTGCTGCATTTACAGTACCAAAAATTGTGTCAAATCATACGCTTGGCACAAGAGAAAATGAGAGTAGATTACGACTTGCGCATGACCTGAGTTTTAGACCGCTTAAAAGAACGAAAAACTCTTCGCGAAGAGTTTATTTCAATAAAATCTTCGTTCGAATATCAATCGCGAATGAACATTGTCAAGCATCTTGTTTGTATGCGCAATCGAGAGAATCTTCTAGGCTGGGAGAGCAGCGTTCCTAATATATTTAGGGCGAGGACTGTTCGTTTTTGTTAAATGTTTAGACCGAACGAACGAACGAACTAAGATTTCACCGTTTTTTCAGGAGGTCTTAACCTATGGTGGGTAGGGCCGAAAAATCGAAAAAGATCTCTGCAAAACTGACAGTAACAGATAATTTTGTAGATTTATGTTTTTTCTTGTCGGCTGTAAAATCAGTTAAGTGTAAATATATTTTTTATTAATATATTTTTGTTGCATTGTATTTTTTAAAAAGGCAAGAACTAAGACAACATCGCTCTTTTGTTTCAATACCATCATAACTGAAAATAACACAGAAAACCATATTCAGTTAAATCATTTTAAGTTTTACAGACATAAATATACAAAGCATGTTGATATTAACCATTGAGTTACCAACACATATTTATAAAAACAAAAAGCACAGTTGCGCCGTTCGACACACGACAGAAGCGAAGCTTTTTCGCAGTTTCATAGATTATATAATTTAGTTGACCACACTACCCACCGATCCAAAAACTCTTGTCACGCATGGGCATTGATTTCATATTAACTAGAACTGATGCTATGTTGCAGCTGATAACAATAAGAACTGTTGTCACTTCAAAATTTTAAACAGTGGTAGGTTGATAGATTGAGTCTAAAATGAGTAGCAGATTTTAAAAAAGGTGGAAAATTTTCTGCTACTAACAAAAAAATCCGACTCAAGTCCTACAGCAAAAAAAAAAGACTCATAAGAAGTTTTGATATATTGCAAATAATTTTTATATAATATTCTTAAAAGAGTACTGCATCCCCTCTGTATATATCATAAGGAATAAAATATTTTTTGTAATACAATTTCTAATAATGGAATTACTATGCAGTAAGTTTTATATAAAAATCGTTGAATTATCGTCTGAAATAAAAAAAGTGGTAGATTTTGGATGAATGGAAATAGTGGGTGGTAAAAGTGGTGAAAACCAAAATAAGGAAAAAATGTGGTTTACCACAAACGTGGTAAAGTGACAACACTGATGATGACATCTTGTAACAAGTACCTTAGCAGCTATCCAAACAACAAAAACTGAAAAAAGTGGTGTTACGAAAAAGGTGCCGTTTTTGAGATTTTAATCAAGCAAATAACAGAACGAGGAGCTAAAAGCTTTGCTTCAAAAAGCCGAATTGTTTATTTCAGCCCTTGAAAGAACTTTGACCAATCTTCTATTGACCAATTGTGTGAGCATGTTATTAAATGTTTGTACACAAGTGCTCATGAACTGGATCTTTATATTAGATCTACATACCACTAAGATATTTTACTGTTTGTTAAAATGTCGAAATGATAATCGAGATATACCACTTTAAAATTAAGCAATATAAGTTTATATTTAAAAAGCATAAAAGAGCTAAATTATTAAAAATTATAAATATAATTATAAATAAATTATAAATATTTTTATAATTGCACCGCCATTAATTCCAACAGCGAAATCAGCCTGGAGATAAAGCGAAAAACAATAATTGCTAATAGGAGCTACTATGGGCTCAGTAAGCATCTACAAAACTAACACTCTACAAGACGCTCGTTCTACCTGTTCTGCTTTATGGCGGTGAGGCATGGGTAGTTTCGCAAACTGACGCAGCCGCTCTGGGGGTGTTCGAGAGAAAAGTTCTTCGCAAAGTTTTCGGTCCTGTTCGAGTCGGCGATGACTATCCCATCCGAATGAACCACGAGCTGTATGAGCTCTACGAAGACATTGACGTAGTTCGGCGTATAACTGTGCAGCGACTACGCTGGCTGGGTCATGTCCATCGTATGGACGACGAAGATCCAGCGAAAAAGGTGCTCGAGGCGATGGTCGATGGATGGACCAGGCTGAGGAAGCCCTAACCGCACTTGGTGTATCCGATTGGAGAAGACGCGCGCAAAGCAAAGGCACCTGGCGAGAGCTGATGAGGTCGGTCGAAACCCGGACACGGGTTGTTACGGCCACCTGAGTAAGTAAGTAAAAGAGCTAAATTTGAACTACTGCAAACAAATAAATAAATGACTGACAATACAAAATTGACAAAAAAAATCAAAAATTTATTGAAATAAAATTTAAATCGTTCTGATTTCACAAACAAAATTTTTTCACAGTATATAGTTTTGTATAATATGAACTACATATGAATATTTTACATCAATATTCATCAAATGTGGTTGGTCAATTTTGTAAAATTCTGCAACATTAAACTTTGCTTATAACCTGCTATAGTCCTTTGATATGTAAAGTCAATTGTATGTGTTTGTAACTATAAACCGTTGACATTTTTTATTACGTGTCGAAAAAAGTTAAAATTTAAAATCCGAATGAACGTGTAGCGTTTTGTCAAAAATCTTATAAGCGATTTTAATAGTGTTTCTTTATTAAGAGAGAAATTGGCCGAAAGGATAGCGACAATAATTTTGTATAGACAGTACATTTTGAATATATATTAATTTTTTTAGTTATGTGTAAGCATAAAATAAAATAAAAATTCTCCTTGTATTATTTGTATTATCTCCTTGTGTATTTTCTAATTCTAGAATAGTATATTTAAAATTTTTTCAGCTCGCATATAAATATTATTCAAAATAAAATTTTTCTTTTTAAAAATTTTTTGTTAAAGATTTACTAAATCCTTTCGTATCAAAATTGATGGGAAAAAAACGGTACTCATTTTCGACAGTTTTAATTTTGTCGGGCTACCTTTTTCTCTCACTGTTTTCAAAAGTGGTGACAAATAATATTACTTTTACTTCTACTTCTACTTCTACTTTTACTTGTATGCATCGTATCCAATAATATTAAATCGTAAATTTAAAAATGTACCTAAAATAGTACACAAGTACGTTACGGCGCAACTCTGAACATAACTCTTCACTAAGTTTCGTTGTATAACAAACGCACTGATTTACTCTAACAATACTTTTGTACGTCTGGCAATACCCCATATTTACATTTTTTGTTTTTGCTTCTATATGTCACTTGATTTTTGTGGAAAACGTAAAAAATCGTAATGTATTAAATAAATTCAGTAAATAGTCAATTTATTACATAAAAAAATCTCTAGAATGTCTTCACACGCATCTAAAAAAATAGACCAAAAGGAATATTTAAAAAAATACTTGTCTGGTGATACTAATAAGAAGAAAAAGAAAGTTAAAAAGCACAAACTAAAAGACTCTGTAAAAGTTAAAATAATTGACGACGACGCACACGCTGCCACGGAACTGGACATTGATGAAGAGCTGCTTCTCACGGGTGAGGATGCACCACAAATTGTTGGCTCATACATTGAAGAGAATCCTAATGGTAGCACTAGACCCAAGTGGAAAAGCATAGTAATAAAAGATGAGGAGGAGGAAGACGAAGGCGTCGATGTGAAACCACGAATTAAGGTGGAAGAAGACCTGTGGGGGCCTAAAGCAAGAGGTAGTCGCATTAAAGATGAATTTTCGCCAGAAAGAAGGAAAAGTCCTACACCTGACCTTTTACCAGCTAGAAGACGCAGGGATAATGTGAGTAAAGATGAACGCCGGCGACGCACACGTTCGCGTAGCAAGGAGCGTAAGAAAAAGCGCGAGCATGTGTCAAATGATAAAAGTGATAATAGTCCACCGCGAAGAAAACATGATAAACGTACACCTCCACGAAGCAAGCATTCTGAAAGCATCACGACTGAAAGGATGAGAAGTCTTAGCTCGGATCAAAGCCCACCTCGTCGCAGAAGAAAAGGAAGTTCTACTGATAAGAGTCCGTCACGTCGCAGGAAAATAGACTCTATTGATCAATCCCCACCGCGCAACCGAAAAGCAGATATGCAGCATCAGAACCCAGCACGCCGCAGAAGACAAAATTCGAAAGACCAATCTCCACCTCGTAAACGAAATGCAGAATCAAAGGATCAGAGTCCACCGCGTCGCAGGAGAGGTGGTTCTATTGACCAATCCCCACCGCGCAAACGAAACATAGATTTATCGCCTCAACGACGTCGTCCATCATCACCAGTAAAAATAAAGCGTGAAAAAAAATCGCCAGACTTGTCACCAACTAGAAAACGCAACAAAAGTCGTGAGCGTGTATCGATCATGAAACACAAGCCAGAAGCTTCCTCACGTTCCATCAAAGAAGAAGGAGCAACAGCAGGCAGACGTAGTCGCTGGGAACCACGAGAGCCATCGCGCAGCATTTCGCCGCCACCAACGCATGGAAAAAATCCCTTTACCAAAACACTGGATGGCAAACGTGCAGGCTTGCAGGACGCTGAATCACTGAAAAGAGAAAACCAAGAACTACGTCGTCGTGAAGATGAGCTCTTTGCAAAAATGTCCAGTGAAATGTCTGGACGTGATGCAGAAGTACAAGTAAGAAGCGAAGGTCGACGTGGCAGACGAGCGCGCCAAGCTAAAGAGTTTGATCCAGAAGAGGAGCTACGCAAGGAAGCACATGAAAAGAAAAAGAAAGAACTGTACGATCGCTGGGGCAAGGGGTTGAAACAAATCGAAGCACATCGTACCAAAGTAGATGAAGAGCAGTATGAAAGTAGCAAACCATTAGCACGCCATGCCAACGATGCTGACTTAGAGCGACATCTGCGAGAGCAAGAACGTCCAGACGATCCTATGTTGGAATACATGCGTAAAAAGCATAAAGATAGACAGAAAGACTCCAATGTACCGACGCTGCCAACATATCAAGGTACATTTCCAGAAAATCGATTTGGCCTGCGACCCGGTTACCGTTGGGATGGTGTTGATCGTTCTAACGGCTATGAGAAGAAATGGTTTGACAAACAAAACGAAAAGCGAGCTGTGCAGGATGAAGCATACAAGTATAGTGTGGAAGATATGTAAATGCGGTTAAAATATGTAGACAGTTGGATAGATTAGGTTATGAGTGAATAAAATGTAAATCCAAATATCGGATACAATATTGTTTAAGTTCAAAGATGATTGTTATTGACAATTTTCAGCATTTATTTAAAAGAATTTTTGATTTTTATGAAAATAAGCGTTTTGTTCATTTATAAATTTTATTTTAGACTTTTACTTAAATGCTATTTTTTTATATTGTTAAAGTATCCAAACTTTAGAGGCTTTTTTATATGTCAATTTCAATTTGATATATAATTTTGTAAGATTCCAATCGTCAATTTTATCTATAGAACCTTCATTCAATCGATTGAACTGAAATCTGATCAGTATAAAGTGAGTTCTTTTGTGTATACAATTTATAATTAGTTATTCATCTTTTGTTTTGTTTTTTTGAAGGTCCTGATAAAATGGATGCTATAAACTAATTTACCTATAACGCCTCAGCTTTATATTATGTACATATTAGCAATATTCGATATCAAACTAAAAAGATTACGAAATATATATATTTTGGGCAAGTCAGCCATCATGCAAATCTTTCTACCTCAAAGCATTTTAAGCACGCTAGAATAGTTATCCAAAGTTCTATGTATGCAAATTTTATAAAAACATGGATTTTTATTAATAACGTTAGTTATTTACAAAATTTAATAAAAAAATTGTGTTCGATCAACGTCTCTTACAGTAAAAGATTTCGATTTGACAGGACGTAGCACGCAAAACTTGCTGTTTGGATTTACTCCTCGGGATATCGTGAAGAAAAATTTTAGCGCTTTAAACCAGCAACGTTGTCACGGAAGAACAAGCTCAAATAAAAAAAAAACGCAGCATCAAGAATCAACTGTCGGCGTGAATGAAGTCGGTTAAAAAGTTAAAATTCACTATGATTAGAAACATCGAACACCAACAACATATAAGATTGGAAATCTTGTTAAGCTGAAACGATACAGAAAGCTTTAACCGCATTACAAAGGTTTTTGCAGGTAGCTAAAATATTGGAAAGGCGCATATATTTTATTGAAGCTCTTCGCTTATCTCGATATTTTATTAAAATTTAAATCGCCACCTGATACTCAAAAAAAGTGTTGTTCCAATTATATTCCATTTGACAAAAACCTACATACAGGGTGAGTCTGTTAGAGAGGTCAATCCGAAAACCGGAGGTTCCTTGGGTCAATACAAGAAAAAAATTGTATGGGAGGAGGGGGTCTATTTTCACCCCCCTCCGAGATAGGAGTAAAATAATGTAAAAAAGTCGAATTTTAAGGTAATATCACTTTTAGCGCAATAACTTTGAAAGTATGATAGCTTCGTAAGATTTAAGTGTAGTTTTGGAAACACAATTTAACAGGTCTAATAAAAAAATAAACAAATTAAAGTTAACTCGTTTGGTAAAAACAATATAAGCTGACCAAACTCAAAAAATAATTTTTTTCACGAAAAAATTAGTACGAATGCGATTTTCTCTAAAGATTATCTAAAAAAAAATTCAGTTTATTACGTATTTATGTTCTCTTAAGTGTTCTCTAAATCTTCCGAATACAAAGTTTTTACCTCAGGTCAACAGGTCATCTGTTTTTTGAGTTTTAATTTGTGCTTAAAATACCTATGTAAATTACAAAAGCTTACATTGATATGTAAACAATAGAAAAAACAAAAATTTACTTTGCAGTGTAATGTTTTTGTTGTAAAATTTTCTGTTGATTTCAAAACTAACGCTACTATTATAGTAAACAGCAATAAATTAGAGTGTTATAACGGTTTTAAAAAATTCATTTTATTAATTTTGAACTATAAGGTGCAACCTATAACATTATATTTTCCAAATCATATTAAATTCACAATGAAATCAAACATTTATTCAATGATATGACAGAAAATCTGCAGACTTATTATTAACAGAAACTTTTATTTAAGAGTATTTTCAATTTATATCGAAGAATATTATTTTAAAAGTTGTTCAAAATGGTGGCCATGTGCGTAAATACACGCCCGAACCCTTTTCAAAATTTCGGAATCCATCCACAAACGCGATAATATTGATCGCATTTGTTGCGCTGCTTCATTTATTCTCTGTTGTAACTCCTCAGCCGATTGTATTTCTATGCAGTACACCATGTCCTTCATTGTTCCCCAGACACAAAAATTCAAAGGATTCAGATCTGGGGATCTAGCAGGCCAAGGATTCGGACCATTTCGGCCAATCCATCATTTCTCAATCACCAAATCTTTCATTTAAGAAAGAGGTAACTTGACGGCCGCAGTGGCACGGTGCTCCGTCATGTTGGTAGAAAATACCAACTCTTTCTATTAATGGAACATCTTCCAGCACTTGTGGCAGCTCTTCCTGTAAGAGTTTAAGGTACTCTTCGGAATTAAGGCGAGGTGGCAGGATATGGGGCCCTATTAATTTAGATCCAAGAACTCCAGCCCATAAATTGATGCTAAACCTCCTATGAAATGACTTTTTGTAAGCTCAGTTTTGAAGAAAAATTTTCTCTTTCTTACCTTTGGAAAGAAGTTTTTCGCGTAACTCGTGGATTTTCCCGTGACCAAAAGTGCTGGTTATGAAAATTTGTCACGCCATCCCTAGTGAATTGGGCCTCATCTGTCCACAATATTTTTTTAAAAAATTCCGGATCAAATTCCCTTTTCCGAAGCAACCAACGACAGAACACCATGCGTTGATGTGCATCCCCAGGAATAAGATCTTGCACAGGAGTCATGTGGTACGGGTGAAAGCTGGCATAACCGTAAATTTAGTATTCTAGGTGTTCACACATCAGTCAAATGATTGAAGTATGTCGCGATTTTTTACTCTCTTTAAGGCCTTTTCCACACTTGGTCAACGCAATTACAACGCAACTTCAACGAAACAGCTAAAAAGTTGAAAAGCAATGCAACTATAAACCGAATGCTTTCAGACGTCCTTCAAAAGTCGTGTGTAATTATATAATAATTCATATTTTTCGACTTCTCATATTAATTTCATATTTAACACTTGCTCGTTTATACTGCAAACTTTTTCTTTTTTTTCCAGATTCTATTAACGAAAAAAGGAACTAATTAATTAACTTATTCACCTTGATTAATATATAGCGTACTGCACTACATATAATTGAATTCACAAAACAAACAAACTGATGCAACAAGCCGCCGATGAAAATTGCGGAAAGGCGCGTTGCTTTGAACAAGTTGAGAACGTGTCGAGAACTTGTTGCTGTTGTATAAATACACAGGCTAGCAACTTAAGTTGGAGTTGCGTTGACAAAGTGTTAAAAAGGCCTAACTCTCTCTGAAAATTTTGATTGACGCTTGCTCACACACGATTTTTTGATTTATCACAGTTTAGAAGTAATTCAAATTGAAGGATCATTCAAAATTTGTTATTGTTTTCCCAGCAAAAAAAAGATTAACTCTCTGCGAGAGCGGAGATGAACTTTCAACACTTCATCGCATCAATCACAATTTTGATGGAGCTCAAGACCTGCATCAATCAATCATTGGGTTGCATTATCAACTTTTCTGGTACTTACAACAACACTTTTAGTCGGCATCGGACATTCAATCAAAATATCGCGTGTGAGCAGCTATTCAATCAAATATCTCGAAGAGAGTAAAAGAGAACAAGAAATGCGATATTCTTCATTCAATTTGAATGACGTATAAACTCTGCCATTGAAGTTTCGACACGGGCATTTGTTACTTTTCTGCTACCTACTATTTTGTGAATTCATATCGTGCTGTGTGCATCACTTTATTTTGATGTTTCTCTTATTAAGTTTTTTTGTGTGCATAAATATTTTACAAAATGAAAAACAATAGCGGAAATATAGTTGATCTTTTAGGATTAAAATTTGTCACATTAGAAAATCAATGCGCCGAAAATTACATCTATTTGAATGACCATCGGATGCAAGTCATAAAAAAACAATAGGATTAATGAAATTATGGCAGGAACTAAAGAAACAACACCTCTTTTTCTATTCAAAAATCTACCTCTGTTTCCAGTTAACAACTTTTCTTGATATAATTGCCTACTAAAAATCAGACAAGTAAAATAATGCAAACCTTTGACTGATTGATGCAGGTCTGGAGCTCAATCAAAATTTTGACTGACGAGATATGAACACCTTCATTGCTGCCAAACTATCCACAATGTTTCGTTTCGCTCATTTTGCCTTTGTTAGCAGATAATATTGTGAAAATTAATTGTTGCTTTTAATTATTGCGTTGCTAAAAACCTCAAGTGCAACGTGTTCTGCTTTTTGCAATTTTAATAAGGCGAAGTTCGACGTGTTCGTCCAACACGTGTTCACACGAGTGTTATGGATGCTCATCAATCCTTTCATATTAATGCCGCGTTTCCATGTGATCTTCTATTATCTTCTAGTATCACATTTTTTGTAAGAAAGAAATAGCATGTGAGCCCTACTTTATGGCATTGATGAATGGGAGTGTGAAACAGGTATACCTTTTTCATTTTTATATCATGTGATATCCCCTGTGATGCTAGGAGATCGAAAAAGTTCAACTTCTTGAACTTTTGCTATAAAAGTTGATCACATGCTATAAATATGACATTCATTTTTATAGTTGTAGTTTTTGTGCTGTCAAGCTGTCAATTTTATTTGCGCCAATTTTAATTGTCTTGAAATAGTACAGAATTATGAATACAAATTGGAAAAGAAAGAAAATCAAATCAGGTCAAGGGGTATGATTTAAAATAAATACACATTCTTGGTTTTTTTAACCATCGCAATGTAGAGTTGGCCAGAGAGTTCCAAAGCGCATTTATGGAAAGCATCAGTGATTTTTTTTGTTTAATTTGGTGCTTGGTAGATTCACCAAAACTTTTTTAAAACTTTATTTTTATATTTTTTTCGTGTGTATTTCACTGATGCTGCTGCAGTTGTGGCACACGAATTGGATTACCTGTAACACCTGATGCTGTCTGCACAATAATAATTATATAAAACAATTTAGAGTACGTAGACAAGAAGTTATTTCAATAAACACGTCTTGCAATCAGTAAACTTGCAGTAATTGATTTTTTTACATATTTTGCAAATGTCAAATTTTTATAGGTAAAAGTACATATATGCATCTCGCTCTTTATAGCATGTGTTTTGTGATATGGAATAAGATAAGATACTGAAAGATCACATGGAAACGCGGCATACAACTTTTTGATTTTCATACAACAAGTTGTCAGTCTGCTGTTTCAAGCGTTCGAAATGTCAAATACCCTGTTTGTCCTACCAAGCGTGACATGTGCTATCGTCTGAGCCCCCCTATTAGTAGTAATCTATTCTGTACAAAAAACGGATTTCTGCATTCTTCCGAAGATTGTCAATAAAGAAAATACCATATCGCTTTTTTACGATATTTCAATTTAAGTCCTTATTGCTTGTGACCACAGATATACAGGGTGTCCCTCAACTGAGTGCAACTATTTACGTAGGTGAAAGGTAGGTTATGTTGAGTTGGGAAAAACGTCGTATGGAAGGGGAGATGCGGGTCTACTTTCACATTCTTAGCAGCTAAAGAGTTAAATCATATTTCACGACTTTGATTCACGTTATAGTTTTTAGCATACAAACCAACTTAGGGCCAGTTTTTCAGTACGAGTTCAAACTTTAGTTAAATTAAACCGAGTTTCACTCACTAAAATTGGACGTATTAAGCTTGGATTAGGCCATAAAAACACATTATATGATAATTTAGGTCAATTTAAAATCAACGAATGCTAAAATATCTAGTTAAACCGAGTTTAAACGTCCAATTTTGGCGAGTTAAGCTCGGTTTAATGTAACTTGTCATGGGCACCTTAGCGCAGCTTATTTTTTTTGCCACTTGAGAAATCAAATGTCAAGCGCCACAGATTTTTTTGGGGTACATACGACATTTTGATTGGTGGTCTGTGTAGACCGACCTTTATAGCCTTTTTACGCTTTCCTGAAAATGTTTTTTATTAAATTTTCTGCCATACAACGATATTCTTGACAGTTTGACAATTCGGTCGCATGAGATGCCAAATTGAGTCGATTTTACATTTTCGTAACTATTTCCGTTCAGGCACGGTAAAAGTACATTTTTATTCTCCGAGGTTGAGTTTACACCAAACGGTAGCCAAATAAATTTCGAGCAGCGACATCTGGCTGTCAGCTGAGATTGTATGCCATCGAAAAGCTTCGGCGAATAGTTTACACCGTTTGGCCTTTTAACCTATCTCGTCTTACCTTCTAAAATGGAATGCTCGTTTAGGTACTTCTCAGCCAATCACGACCAAGCTTCTAAACGATCATAAGTTTTGGGTCGTGGCGTGATTCGAGCGGGACCCGAAGCTTTGTCGGTGACTGTAGGTTTTTATGGACGAAAACACGGCGTCCGACAATTTCCCGTGTAAAAGCTCACTAACGGGTACAAATTTGGCACCACTGGTCAGAATTGTTTCAAAAACAGACACCCCTGGGTACACGTTGCGCAAGCAGCGAAGATAATTTTTTTTGACAAGTTGCTTGTACACTCTTAACGCGGCGTGGGTTGATTTTATTTCGTTTGCAAGTAGTTGAAGCAGATCAGGAAGTGTATTATCGCTGCTGGTCGATGGAAAAAAAATCTAAATATAAATGAGAAAAATGCAAAGGATTGAAAGTATTTAATTAACCCAAAGAAGCGTACAAAGAAAAAAAATTGCAAAAGATATATCATATCATAGTGGAATGGTCAAAAAAAAAAAAAAAAAATGCATCCAAAAAAAAAATTTCACTCTACTGTGAATAATAAAATAAAGAAAATGTTGAATAAAACAAAAAAAAGTGCTTGTGCTGTGCAAGTTATTGACTTGGTCACGGTTTCTGATTGCTGGTTATTGCATAAAGAAAAAAAATGTAATATAAAATAATTGATGTCAACGTTATAATTCCAACATAGCTATTTGATAAAATAACAACAAAATCAAATAATGCAGCTCGCATAACTATTATCGTCGATTGTGTCTGTTAATGCTGGCTGTTCGTGCTGTCGCGAGGTAATATGAATACCACACAAAAAAATTTGCACATAAATCAACAATTGTTGGCTATGACAAAAATCTAAAGAAACTTGCAACCATTTCCCCAATAGATTCATACAAGCCTCTGCAACGCAAAGCAATGAATGTTACAAATAGTTTACATAAGGAAGCTACACAAAATCATCATCTAATCTCAAACTCCGCTGTCGCGGCAGAAAACGACGAAGAACCCATCGTTACATCTACGTCAAATGATTTGTCACAGTTATCGCCGCCCACGTGCAACAGCAGCAACAGCAACGACAACTTGGACAAAAGATTGATACGACTAACACCAGCAAGGATAACCAGCAGTACTGGGAATGATTGCAGCAAATCGCCCCATGGCGACAGTATCAGGTAAGCATTTGGTGATACCAAATTCCAGCAGGGCTAAACGTTTTCACCTCCCACCAGACAATGACCACCATCAACACCAACTACAGCAATTTGTAGCAGCAACAACGACAACGAACAACAAAGGGAGAAAACGCTTTGAAATATATTGACGACCATACAAGTAGTGGCTATCAAAAAAGAAATTGTTGAAACATCAACTGAACGAGTTATCGTTGCAAGTAATACCAGCAATACTAGCAGAACGAGCAACAACAACTACGGCGAGAAGTCAAATCGTGTAAGTGCAGCAGCAACGAACGTAACGAGCGTTGTTGTTGTTGTGCCGCCAAAACAAGCATGCAAAAACAACAGCAGCAACAACAACCACAACCATCGGGAAGAAGCAGCCAGGTAAGCCTCTGTGTTAGCCAATATCCCAGTTGGGCTAGAAGTTTTTTCACCTCAGCCAGCAAAACCTACAGCCAGCGTCATTTTCAACGTCAGCGAAACAACAACAACAGCAACATCATCACACTCAGGCTCTGCAACAAATCCATCGCTTCCATCCACAAACAATTCAAACAACAACAATCACCGTTGACAGGGACAAGTCAAGGAGAAGGAAAATAAAACACCAGGAATGAAACAAAGAAAAAACAATAAAAAAAAAACAGGCCAAGTGGATACAGGTTTTTGGCACGATTTTGTATTTTTAAGATTTATGTATGTAGTCATGCATTATATATGGTAATATAGTTTATCGAGGGTCGATTGACAGGCTAAACTTTCGGCACACCACGGTAATTGCCTTCCCTTATAAACCATCGTTAGACTTTCCGTTGGGACTTACATGATAGATTAAACTAATACCGCTAAGAACTAGCATACATAAAGTCGACATGCCTGTCGATTACGCATAGAAAAAAAAAAAAAACTGTGCTTAGAATGAAATTCGGTAGAACTCAAAATTTTCCCATATCTCCATATTATTTTAATATACTGACTAGTTTTGGTGTAATAGTCCGGTGTTTATATATATTATCAACAGATACATTTTTTTGTAATAAATGCCTTGGATTGTCATTGTATGTATTAGATACATAAACACAAATTGTATTTTAATTAACCATTTGACAATCGTTGATTAAAATATTTTTTTTGTGTGACTGTGTTATATATACAGCGACAAACGAGACTATTTCTTTTATCCATATTTGATTATATATATTTATCTAACACAACATGTCTAAAAAGAATTATATTCAATAATAATAATAGTTGCTTATTAACAAGAAATATGCTATATATATATATATATACCGAAACATATAATAATAATAATTGATAGAAAACAAAAAGAAAAGTTGAAAAACGGGCAAAATACAAAAAAAATATTAAAAAATCACACATATTACACTACAAGAAAATAAAAAATTCAAATATTCAAAAATCACGCATATTACACTACAAGAAAATTAAAATATTCAAAAATCACACATATTACACTACAAGAAAATTAAAAATTAAAATATTCAAAGATCACACATATTACACTACAAGAAAATTAAAAATTAAAATATTCTAAGATACCACCAGCTACACTACAAAAAAAAAATTTATTCTAATAATTTTAAACTAAGTATTAATATTTATCTAAATCTTTTGCGTTACAAGGTTAATATAAATAGTTACAATATATTGCTTATCCTATCAACACACCGTGTGAAGTAGCTAATTTTCGAGTATAAGTAAGAAAAAAAAGGGAAATAAAAATGTTTGTAATGAATAGAATTCCGGTACTTTTAAATCACCCAGAGATGATGGGTTAAGTAGACCCAAAGCGGTGGCATGAAACGAGGGATGGTGGAGTAAGTATGATTTTTTTGTTATGCATTAGGGGTGACCTGAAACCAGGCGAGATGGTCACCATTGCTGGTCTTTTGTGGCCAGAAGGGGAGGGTTAGCCTAGGTCGATGAAATTACACCGACCATCGACCACAGGCGTAGACAGCGGTGGGCAACTTTAGGTTTGTGTGCGCAACTCGGTAAGATTGGGGGGGGGCCTTTCACAGTGATTTAAGTCGTACTGTGGGTTTTTTTTCTTCTTTTCGTTTTTGAGTTTTTCTTTTGGTTTCCAGGCATTTGTTTTTTTCACCGCGGTAAATAAGAAAAAAAAGTGGTACGATTTTTTTATATTATTCTTGTAGTTTCCGCCTGTAGAAAGAACACCACCCCTCCGGCGAGCCTTAGCCGCGCAGTAAGCCAGCGTACCAGTGCTACCAGCAGGACGACAGGGATGCAGAGCAAAGGCTACCTTGCCACATGAATGCATTTCCACAGTGGTGGACGGGGAAACATGACAAACTAAAGTTCAAACTCAAACTGAAAAACTCTCTTAAAGTCGTGAAATATTTATTAACCCTAGCTCCTAACCCCTAACCCCAAGCTCTTAAGAATGTGAAAATAGAGCCCCCTCTCTTCCATACGAAGTTTTGCTCAGCTTGACATAACTTTTCACCTCCGTAAATAGTTGCACTCAGTTGCGGTACACCCTGTATTGATATTAAGTTAACACCTGATTTTCTAAATAATCTTGCATTGTTGTTGTTAAATTATGTAGAGATACTTTTGTTTCCTTTTACTTTCTCTCTCTTCCACTGGAAATCCAACAGCGTTTCGAAATTTTGATAATTTTATATCATTGTCAGATATATCTTCATACTGTTTTTGTTTAAAGATTCGTGCCACTGTACTATGCAACAGCATTAACCAGCGTAAGAATGCAACCGAGGCGAAATTAATAAGCTGTGTTTAATAAACAAATGTCAACGTGCAAGCAAGCCAAAAAACAAATGTCAAAACAAATTGAGAGCTGCCAGCCTTTATTAAGAAAATATCATTTAGTGTAGTTAAAACAAACATGAATAAAACTATTCCATTAAGATTTCATATATCTATAGGCAGAACCAAAATAGACGAAACGAGACGATTGCAACTTGCAGAACGTCTGACGAGTTGAGACGCTAGCAGTTCGGTTCTTACGGAACAAAACGTACGGACAAGCTGTTTCGTTCAGCTTTGTTAAATTACGTTTGTTAATTTTGGGCAACAACATTGAATTGCATGAAAGCGAACGTTTTCGTCTCTACTCGTTACGGAGCAACTCGTCTATTTTGGTTGGGCCTTATGGTTAGGCCTTTTTCACGCGGCTTTCCGCAATTTTCATCGGCGGCTTGTTGCATCAGTTTGTTTGTTTTGTGAATTAAATTATTTGTAGTGCAGTACGCTATATATTAATCAATGTGAATAAGTTAATGAATTAGTTCCTTTTAATAGTTCCATTAATAGAATCTAGAAGATGAAGAAATGGTTTGCAGTATAAATGAGAAAGTGTTAAATATTTAATTAGTATAAAAAATCGAAAAACATGAATTATTAAATAATAACACATGCTGCACGACTTTTGAAGCAAGTCTGAAAGAATTCGGTTTATAGTTGCATTGCTTTTCAACTTTTTCGCTGTTGCGTTGAAGTTGCATTGAAGTTGCGTTGTAATTGCGTTGACCAAGTCTGGAAAAGGCCTTAAGCTCATAAAAGTGATAAGTTTATTATGATGATAATCTATATTGTGTAAAACTATTTTACTTTAAATTCAACTAGAATTATAAAAAAAAAATCAGTATTTAGGCACATTTAAACTTTTTCACTTATCAATTTTGTGAGCTTAGCCATAGATATATCGTTGTTATAATGCACGGATAAGACAAAATTTAAACATTTTCACAAAATTTGATATACAAAATTTTATTTTTAAATTCCTTACAAAAATTTTACATCCTAACTGCAAGAGTCACAAAAGAAGAATATGATTTCCGGGGCGACGCAATTTAACAATGGATTCTTGAAGGACTTTCAATAAAACTAAGAATGGTCAAAGCAAAAATTTACTTTTAAGAATTTTTTTTTTCTTATAAGATCTTCTATGAAATCTTGCTATATTTTTCTAAGCACATATATAACTGATGTTGATGGTTAAGGTATTATATAAAAGATGTTATATAAAAGTATGTTATGTCTTATAGATATTTGTATGTAAAAGTAAAATATTTGCTTAAGTGAAATCTTTATTTTCGCCGTTATTAATATGAATTATAAAAAGGAAATTATAAAAGCTTAAAAATGTATCTTTCATATGATATACAATATATTTAATTAATATAATTTTTTATGGTGTTTTTTTATTATAAAATTATTTGCTTTTGTATGGAATGTTGAAATTTCAAGCATATTTTCCTTAGTAGTTCTGCTTTCTATCGCATATAAGGTCCTGTCGAGCGTATTATGTGAAAGACTGAAGCCCATCGAAAACCAACTGATTGGGCCTTATCAGTGTGGCTTAGATTTGGAAAATCTACCACTTACCAGATATTCACGATACGGCAAATTTTGCAAAACCACCTCCGACAGTTCAATAAGGAATCACCTATACTCCACCATGTCTGAATTTGGTATACCTGCAAAATTAATCGGTCTATGCAGGATGACACTGAGCAACACCAGCAGCGCAGTTAAAAAACCAAACGAGGTTTCAGACAAAATGATTCCTTATCGTGCGACTTTTTTAATCTAATTATGGGTGAAGATAATTCGAGCGACTGGTCTGAGACAAAGTGGCACCATATTCTACAAGATTGTTATGCTGCAAGCGAATGATGAGGATACTGCTATCATTAGCCATAACACACGCGAAGTCATTGCTGCTTTCAGATAAGACAACTTTCTACATTTAAATATGATAGAACATTTTAAATAAACTGGTAAATTTCTTCATAATTAAGAAAATACATATTTTTAGATAAATAGATAACAAAGACAAAAATAATCGAGAAACCGGAGATGATATTCACATTGTATATTAAATATATGCTTTTTCACTTTTATGATCTTTCGGTGAAAATCACTGTTATTTCTTTATGAACAGTATTTCATTGTGAAACAATTTTATATTTTTTTAAGTTTTATTTTACAAATAAGTGCTACCATTTCTATATGATAGAACATATTAATAAATAAGTTAATTTCTTCATTACTAATGAAACACATACATATTTTTAAATATGTACTTAGGAGTCAGTCCAAATAAACTGATCCAAAGAAACGGAAATTGGTTACCTGACCAATTTTAAAAAAGTTTATATTTTTATTAACAGTTGCCTATTATATTTCAATTTCAGAACTGCCTTCAAAAAAAGGTTCTTCTTTCAAAATGGCGGCCATAGTTTCTTTGCCACCTATAGCGATATATGCATTTGTGTTAAACTATAATTTTCCGCGCCTATTATACAAAGAATAATGAATTAAAAACCATAATATTAAGCACACTTTGGCTTTGGCTAATACTTTGTTCTTAACAGGCTAACATATATATTGCTATGTATATGCATATGAAAGTGTCTGCATTTCAGTTTATGTTCTCCCATCACCGAACCTTCGCATCTCTTAGCATTTCTTATAAAAAAAAAAGTTAAAAATCGTTAACTCGATGTCTAGTTGAGTTACCGATTTTTTGTTAGGACAAAATATTGTTTTTGTTGTGTTTTACAAGAAAACACTTTTAAATCGCGGCGCCCCTCGAAATCGTTGTCGTGCCCTTAAATGTCTTTTTAAAATGATCAAGATATACAATAGAGGTATTCACAAAGTTGTGTATTTGCCCTTGTATTATGTATTTTTGATTAATTTGATAATTGTAGTAAATTTTGTAAATTTGCAAAAACAAACTGCATGTTGCCGAAAATACAATCATGATAAAAAATTCGACGATAAAACAGTAATGTATTCCTTGTAAAATTATATGTGTATTTGGTCAGTTGAAGACAAATCCATTTTTATGCAACATAGACAAGGCAACTGTAAGTTTTTCACTTTGCTTATACCATGTTCACACTGAGTCAAATTACGTAAAGTTAAAGTTAAGGCTAAGGTAAAGATAAAGTTGGTAATTTCCTGTACAATTGGCTAAATTCAAAATGATCTCAAATAAGGTAATTTTGTTTAAATTACTCACGAAATTACGCCGAAAATTCGCTTGCAACTATGAAATGCGAAAATTCTGTATATTGAACATACCCTATTTTTGACATAATGAGAAATTCTACATCTCCTAGCTCATTTAAATATAATAAAACAACTCTTCAATTTTTTCTGGATTCATGTTGGTTGCATGTTGGTTTATTCAGTTCAGAAACTATACATGAGAATAATTAGCGAAAAAAAAGTCAAACATCAAACGAAATCATCAAACCCCAGTGTGAATACTTTTGTGTAATTTCGAAATTATCTGACGAAATTTCTTAATTTTAACTCAGTGTGAACATACCCTGCAGCGTCAAGAACTGGTACAAAAATAGTGAATTCACTAGTACTAAGAAGACAGCTACTAGTACCTCGCCTATCTCCAAGCAATGCTTTTGACTGTCGCATTTAACATGGGCTTGTCCTACGAAAAGGGGCAATTTTCACCCACTGCATCAAGGCGTACTAATGCAAGAACTGTTTCATTCGGAAATATATTGCACTAGTGCCTTGGGGCAGATATCGCACCAGTTCTAAATTTGGGTCTCTCGGGATAGATATTCGACATTGTTTTTCAAACACATTAAGAAAATTTAAATTTAATTTAATATATTAATATATTTAATATTTATTTTAATATAAATATGCATATAAACACATTTACATATTTATAGTATAACAAACAACACAACAAACTCTTGGGACTGCAGTAGGTTGTCTGCATGCAGTTAGCAATTAAACACACACTCCATCTCCAATTAAACATCCACTTAATTTTTTATTTTCGTTTTACTGACCTAACTTTATTTTATTCAATTATATTTCGGTATATTTAACACTTTTTAACAAAATAAAAGAAATGCCGGCAAAAAGAAGAAAACAACAAAATTCAAGTTGAAGCCAAACCGGCATGGATATACGTTTATACGCCAGCTCGCTAAATAGCTTTGTTTCACTTTCTCTAATCGAATTTACTAGCGCGTTTTTGTCTACTAGGGTACGATAGATAACTAGTTCGTATATAACCTTTAAGTACTAGCACAAAAATAGTGCACGGTGATTATTGTCTACCAGCTCGCTGCAGGGTAGTATTAGATTGGTTTTTATCAAACAAACTGTAAACTTAGTTATTTCCGCAAGAATACAAGAATTTACTGAAGGTACATTCACAATATGTTGTAAATATGGCATATTTTGTAAAAGTTTATAAAAAAAAAATCACTTCGCGAGTACCCATAATAAAATATTTTTTGGGGATTTCTGCTTGTTCGTATAAGGATTTAAATGTTAAAACCCACTTATGCTCAACAAGGGATTTTTTACTCGTACATGGCAATACTGTACAACGTATGATCAAAATAAAATAGACAGTGAACCACAGAACATTTTACAAAACAATCGAAAAGTTAAATAAAGTAAAAATAATTGTTTTAAAAACACTATTTGATTAATTTTTGATTTGTAACATTAAGTAAGTGAATAAAATCGCGAAAGTATAAATCAAAGCCTATTTTTCACATTTTTGCGCATAGGAATTTATTGGCAATATTTATTGTTTTTCTTAGAACAACAAACAAAGAACAATTTGGCCAGTAATATATTTCCTCCTTTTTTTTTTTGGTATTGGTCACTTTCTGGTAGAAACCTTCTACCATAAAATGTTCAACAGTATTCTAGAGAAAATAATCGGAATTCGGAAATAGTTGGAATCAGAATATAATCTGATTGTAAGCGCCAGGACATGAAGAATTTGGGTAAGTTTCTTCTCTTTTTATTAAGATTGAACATTAATCATTATTGAACTCAGACGATGGTACTTGAACTAGTTCTTGATCGGATAAACATTTTAAATATATGCATTGCATATTAATTTTTTTAGTAGCCGATTTTAAACGTTCAGTAATAATATTCTTTATTAATTTTGCTATCGAACATTTTTCACCAAAAACAACGATGTAGTGGAGGAGGTAATTCTTAGCTTTTTTCTTAAAACTTTACCTGAAACCTATACATCCAAATATTTTAAATATATTTATAGTAAAAATTCAGTGCTTTTATTCTTCATTCTGCTCTGTTGATTCTCTTAGTCCAAAATTATCAAATATTTCAATATTAATAAAAATTAATGTTAATACTTTTGATTACACTAGTTCAGCGTTACTCAAAGTGTGCTCCGTGGAACCCTAGGGCTCCTCAAAACCTCTGTGGGGGCTCCGCGAAAATACTGGTCAATGCTTTATTAAAAAAAAACGCAGTTTAGTTTCTATTCTATTTCAATAAAAATATTCACTTGCAAAAATAATTGCGTTAACACACAAGCCCTTGAAAGGATCAATTGTGTTGTGTGCGTGTTGTGAAATTTTTGAACACAAATGATCGAGAGCTGGACCTATATGTTTTATGCCGACTCCGAACGGCTAATGTTCTCAAGAAGCTTTTCATGCAGTTTTTACTCTCTGAGGTTTGCCATTGTCTGCAGAGAGGTGACGACCGAACAGAAAAATTAATTCAATTGAAAAAACTATCTGTGTCAGGTGGGAATTTAATCAGAGTTCTCTGGCGTATGGGCGACACATTCTACCCACTACGCTACGGCGCCACCACAAGCATACATATTTGTTGTTATTTCAACAAAGAGTTCAACTGCGAGTACGGAGACCAGTGATCTGGAACAAATAGCTTCTTTGTGACTCTAAGAAAAGAAGTACAAAAACCTACTCAACCTTTAGTGTACGCAACCCGATTCATACTTACTTTTACGAAGCTGCAATACGGCGGTTCAAATAAATATGAGTATTCCAAATCACTAGTCGGATCGGGTAAAGATCCGTTTTATTCGGTTAATAAATACTTGTGGCTGTTGTCGTCTTGCTGATTCTTATTCTACTTACCCAAATACAAAACAACGGTGTCCAACGCTAGTAACAAAATTACCGTTTTTAAGGGGTTACATGACATTGGCAGTTTTTTGAAATCGATAATAATTTTAATAATTTTTAATTTTTAGTAAATATTCTTAAGATTCTAAGAAAAAAAATTTCATGGAAAAATTCCTACGGGTTCAAAAGTTACAGCCGGATTAGTGAGAGCGCATTTTTAATTTTTGCGCTACCTATGTACGGCAGCTGGTATATACTTGTTTTACTTGCTACCTGACTTTTGGTGGTTGTTATTTCGTACCTGCTTGAAGGGTGAAGCCCGAATTGCTAAACGATTGCAAAAAACTATAAGAAACAGCACAACACAAGATAACGAAGGCATACAGTACGAAGCAGGCATGGCAGATTGAAGGTAACCTTTTTTTTCTTTGTTCACAAACTTTGAACGCGTTTATCTCGAAACCATGTTTTTCGTACTGGTTGCGGCACCAGCGGGTTCATTTTTCGACGAAATTTTTTTTTTTTGTATTTTTTTAAACTTGATTCGCTATCGTATGACACGAGCTTTTTTTTAAAATTTTTTTTCGATTTTTTACGAATTTTTAAAGTCAATATTTTTTTCGAAAAAACACACTTTCAAATTTGGAACATCACCAAAAATTGAAAAAAATTTTTAAAAAAAAGCTCGTGTCATACGATAACCAATTTTGTTAAGATTTCAAAAAGTCATTATTTTTCCAGATCGGACAATTTTTGCAACTCCCAGCGCTGCAACCACGAGGCCCAGGTTTTTTTCTCTGCCTCCAGTTTGGAGCTCTATAAAACCATGTTGGAGTGAAAAATATATTTTTTTAATTTTTTTCTTGTAATTTGTTCAATTCTCTTCTCAAAATTTTGGAAAAATGTTTGTTTTTGACTGAGTTATGAATTTTTAAAAAAAGGTCTGTTTTCTCTGCCGCGAATGTCATGTCCCGCCTTAAAAGAAAATTAGATTTTTTAATTATTCGTGTTGGCAAGAGAGAAATAGAAAGGTTTTCATCGGTTAGTGAGTTCGTTAGCGACTCAGAAATGTTTCAATATGATATATTGGAAGAATTGGTCCAATATCTCATGCTTTGGGACGTTTCTTTCAAAAACCAGAATACAAAAATTAAAATGCATTCATGGATTCCAAATCCTTTTGTATGCAACTTGTAAAAGACTGAAAGTATGTCAAACGAGATTTTTGAATAATTTTTACAAGTGTCATTAGACACCAGTATGGAGTCACTGTTCAAAACAATATTTCTGAATGGTTTTTAGTGCAGGATCATTGATGAATATCCATTAATTTACACAAAGGCTCTGAATTTTATCCTCCCTTTCCCAACAACACACTTGTGCGAAACAGAATTCTCAACCTATGCAACTACAAAAACAAAATAGCGCAATAGACTGGGTACCGAAGCTGATATGAGAATTCAACTTTCTTCTATTAGGCCTTATATCAAACAATTGATGAAAAATAAAAAAAAAAACAGTTTCGTAGATATTTCCATTAGATATTTCATTATTTGTTATGTCCTTTAGTAAAATGAATAAATAATTTTTTGTTTTTTTATAAAGAAAATTTATTTTAATAAAGATTTTTAAAATAAATTATGATTATTATTAAAGAATACACATAAAGCAGTTTTTGATTATCTTAGGGCTTCGTCAAATGTTTCGCTTTCTAAAAGGGTTCCGACTCCAAAAAAGTTTGAGATCTTATAGTCTTTTTTTCTATGTAGTTAGGGACGGAGATATTAAAAAGTGGCAACCATTTTTTTTTTTTATTAAGGGAGGCTTTAGGCAAAGGCAGTTAAAATTACGGCAATTTTTAGAAGATGTTTTCAAAAAAAGTTTATTATATATACAAAAAATTCCATTTGCCTGTTAATATTACATCATTAGTATAAGTAAAAAAAATGTTTTGTTTGTTTACAGGAAAATTTACGTCATTTTTGACCATATTGTTGCGTGTAAAAACTAGAAAAACGGGCACTTCATCAAAGCAAGCATATAAATTAAAATTGAAATGTGTTTTAATGTATGTTTCTATTGTTTTGTGTTTAAAAGGTTTTTCTGCTTCATATCAGTGCAACAAAATTATCTCGGATGCAGCTATTTCTCTTTAACTTCTGTGGTTTGCTTTGTGTGCTCGTTGTTTTTTTTTTTCAATGATTTGGTTGTCGCTATTTGATGGTATCGAATGTATAGAGCATTTTGAAATAATAAGATAGTGCATATCTTGGTGAGAGGCTAACAAATATTGTAGAATGAGCAGTTTTTTGAAAGAGAATGCAGTATTATGTTTGCTTATGCTTTAAAAAATAAAGTAAATAGAGAACAAGACATTAAAATGCTCGATGCACTTTATTGTATCAAATACCATGGTATAATAAGATAAGGTAGTGTTAGTAGTTGAAATTCTCTCTTGTGGTGGGTGCCGCACCCGTCAAAACCAGGTTTTTACGAATAAAAGCAAAACAAATAACAAAATTTACAAATTATAGTATTCTATGTGTTTGACAGCACACTTATCAGTGTGACTTTCGACCTGGTAAGTCCACCATAGACCAGATTTTCACGCTACGACAAATCCTGGAGAAAACCCACGAAAATCAAATTGACAGACACCATCTCTTTGTCGATTATAAAGCTGCGTTCGATAGCCCGAGAAGGGATTGCCTATACGCAACAATGCCTGAGTTCGGTATACCTGCAAAGTTGATTAGACTTTGCAGAATGACGTTGAGCAACACACGCAGCTCCGTCAAGGTAGGAAATGACCTCTTCGAAACCTTCAATACCGAAAGAGGTTTCAGGCAAGGCGATCCACTGTCTTGCGATCTCTTTAAAATTATCATGGAGGGGATCGTACGAAAGGCCGGTGTGCATCGTAATGGCACAATTTTCTACAAAGGTGCCCAGCTCCTTGCGTACGCTGATGATATTGATATTGTTGGCAGAACCAAGAGAGATGTTACCGCTGCTTTCGCCGTTATCGAAAAGGAATCAGCAAAAGTGGGTTTGACGATAAATGTGGGCAAAACAAAGTATATGCTGTCTACAAACAAGGGAGCTCGGCGTTTAGACTCCCACGTTTCATCCGGCAGCTATAACTTTGAAGTAGTCAAGGAGTTCGTTTACCTTGGCACCGCCATTAATACCAACAACGAAATCAGCCTGGAGATAAAGCGAAGAACAATAATTGCTAATAGGTGCTACTAGGGGCTCAGTAAGCAACTAAGTTCCAGAGCCCTCTCTCGATCGACAAAACTAACACTCTACAAGACGCTCGTTCTACCTGTGCTGCTTTATGGCGCTGAGGCATGGGTAGTTTCGCAAACTGACGCAGCCGCTCTGGGGGTGTTCGAGAGAAAAGTTCTTCTCAAAATCTTCGGTCCTGTTCGAGTCGGCGATGACTATCGCATCCGAATGAACCACGAGCTGTATGAGCTCTACGATGACATTGATGTAGTTCGGCGTATAACTGTGCAGCGACTACGCTGGCTGGGTCATGTCCATCGTATGGACGACGAAGATCCAGCGAAAAAGGTGCTCGACGACGAGGAAGACCATGCCTACGATGGATGGACCAGGCTGAGGAAGCCCTAACCGCACTTGGTGTATCCGATTGGAGAAGGCGAGCGCAAAGCGGAGGCGCCTGGCGAGAGCTGATGAGGTCGGCCGAAACCTGGACACGGGTTGTTACGACCACCTAAGTATGTATGTAAGTAAGTAAGTATGTGTTTGACAGCTGCGGTACCCACCGGCTCCGATGACCTTGTTAAATATACCTTGTCAAATACATTCATGCAGCCCTTTAATAGATATATCACGATTTGGCATTCTGTTACCAAATAAAGAAAGCTTTCCATTGGCAAAACTGTCAATATCTCATTTGCTATTGACGAATTATTTTAATTCAGTGTTGCCTACTGCACAATTTGCGTAATTATGAACGCTTGAGGCTTATACGAGGGGTGCCTTTTATATTTCGGGATTAGAGAACAAAAACAAATATTAATCATCGAAAATCACTTTTTGTTTTTCAAAATATTCTCCATTAAGATCTATACACTTTTGCATGCGTTTGAACCAATTGTCGAAGCACTTTTGCCACTCTGATTGAGGTATCTCCAAAACATGCATTTTGAATGCCGCAACCGCTTCTTCGGGCGTCGAAAATCGTTGTCCACGCAGTTTATTCTTCACGGTTGGGAATAAAAAGAAGTCATTCGGTGCCAAGTCAGGACTATACGGCGGATGACCCATCAAATCGATGTTTTGGGTGCTCAAAAATGTAGTTGTTTGAGCCGATGTGTGAGAGCTCGCATTGTCGTGGTGAAGAGTGATCCGTCTTCGGCGGTTGGTTTTCCTGATTTCTTGGAAGACAACTGGCAAACAAATGGTTGTGTACCACTCAGAGTTGACTGTTCTGCGTTGTTCTAGTGGTACGGTTGCGACATGTCCATATTTTCCGAAAAAACAGGCGACCATTTGCTTGGAAGTGCTTCGTGCGCGAACAACTTTTGTTGGATTTGGCTCATCTTGAAACACCCATACAGTCGACTGCTGTTTACTTTCGGGCTCATACGCGTAAATCCACGATTCATCACCTGTCACGATGTCATAGACGTGTTTCGAAGCGCCGCGATCGTATTTTTTGAGCATTTCCTTCGACCAATCGACACGAGCCTTTTTTTGAGCGATTGACAAATTGTGTGTGATCTAACGCGAACAAATTTTTTTGACAGCTAAATGTTTATGCAATATTGAATGTATGCTGGTCCCACTTATGCCTAAGGTTGCCTCAATCTCACGATAGGTAACATAACGATCTTGCAATATCAGTTCGCGCACAGCATCAATGGTTTTCGGAACAACAGCTGATTTCGGACGACCTTCACGAAATTCGTCTTGGAGTGAACTACGACCACGATTGAATTCACCATACCATCGATAAACACTGGTCCTTGATGGAGCTTCATCGCCAAAAATTGAATTAAGTTCATCCATGCACTGTTGCTGTGTTAATTCACGTCAAAAGTTGTAAAAAATAATCGCACGAAAATGTTCACGATTTAATTCCATTTTTAGACCGAGATGAATCTTTTAAGTTACTATAAACAACACAAATAGCGCTCGTATGTCAAAACGTTCTGAGTACGTATAAGCCAACAAATGTCAAACTTTGCGATAGAGCTTTCAGTTGACAGATTGCAACACCAGAGTTGCCAAATCCCGAAATATAAAAGGCACCCTACGTATAAACAAAATAAATTGTTTCTTAATACAAATTTATATACTTTTATGGAAATTAAGAAAAATAAAAGAAGAGATAATTTTATTATTGCTGTTATTTTAAAATAAAAAATATGATGAAGATTCTAGAGGAGTCTAACGAGATTCTAGTGATACTTTTACTCTGCCAGAGAAAGAAATCTCTTAGAATTTTCGCTTGACTTGACTTTTTAGCCATCCTACTAATTGCAGATCTGCAGTCTCATGACGTTCAAAGAACATCATTGCCATTAACAATACGTATTTTGTGAATTCTTTTCTTTTTTGGCCACTCTGGCTGCTCTGTTCTAATAAGGCACGATCATATTTAGATTTCCTATAAGTTTGAGCTATCAATTTTATCCATATACTTAATAAACTAAAATGTTTACTTAATTGGTGTATCCATATTTTAAAAAATTTGATGACATATTTTATAAAATCAGCTGTCAATAGAAATTCACCTCATATGGTGAATTTTTAAAGCTTTTTATAAACCAACTCTGCTGTAGAAGTCTAATAAAGCTTTCGCTTAATGAAATTCCTTACAAATTTTATTGATAAATTATTTATCAAGCAAACGCAGAATAGAGCTGTTTATCAGGTGTAGTAAAAAAAAAAACCATTAGTTTTCTAAGGCTGTGTGCTATTCGGAACCTTTTCACTCGTGGTAGGAAAGAAGTTACTGAGTTGAATACAATTTCTGTCTGTTGAAATAAAATTGTCATTTTTGCTGTGCCAAAAGAAAAATGAAATTTTGACAACTACAAATTTTGGCGTTTTAGATGTCGTTAGTGTATTAGCGCGAGAATTTAATTTATTTTGCAAAATTGTTGAGATAACTGAAAATTAACAGAATTTTACGCAAATATTTTCCACTTCTGGTTGCTTTGCAGTCAGAAGCAAAAAGTTTTGAGTTTCTTTATGACTTGATGCTTTTTTTTAATGAAAGGCGAAGAGTAAGTACTGCTTTTGCTTTTCTGCTACGAACAACTACCTAAAACATTATTCCTTTAAGGATATTACCTATATTCGGCCAAGAGGTTATTCCGAAACATTAAATGCCATTTTGAATGGAGACAATGCACAAACTTAAATGCATTTAAGAGAGTCTGCTAGCTCTTTTTGCAAAATTGTGAAGTTTATTCCAGCGAAGCATCATGGATGGTCAATAGAGTATGAAGTGGTTTGCTATTGAGTAGCAAGTGGCTTTATGGGATTGCGGACTGTATGCGGACATATTACGTAGAACTTCCTTTGCTGTTTTGTTGGGACTGTCATTATTTTTTAATTCTTTGTGCTTTTTTAATTTATAATTAACTAAAAAGTGTAGCTTTCATTAAGTTCACTTTAGTGATTTTAAGCGCGAACTTGCAAGTGTTTTTTTTTTCTTATTATGCTTGTGTCAAAAATTCTCTTGCCGATTGTCAAAATTTATTCTAGCCCCTGAGGCTACATGAATTTTCGACAATCATATTCACCTCGCAAGTGCCAAATATTCTCATTCAGACTGTCAAAATTTCATCATCCGAGTGAAAAGTTTCCGAATAGCACATAGCCTAAGAGATGGCTTTATGACTAAAATGACTCCATACTAAAAAAAACATCTCGAACGGTTTTGTAATTGCTTGACTCAGTGTTTGAGTGCGTGACAAAGATAGACACCAGCAAAGAGAATATGATATGAATATGAAGCTGATACTGTAACAGCTAATCCCGCCTAATTTTGGATTCGTCGATTCCGTTCCGGTATCGAAAATGACAATAAAATTATGGAAATCGTCGAGTCCGCACTGGAACCACCTGTATAAGGCTGGATACAAAAAGAAGTTCAATGTATGGGTGCCACACGGGTTGAATTGCAACAAAATCGACCAATTTCTTAAGCAGATTTTGATTGGTGATGAAAACTGGGTCACTTACGGCAATGTCAAATGAAAACGGTTGTGGTCGAATCGTAGTAATCCGGCGCAAATGGTGGTTTAGCCAGAATTGACGATCCGTAAGATTTTGCAGTGTGTTTGGCGGGATTGTCTCGGAATCGTATACTATGAACTGCTCCTCTACAACCAAACTCTTAATTCGGACCTGTACTGTCAACAATTGGACCGTCTGAAGGAAGCAATCGTCCAGAAGTGGCCAGTTTTGGCTAATAGGAGAATACTTGTGTTGCATCAGGACAACACCAGAGCACATATACTGACAGTGACTCGCTAGAAGATCCTGGAGCTTGTTTGGGTGGTTCTTAAGCATCAACTTTTATATTCCAGACCTGACACCAAGTGATTACCACCTGTTCCTGTCTATGGCGACTGATTTTGCTGGTAAAACATTCGCATCAAGAGAAGCTTGTGAATCCCGTTTTTTGCCAATAATGAGAGAGACATAATGACATAATTACCTACAAAATGGCAACAACTTACCGAACAAAACTTTGCATATTTGAATTAAATCGCATAATTTTAACTATGCCAAATAAAGCCGTAAATAATATGCAATAATAATGGATTTCTGTTTGTTTGGGGTCAATTAAAATTATTAAGGAAAAAGTATTGGAGAAAAAAATTACTCCACAGGAAAATGTAATATGACCCTAAAAGATGAAATATCAGCCCAAATTGTTTTGTTATTGCTTTCTGCATAATTTTTTTTTATGAACTATTTTAATTTTTTTTTTGGGCCATATTTCATTGGGATGTAATTTCATTAGGATTTATTTTTATAAAACAAACAATACTTTTCTTAGCAGAATAGAGATCTGTTTAATAAATTTATACTTCTTTATAGTCATATTTCAAAGCATATTAGCATCATGCGAGATTGTTTTGTTTTTATTAAAACAATTCGACATACACATAGTCATTTATCACAAGAAAAATAGGGTTGTGCTGCTTTTGCTTAACATTTGAAGAAAACCTTCATCACGTACAGTTCAACTAGTTTTCACGCTGTTGCTCGCGATATTAAGGGAAGTAGTGGCACTGTAGCACGTGTACAACGTTTTCGTAAACCAGTCAGAACAATAACAAACTCATAGTGAAACAGCGGGAACTAGAATCGAAGTTGCTGCATTACATTAATAACAGTGGGTCGATGCAGTAAAATAATTTCTGACGCAAGAAAATATTCATATTTCTGCTTCAAATTGTTTTCGATTTATTTTTGATTTATTTTAAGTTTTCACTTTTTTTTAAACAGTTTACGGGGACAGTTGCTGGGTTAGTAGCATGGTGGAATAAATATAAGGTGTTCTCATTCGGAAAATCAGAAAAAATTGGCTGCCTTATTTTGACATTTTCATAGAATTAAACATCAAACTATGTATGGAACCTGTCAAAATAAGGCAGCATGTCAAAAAATAATTGAAAAAGGTCATGGAATGAGAACACTTTATAATTATTTCACCATGGTTAGTAGACTAATATTTTGTATAATGAATGACAGGAGACATGAATATTTCAAACAATTATGCATGGGACACAACGACGTTACACGCCATCTGTCAAATTTTATTTACATGTATTTCTTATTGAGTTGTGGTGAATATGTCATCTCAACCACATTGGCATAGAATTCTTTCTTTTTCGATAGACGACAAATATGTTTTTTTCACTGTATATGCCGTGGTTATGCTAGCCAAACAAGATTGCCGAACATTTTTTGTTGTTATTGTTTCTCATGTAAAGTGAGAAATGAACTTTTTCTCAAATTCATTCTCTCGCTCTCAGACCGAACATTTTTGATTGCTGATTGAAACAGCAAACATGCCGAACTTTCCGGTGTTGCCTGCAGTCATTTTCCATAAAAGCATCAAAAAAGTAGCATAAAGTATGTACTTAAAATTTAAATACGTTATAAAGCAACTTATTTTAAATAACAAGCAACCTTAAAAACAAAGAACAGACATTAAGAAAAAGTCGAACAATATGTGTTGAGCAAAAATTTTCAGTATTTATTATCGCTCCAAATAAACACTAACAATTTTGTGCTTTCACAAGATTATTACAAAAAAATAGTCTTAAATTTAAGAAAACCAAAAACCAGATTAATTTCCATCAATTCTTATTGTTGTGTTGTATTTAATTTCATATATTTTATGTAGGAATGGTATTTACTTGGAGTCGCAATTTGACCGAAGTGTAAAAAGTGTATTTAAAATGTATACATAAATATTAGGGTTGTTGTTTAATTTATGTTTGGAATGTTCAGCGAAGAGAATAAATAAACGAAAATGAACACCAAATGTTCGGCAATCATGCTTGGCTAGCATAACCACGGCATTAGGCAAACATGTTTGGTGAGCTTTTTTGTTGTAAGTGTTTTGCGCACATGAGAGAAAAGCTTATTTCTTATTTTATACGTAAAACACTAGCAACAAGAAAGCTCACCTCACTAAACATTACTGAGTTTCCATGACGAGTTTATTCGGTGTTTACTCGGGGTTAACTCGCTATGATAACGCGAGTTGAGTTGAGTTTTGTTAAATCCACATAAACTCCACGAAACTTGTAAGATTTATTGCATTAATTTATAATAAGAAAAAATGGTGAGTGGAAAACACAAATGTCAAAAAGAAATTGGCCGCATTCAGCGGAGTCAACAAATGGCAACAGTTGTGTAAAAATTCGGCAAATGGTAAAATTATGCAGGCGCTCACTTAAACTGATCAGTTGCGGGATTCCCATACGCCTTAACGACGATTGTCGCTGTGCTTAACTAGCGAAAAATGTCATTTACTATGAAACTGTGCATGCGCAATGACCGATAACGACAACTACGATTATCGTGAACTATTTGGGAATCCTGCTACATGTAGTGGATGCCATTAAATCGAGCAAAAAAATTCTATGATACATGAACAGTTGTTCAGTGATTTAACCCTTAACTGCTATACCTCAAAAAATGTAGTTACAAGTTTATATCTTTTTTTCAAAGAACGCCTTAAATAACAACACGACTGATCAATGCGAAAGCACGTACACACCTGTTGCGGTATTTCCAAATGCCTTAACGACGATCGTCGCTATGAAAACTGTCTAGCGAAAACTGTCATTTACTATGAAACTGTGCAAGCACAATGACTGATAATGACAAATTTTATTATCGTTAACTTTTTGGGAATCCTGCTACGGAAGGCTTGAAATGTACTGAGCGTTAAAGAATGAATGGTGACATAATATATTCTTTTCTTTTTTAAGCATGGTCCCACAGCCCAAGTGTACCAGTTAAGGGTTCAACTTTAACTCTAAACATTGACAACTTTTCTGACGCTTAGAGTAACAACACATTCAAAAAAAAAACATCGCTCACTAAGGTATCGCTATCATAATAGTTCACAACAGTTGGCTCCGCTGAATGCGGCCATTGACGAGTTCAACTCGACTCGATGTTGTGCATGGAAACACAACACTTTCGAGTTAGCAACGCCATTTTGTCAACTCGACGAAAACCCTAACTCCGAGTTAACTCGCTATGAAAACTCAGTGCATGTTTGCCTACCACATGATACAATTATAAGGTAGGGTAAGGAGATTCACCACACCGACCACGAATGCCAGAATGTATTTTAGCATTGCCACTTTTCTGTATTATTGATAAATGTGGGACAAATGATAAGAAAGGAAATTATTTATAAGGTAAAAAGGATAAATTAGGACAAATGTATTTACAATGAAATAAATCGCTGTTTTGGTGATTTTAAATGTTTGTTTTCAGAAAATTATTATTGCCCATTGGTTTTTGTCATGGTTGAATTATAAGGTTGTTGCAGGGCTGATCGTACTGTCTTCTCAGTACCCATAATTGTCAAAATAAGCAAATTTTGCGAATGAATACGAAAGAAAAACGTGTGAAAAAAGAAAGCATTTACAGATTTTCTATGAGCTGTCAACTTCGATTTGACAGTTATGTGTTGGGTACTCGCTCTCAGCCTTGCAACAACCTTATAATTCAATCATGGTTTTTGCTTAGCTTTTAGTGTTCTTAATTTTTTATATATAAAATTTTTATTCTAATTGCCATCTGACAGAGAAACTGTTGAACATAAATCAAAAATTTGTTTTTGAAAAAAAATTGGCACATTGCTTTTATTTTATCTTTTTAGTCATTTTATTTAATCTGTTGTAACTATAAAAAACTTAAGTTTTCTTGGTTTTACGATATGTGACAGAGGGCAGAACTTCTTTTTGACATTAATATATTTAATATATTCACAAATCACAAAAACTTAAGTGCACTACTGTATCAGAGAAAGAATTTACATCAGCTTATAACATCAGCAAATGTTGCGCAGCGAAAAAACCTGCTTCAAAACTTTCCTAATAATAAAATAATGTAATTCCCCGTTTTCCAATGGCTTTACAACATACCAATTTTTGGCAAATTGTCGAACATCGAAGCTTACGAAGTTAAAATAACTCTCAACAGTAAAGGTATTCATCAAAAACACTGAAAACAAACATGATTTTTTTAAGGATTTTTTTTAAAATACGGCAGCACCGTATTTTATAATTTTGACATTCCAGGTCGGTGTGGAGAATCTTTTTACCCTACCTAATTATTGTATCATGGCGTACCATAACCACATTGGTGCTTTACGCATACGAGAGAAAAGTTTATTTCCCATTTCCCAGCCTCTTGAAGATATGAAGACGAGTTCTCTTTTGCGCGAAAAGAAAGCGAGTTGCCATCGTTACTCCTTGCGATCAAGGTTCATTAATATAGGTTAAGTCACTTGAGAGAAGCTCGGTTGAACTGTCAGCATGGATGAAAGGAAATCAAAAAAAAAAAAACACGAAGCTGTACAATTTTTAGCTAACAGCTACTTTGACAGTTCGAGCAAAGGCGAAAAAAGAGTGCTTTTCTCTCATGCGACTTGACCTATATTAATCAACCTTGCTTTGATTAATATTATTGATGTTCCTTGAAAGGAACATAATTTGTTTTCCAAAAACAAAACATTACAGATTCGCCTTTTTCTCTCCAAGGCGAAAAGAAAGCGAATGCATTTCGTTGCTTCAACAAAATTGCTCTTAAGTTTAAACAACAATTTGCATTGCATAGGAGGTGTTCATACGTCAGTCAAATGATTGAATCAATCAAAATTTGTTGTTGCTTTCCTATGTAAAAAAAAAATTAACTTTATCTCAGAGCGAAAATGAACTCCAAAATTTTCTCTTGTCAGTCAAAATTTTGATTGAGCTACAGACCTGCATCAATCAGTCAAAGGGTTGCATTATTTTACTTGTCTACTTTTTAGTAGGCAATTATATCATGAAAAGTAGTTAACTGGAAACAAAGGTAGTTTTTTGAAGAGGGAAAGAGGTGTAGTTTCTTTAGTTCCTGCCATTATTTCATTAATTCTATTGTTTTTTTTATGACTTGCATCCGATGGTCATTCAAATAGGTATAATTTCCGGTGTATTGATTTCCTAATGGTATAAATTTTAATCCTAAAAGATCAACTATATTTCCGCTATTGTTTTCCATTTTGTAAAATTTGTTTGCACACAAAACAACTTAATAAAAGAAACACCCAAATAAAGGGATGCACACAGCACAATATGAATTCACAAAATAGTAGGTAGCAGAAAAGTAACAAATGCTCGCGTCGGAGCTTCAATCAAAAAATCGTGTGTGAGCAAGCGTCACTCAATATTTTCAGAGAGAGTTAAAGAGAGTAAAAAATCGCGATATACTTCATTCATTTGACTGATGTGTGAACACCTACATAGTTTTTGGATTTTGTTTGCGATGCAGAGAAGGATACAAGTTGAAAAAAATAAAAAGAAAACGAACATTGGAAGAAAGCATGTGATATTTTTTCGTTAATTTTCTCGTTAGCTTTGTTTTTTTAAAAATTTTTTTTTGAGTATTTATTGCTGCATTTGTGCTCGGTCAGTTCAAGTTAAATTCTTAACGAGTGAAGAAGTTTGTGGTACTTAGAAAAAGAAACGTGAATTTTAAATAAATAAACGAAACGATGTAACATAATTATATTATAATAATTAATATACAAAAACATAATTTAAAATAATATTTTAAAATAATAAGTTAACATAAAGCTCAACCAAGTTATGCGTAAGCAAACAAAAGTATCAGAGAGAAGTTAACGATAAGTATGATAAAGTAAGAAGAAAATTCGCGAAAAAACACTGCCATATATTCAATAACACACAAAGTAAGCACTAGGAAGGCTGAATTCCACAGCGAAATTTGCGCAGTTTTACCAAGATTGTCTAAAATAGAAATTTTCAAAAAAATTCTAATGATTTCAATTTATAATACGGGGTAAGAAATAGCCCATCAAATTGAATTATTATATTTATAATTATTTTTATAATTATTTATAATACCGCTGCAACCCTATCCTGTTTAGCAAACTACAAAGTCGAGCGAATAAGACAAACAGACAAACAATGCAGATAAAATTATTTTAAGTGAAAACAATATTTTAATGTTAATTTAATTTTTGGTTTAAACTTAAAAAAATTAAAAATAAAAAATAAAGAATTTTTTAATATATAACTTATTTACTTGTTTGAAACTGAGCTGTAGGATTCAGTAGAATTTCGTCTTTTCCTCGCTAGTAAGAATCAGTTTTTGCTCGCAGAAGGTTTCGCCATAATAAATTTTTTTCTCCCATATGAGAGCAGAAAGCGATAAGAAAGCGAGCTTGCTGGTGAAAAATTGTTCTTAAGAATGATTAGCTTTCTACTCTTCCGCAAAACAAAATGCTGGCTGGCTTTAGCAGTAAAACACTAACAATAAAAAAGCTCACCAAACATGTTTGCCTAGCATATGCACGGCATTAGAGAGCATGTCAAAAGCTTTGTTTATTTAATAATTTGGCCTTGCGTGTGAGAAGCTGTTTGTTGCATCACTATCCCAGTCGGCAATGGCCGTAATTGGAAGCGCTACTAGCAGGCCTTCATATGGATTTCGAAGTGCTTCCACACTCATATCCAAGTATACGTTCTTTTTTATATAAAACGAGAAAATTTTTCAGGCCTTCCTCTCTCCCTGCTTTAAGCACTCCTTTAGAATGGCTTAAAGAAGAGGTTAACCAAACAATTAAAAAAATATTTTTTTTTTTTTATTTCTTTTTAGTATACCTTCCTATTTATTCTGTGATTTTATTTTATTTTACATATTTTTGTCAGATAAGAATATTTCTAAGTCATGACATTGATTATTATTGATTATTTTTGAACTTATATATATTTTAACTTTTAACGAAAAAGTAACCCTGAAATATAAGCAGAACCAGTTTTTGTAGGAAAAATATAATTGTTGTACTGCCCTGGGTAGCGAAAAACTAGGCCTTATAGAAGCGCTCGCAGAAACAGCAAGGAAGTCATGTGTCTTACCGCCAAAAGTAGCAGTAAATGCACGCCTTCGTTAGAAGAGGCCTAGCTTCATTGCCTATTGGAATGTTTCTCTATTTTGTGGTTGGAAATTATTAATAAATTTAATTTTTTAACAAATATAAATTCTTAAAATGTTAAATTTCTTTACTGTTTTGCCAAGTGTCTTGTCAACTAGCTGGACGCCTACTACACATATATTATTTTGAACAAATTTTAATAATTTATACGTATTCTTCACTTTCTTAAAGTACCGTCCAGATTTTGTTAAAATTTCACAAAGTACCTTTATAAATAATTAAAAACAAAAACAAAAATTGTCGTTTTGGAAAATTATTGCATCAAAATGTTCCACTGTGCTGTAAAGCACCACTGTTCTATATATATTTGATAGCACCCAAAGATGTCCTTGTTATTTTCTTACTACACTAAGGGATGCGATGCCTTCTTCTTGTTTGGCACAAAAAAAAAATCCTTGAAAAAATTATAACAAAAAGAAAGAAAGAGGGTTACACAAGGACTAACTGACATTGTAATGGATAATTATTGCATACATATAGAACATTTACAAACTCACACACACACACACACACAAAGTTTAATATCAAATACCGATGCTGTCAGAGGGGAAGAATTGCTTAACTTTACAGAATCGAAGCTTGAGTCGTTTAGAACGAATGAATTGTATTGAATTCTGGATGATCAAAGTCCTTGGCATGCTTTACCACATAAATTTCTACGTAAACACCAAATGTAATAACAATTTTTCTAAATAAAAATATAAATTTAAAAAAGTGTTGCGTGTGAAGCGTAGAAAGCAATACGAGTTCAAAAAAAAAAAAAAAAATCATGCACAATTATATAAAAATATATTCCAGATACATGGCGGCCGTGGCGTAGTGGGTAGAGTGTATGACTCTTACGCCAGAGAACCCAGGTGCGAATCCTCCATCCGACACAGAAAAGTTTTTTCAATTGAATTAATTTTTATGTTCGGCCGTCACCTCTCTGCAGATAATGGCAAACCTCAGAGAGTAAAAACTGCCATGAAAAGCTTCTTGAGAACATAAGCCGTTCGGAGTCGGCGTAAAACATGTAGGTGCAGTTCTCGATCATTTGTGTGCAAACATTTCACATCACACACAACACAATTGATCATAAGAAGCTCGGTGAAAGTCCTTTCAAGGGCTGAAATGGCCATTTGGTTTTTTTTTTTTTTTTTTATATTCCAGATACGCAACACAAATCAGTATACTGTGGTCAGAAAACCATTTTTAATTGTTTTAAAGATGAATTTAAACAGATGATGTTAGCGTTCTAAGTTTTGTACCAAGCTGTTAGTTATTGTTGTCGAAATATTCATGTCAACAATTTATATTGCACAAATCTATAGCTCTAATATATGAAACTAGCTGAAATACCCGGTGTTACCCGAGTGTAACTAAATAATGTTTTTTTTCGGTGCTCGTTTTCATCTTTTCAATAAATCAGACTATTAGTTACAACACCCCGAATTAATTGAAAAATCATTATTGATCATTAAGCATATTAATAAGTTAAAATATTTGAATTCGAATTTATTTGATTGTCAATATCTTTAGCTTTTTATAAAGAAGTTGGCTCCTTCATTTATCAATTTATGCAACTTATTCCATGTTGACGTTTTTTTGCAATTACATGATTTTGTATGGGAGGTATATACAAAAGTTGACTCATCTTAACGAAACTCTATCAAAATATTAAAAAAACAGTTATCGATTCGTACAAAAAAACATCTTCAAAGGTTTCCCTCTGATACCACTTGAGATCGACGGAATTTCATCTTCAATTCTGAACCTCTGGTGGTGATGGCTTTTAAATAAATTTTAGAAATTAAGCATACATAACAAAAATAAAAATAAGAAATTATAAAGGTTTCCGAAGTAAGAAATAAGTGTTGAGCCAAGATATATTTCTGCTTTCAAACCTTTGCTTAGTACGATGGCTTTGAAACCAAAGAAGCCGAATTTTCCATTCAATTCACATGGAAAGTGTTTAAGGGAGATACATGATCTCACTCGTATGTTTCCTAAGTCCACTCAGGCAGCTCTCCAAGCCTATCCCTATACCATTGCATCATTGCCCAATAGAAAAGCGCATTATCGAGATAATTCATTTTTCAGTCCCTTTGCAAAATTGTGCAACAATCTCCCTGCGAGCTTGTTCCCCGGCAGTTTCAAGCTATGTAAATTTAAATCAATTCTTCACCGACACTACTCCATTTTTCCAGCCTCCAACCAACTACCCAATAGGCAATAAAGCTAGATCTCTTATAACGAAGGCGTTCATTTACTGCTACTTTTGGCGGTAAGACACATGACATCCTCGCTGCTTCTGCGAGCGCTTCTATAAGTCCTAATTTTTCGCTACCCAAGGCAGTACAACAATTATATTTGTTTCTACAAAAACTGGTTATGCTTATATTTCAGGGTTACTTTTTCGTTAAAAGTTAAAATATATATTCATTCAAAAATTTTGAATAATAATCAACGTCATGACTTAGAAATATTCTTATCTAACAAAAATATGTAAATTAAAATAAAATCACAGAATATATAGGTAGGTACGTAGGGTGTCTTTTATATTTCGGGATTTGGCAACCCTGGTGTTGCAATCTGTCAACTGAAAGCTCTATCGCAAAGTTTGACATTTGTTGGCTTATACGTACTCAGAACGTTTTGACATACGAGCGCTATTTGTGTTGTTTATAGTAACTTAAAAGATTCATCTCGGTCTAAAAATGGAATTAAATCGTGAACATTTTCGTGCGATTATTTTTTACAACTTTCGACGTGAATTAACACAGCAACAGTGCATGGATGAACTTAATTCAATTTTTGGCGATGAAGCTCCTTCAAGGACCAGTGTTTAGCGATGGTATGGTGAATTAAATCGTGGTCGTAATTCACTCCAAGACGAATTTCGTGAAGGTCGTTCGAAATCAGCTGTTGTTCCGAAAACCATTGATGCTGTGCGCGAACTGATATTGCAAGATCGTCATGTTACCTATCGTGAGATTGAGGCAACCTTAGGCATAAGTGGGACCAGCATACATTCAATATTGCATAAACATTTAGCTGTCAAAAAAATTTGTTCGCGTTGGATCCAACACAATTTGTCAATCGCTCAAAAAAGGCTCGTGTCGATTGGTCGAAGGAAATGCTCAAAAAATATGATCGCGGTGCTTCGAAACACGTCTATGACATCGTGACAGGTGATGAATCGTGGATTTACGCGTATGAGCCCGAAAGTAAACAGCAGTCGACTGTATGGGTGTTTCAAGATGAGCCAAATCCAACAAAAGTTGTTCGCGCACGAAGCACTTCCAAGCAAATGGTCGCCTGTTTTTTCGGAAAATATGGACATGTCGCAACCGTACCACTAGAACAACGCAGAACAGTCAACTCTGAGTGGTACACAACCATTTGTTTGCCAGTTGTCTTCCAAGAAATCAGGAAAACCAACCGCCGAAGACGGATCACTCTTCACCACGACAATGCAAGCTCTCACACATCGGCTCAAACAACTGCATTTTTGAGCACCCAAAACATCGATTTGATGGGTCATCCGCCGTATAGTCCTGACTTGGCACCGAATGACTTCTTTTTTTTCCCAACCGTGAAGAATAAACTGCGTGGACAACGATTTTCGACGCCCGAAGAAGCGGTTGCGGCATTCAGAATGCATGTTTTGGAGATACCTCAATCAGAGTGGCAAAAGTGCTTCGACAATTGGTTCAAACGCATGCAAAAGTGTATAGATCTTAATGGAGAATATTTTGAAAAACAATAAAGTGATTTTCGATGATTAATATTTGTTTTTGTTCTCTAATCCCGAAATATAAAAGGCACCCCTCGCATAAATAAAAAGAAATAAAAAAAAAATATTTTTTGAATTTTTTTGATTAACCCCTTCTTTAAGCCATTCTAAACGAGTGCTTATAGCAGGTCTCTTTAAAGCAGGAAGAGCGGAAGGCATGGAAAATTTGGCCATTGCATATAAAAAAGTATATGGGCTTGGCTACGAGCAGGGTACGCCTCCGAAATCCATTTCAAGGCCTGCTAGTAGCTCTTCGAATACCTGCCAATGCCTGCTGGGTATCACTCGTCTTCCGAACCAATACAATGTTTTCGCATTTATAGACGCGCGACTGGAACTTACTACTCTAGATCAGGAGTGCGCGATAGCCCGAACACGGGTGGATAGCTTTCACATGCATATGAGAGCTTTCAGTTAAAAAAGCTTTTTAGTCGAGCTGAGAACTTATTACACTCATGGTAGAATAAGAGAAAGTAGATGCATTTCGGAGAGGCAGACTGCCATAACTGTCAAAACGAATTTGATAGCTCATTGAAAATCTGAAAACGATGAGAAAGCTTTAATTGGATAAATGTAAACAAAAAAGTGATTTGTATTGATTTTGACAATTTTGGCTATGAGAAAGAGAGCGCAGTCCGAAATGCATTCTTTTATTCTACCATGATTACACTGAATAAAATATAACGATCAGTCGCTCTGCGAACTTCGTGCTGTGCATGATACAATGATAAGGTAGGGCCGCTGCGCTGAGTGCTCTCACGCGTCTACGAAGAGTGGATAATGAGAAGCAACATATATGTCAAAACGACGAATTTCGTAGAGATTGCAAATGAAGAAAATATTTTATGTTTTCAAGTTGCAAACAGTGCGGTCGCGGGTGTTAAATTTGTGCTAATTTGAGTGAAAATACTATAAAAAAAGTGTAATAAAAACTATAAAATGTGAAAGAAGTCTTAAAATTGCAAAAAAAGCTGTTACAGTTTTAACCTAAAAACAACTGCGAAACGTAAGCATAAAGAAATTCGCGATGAACAGCTGATTTTGACATCAATGTAGATTTATTCTGCTTTCTACTCTATTCCTCTCCGTGATGACCTTACCTTATAATTCTGCCATGGTACTGTGAAGTTGCGGCCTCTCACTTCTGCGTTGACTTATTGAACACGACAAAATATCATTAGCGCGTTTGTTCGTTCATTTGATACGATCAGTCGTTGTACGAGCTAAAGCTCTGCAAAGAACCAGCCAAGCAAGGTTGATTAATATAGGTCATGGCAGAATTATAAGGTAGGGCCGACTCGGAGAGGAATGGAGTAGAAAGCAGAAAAAAGGGAGATAGATGTCAAAATCAGCTGTACATAGCGAATTTCTTTATCCTCACGTTTCGCAGTTTTTTTTTTAGGTTAGAATTTGGTACAGGTTTTTTTTCAATTTTATTGCAATTTCACTGTTATAATATTTTCACTCAAATTATCACAAATTTAACACACTCGGCCGCACTGTTTGCAACTTTATGGGAGGAAATTAAGTTGGTGCTACATCGCATGGCCAAGCCATCAACTGCTGCTGGCCAGCATTCAGCTGGCGTAGATACAAGAAGGCAATGCTGATACCTTGAAGGTAATCTATGGCTTTGGTGTGTTTTGGTGTGCAAGGTTTTCTTCTCGCTTTACTTGCACAATTATCACAAATTATAACAAATTAATCACACGTGTTTGCACTGTTTACGATTTGAAAACATAATATTTTTATTTCATTTGACGTTTCTACGTACTTCGTCGTTTTGACATCTAACGAACCTTTTCATTATCCACTCTTCGTTGACGCGTGAGGGCACTCAGCGAAGCGGCCCTACCTTATGATTATATCATGATATACTCTAGTGCTGGGTACCGCACCTGCCAAAACCTGGTTTTTACGAGTAAAATCGAAACTAATAACAAAATTTGCAAATTATGATATTCTATGTGTTTGACAGCTGCGGTACCCACCGCTCCGAGACGACACTACCTTGTTAAATATACCTTGGGTTAAGTCACTTGAGAGAAGCTCGGTCGAACTGTCAGAATGGATGAAACGAAATCAAGAAAAAAAAAATCTGAATCTGTACAATTTTTAGCTAACAGCTACTTTAACAGTTCCAGCAATGGCGAAAAAAGAGTGCTTTTCTCTCAAGTGACTTAATCTACAATATATTAATGAGCCTTGCATCCAAGCATACTAGTTATGTGATGTTATTTTTTCTTATATCAACTTGTATCAGTTTTGCTCTCCAAGCGTTGAGTAGGCATGGAATATTTCACTTTTACATAACGATAGAACGTGTATGAGAGAGTGAAATTATCAAGCATCAAGAATACTACTTTGAGAACATACGCAACAAACAGATATATCGGTAATATTGTTATCTCTACTTGAAATATCTGGATATGTGACGTCAAAAACATAAAGAATAAAGAGCGAATTATTTCAATAAAACAATAATAGAGACAACTTACATAAGTGCAATGCATTCAATTTTAAATTTATTTCATAAAAAAAAAATAAACATAACAAAGGAATTTTCGTCAACGACTTAATGAAATTAAAAATTAATAAATGTGGCACAAGTACCTTATATAAAGCTATCGTTTCACACATGATACAATAATTTACAAGATAGCCTTGACAACTGCCTTTTTTCTCACGAGCGGCGATCGGGAGTTGTCAAATCAATGCAAAGCTTAACTTTTCATCTGTTTTGCTGCTTCTTCGTTTTCTCTATTTCAATGTGTTTTTGACAACTCCAAAACGCCAACAGAACTGCCACTCCTACCTTGTAAATCATTATACTATGGTTTCACAGAATTCATATTCATTACTTAATCATTTTAGTCGCATAGAAAAAGTAAAAGCACGAGATTAACACAAAGAGAACTATCTGGAATATCCATTTTGAATGGATATATCCACTTAAAAAAGAGTTAAAATACCCTGCAGCGTCAAGAACTGGTACAAAAATGGTGAATTCACTAGTACTAAGAAGACAGCTACTAGTACCTCGCCTATCTCCAAGCAATGCTTTTGACTGTCGCATTTAACATGGGCTTGTCCTACGAAAAGGGTCAATTTTCACCCACTGCATCAACGCGTACTAGTGCAAGAACTGGTTCATTGGGAAATATATTGCACTAGTGCCTTGGGGCAGATATCGCACAAGTTCTAAATTTGGGTCTCTCGGGATAGATATGCGACATTGTTTTTCAAACACATTAAGAAAATTTAAATTTAATTTAATATATTAATATATTTAATATTTATTTTAATATAAATATACATATAAACACATTTACATATTTATAATATAACAAACAACACAACAAACTCTTGGGACTGCAGTAGGTTGTCTGCATGCAGTTAGCAATTAAACACACACTCCATCTCCATTGAGTCATTTATCTCCATTGAGTCATCCACTTAATTTTTTATTTTCGTTTTTCTGGCCTAACTTTATTTTATTCAATTATATTTCGGTATATTAAACACTTTTTAACAAAATAAAAGAAATGCCGGCAAAAAGAAGAAAACAACAAAATTCAAGTTGAAGCCAAACCGGCATGGATATACGTTTATACGCGCAGCTCGCTAAATAGCTTTGTTTCACTTTCTCTAATCGAATTTACTAGCGCATTTTTGTCTACTAGGGTACGATAGATAACTAGTTCGTATATAACCTTTAAGTACGAGGGGTGCCTTTTATATTTCGGGATTAGAGAACAAAAACAAATATTAATCATCGAAAATCACTTTATTGGTTTTCAAAATATTCTCCATTAAGATCTATACACTTTTGCATGCGTTTGAACCAATTGTCGAAGCACTTTTGCCACTCTGATTGAGGTATCTCCAAAACATGCATTCTGAATGCCGCAACCGCTTCTTCGGGCGTCGAAAATCGTTGTCCACGCAGTTTATTCTTCACGGCTGGGAATAAAAAGAAGTCATTCGGTGCCAAGTCAGGACTATACGGCGGATGACCCATCAAATCGATGTTTTGGGTGCTCAAAAATGCAGTTGTTTGAGCCGATGTGTTAGAGCTCGCATTGTCGTGGTGAAGAGTGATCCGTCTTCGGCGGTTGGTTTTCCTGATTTCTTGGAAGACAACTGGCAAACAAATGGTTGTGTACCACTCAGAGTTGACTGTTCTGCGTTGTTCTAGTGGTACGGTTGCGACATGTCCATATTTTCCGAAAAAACAGGCGACCATTTGCTTGGAAGTGCTTCGTGCGCGAACAACTTTTGTTGGATTTGGCTCATCTTGAAACACCCATACAGTCGACTGCTGTTTACTTTCGGGCTCATACGCGTAAATCCACGATTCATCACCTGTCACGATGTCATAGACGTGATTCGAAGCACCGCTATCGTATTTTTTGAGCATTTCCTTCGACCAATCGACACGAGCCTTTTTTTGAGCGATTGACAAATTGTGTGGGATCCAACGCGAACAAATTTTTTTGACAGCTAAATGTTTATGCAATATTGAATGTATGCTGGTCCCACTTATGCCTAAGGTTGCCTCAATCTCACGATAGGTAACATGACGATCTTGCAATATCAGTTCGCGCACAGCATCAATGGTTTTCGGAACAACAGCTGATTTCGGACGACCTTCACGAAATTCGTCTTGGAGTGAACTACGACCACGATTGAATTCACCATACCATCGATAAACACTGGTCCTTGATGGAGCTTCATCGCCAAAAATTTAATTAAGTTCATCCATGCACTGTTGCTGTGTTAATTCACGTCGAAAGTTGTTAAAAATAATCGCACGAAAATGTTCACGATTTAATTCCATTCCAACCGAGATGAATCTTTTAAGTTACTATAAACAACACAAATAGCGCTCGTATGTCAAAACGTTCTGAGTACGTATAAGCCAACAAATGTCAAACTTTGCGATAGAGCTTTCAGTTGACAGATTGCAACACCAGGGTTGCCAAATCCCGAAATATAAAAGGCACCCTACGTACTAGCACAAAAATAGTGCACGGTGAATATTGTCTACCAGCTCGCTGCAGGGTAGTTACTCTGCTTAGTTAGTGGAGCCGATAAAGAGAGAAAAAAAGCTTACAATACAATTAGAGCCAGAGAAAGAAATATGATATGCTCTCTGCTCAATCCAAAACATGTAAGCAAGAGTTAAGCTTTACTCGTTGTTGTATTTGTACGAATAATATGAAGTTCTTACTTGTTTTATCTGTTTGTACTAGTAGAATGGATGGTTCTCTGCAGACCTTTAGTCCAAACACATAATCAGAGACTTATCCTAAAACTTGAAATTATGGAACACACGTGCTAATATTTTTTATTCGATTTTTGAAAATTCATCTTATTAAACCCTACTGTCACTCGATTTAGTTTCCCACTGAACCATAAGCGAAGGTTTTGAGTAAGGTGAGAGTTTTGCGAACGTTTTTGGTTAGAATTTTTTTTTTTTTAATATTTTCTTTTTTATTTTGTCGCTTAAAAGTGCTTGTTATAAAAGATTAAATTCGTGAAAGCTTTTCCCATAAATTAAAATTGTTCAAATTTTGCGAAATTCATTAAAAACTTATTTTGAGTCGAAAATGAATCATTTTTGTATCATTTCAGTAGGTAAGACTTCCTTGCAAATGAACCATTTTTTGTTCATAAATGAGTTCGGAAATGAATCATTTATGTTTCTTTTTTGCAGTCTGAAATGAGTTCAAAAAAGAATAATTTTTTTTATCATGTCAGTAGGAAACAATTTCTCATAAACGAACCATTTTTTATTCATAAATGAGTTCAGAAATGAACAGGTAAATAAAGGAACTTAAAATGAAAATGTTAACCTTCGTACAAACGTCATATGAACTTTTTTACCAGTGCGAGATGGATCTACTGCTACACGTATGAAAATTTTTAACATTTCTATCAAAAATTAAAATCAAGCCCAAATAGAATGAAAACCACGAAAACATTTCAAGCAAAAATGTAATCAAATAAATGCCCCAATTAATAACTTAACTATTTTGATATTTCATATATAATTTGGAAGTTTGTCAAATTGGAAAACAATCACGCCTTTTCCCCTTTGAAACATCAATATCATGAACATCACAATGCGTGAATTCCAGCCCAGGTATATTAATCGATTAACCCAATGATTAATATGATCTCTAATTTTAGTAATAATCATTTCTTCTTTAACAAAATATCGATATGTAATTATAAATAGTATTATGAAATAATAAAATTTATAATTCAAAAAGGTTCTTTTTTTTAACTCATTATTGAACAAAAAAAGGTTTGTTTTTGAGAGGCAATTCAGTCCAAAGATTGATACAAAAAGGGTTCAATTTCGTTTCGGTTTCGAGTGCCGAAAAATAACTTTTGTATGGTTCATTTTTTAACTCATTTCCGAAGAAAGAAACAGTTTGTTTCTGAGAGGCATATTCGTCCGGCGATTGATTCAAAAAGGGTTAATTTCCGAGTGCCGAAAAATAACTTTTATGGTTCTTTTTTTAACTCATTTCCGAACAAAAAAGAGGATAATTTATGGTTATTTTTTTAACTCATTTGCGAACAAAATAAGGTTCGTTTTTGAGAGGCATTTTAGTCCGACGAATGATATAAAAAGGGTTCTTTTATGAGTGCCGAAAATGAACGTTTCTACCCGAAAAGGTTCATAAATGAATTCAAAAACGGTAGTTTTGGTTCACTGGGTTGAGTTATAGGAAATTCGAACTATAGAAATTTAGCTGTATAAACTTTCTTGAAGTGCTCAAATTCGAACTCACTATTTCATATCACTACCTAGACTCAAACTAGATGAAAGCATTGGGATCAAGTGTTGCTTAACCCGTTGCTGCGAACTAGAATACTTTTCTTAACCTACTAACCCTGTGACCATTGCCATAGCCACTTTTTGCCCTTTGTTGTTGGTATGGAACCACTTGCTTCCATTGCCTCTTAATATTTTCACATCTAGTGTATGAAAGATCATTATATAGATCAAAACATAGGCTAATTGTTGTTTATGCACTCGCGATGCCACATCATTTTTCATTTCAAAATTGCATGGAAAACAAAAAGTAGACAAAACTGCATTCAATGATGAATTGTTTATAAATTGACAGTAATTTATAATTTCTAACTCAATGCTTTATTATGGATCTTTTGAGACATACCTCTTTAATAAGCTGCCTATTGTTCTTTTCTATTCTGTGCTACTATTCTTTCTTTTTACCCTTGGGCAATGGCAGCAAAATCAGTCATTGTTTAAAAGTTGGTCATCTTATAAAGTAGACACTATTCTGCACGTGATAAAAATGCGCAAACCCGTTTTTCTATCAAAATCAAAGCGAAAGATTGCGCCTTTTTTTTTTTGTTTCTGCTGATTAAACTTGTTCCTTTGTGTGATTGACTGACACGAAAATCCTGTCATTGTTTAAAATTTCAAATCGAAAGCATGAAAATTAAAAGAAAAACAAGTTTAGCACTTTTTTTTTTTTAAACACTAATTTAATGTCAAATATCATGATGTGTGAATGAATGTGCAACTAATAAAGCTCAACTACAGCTCTTTTTGATTTAAAAAAACTTCGTTAAGTTTTTAAAGCTTGACGAGTACAGTAAGAATTAAAAGTTCTTAAAAACTTCCAGTCTCTATCATAAAAGCTCTATCATCCATTTTTAATTTAAAAAAACATTTAACTACGCTTCAACTTATTGATGACTATTTTCCAATCGAATTATTTTGTTATTTAACCGAACCTCAACATTTAATGTTTTCCCTACAATTAATAAACATTCAACTGATGCTCACAGCCAGTTGTTTGAGCTTGGAAAATTAAGCCTGTCCTGTGCAATGCCTGCCGTTGCCATTTCTAGGTTAAGGCGGTCTTCTCATTGAGCAACTTTTTTTTTTTTTACTTTTTTTTTTGCATTTATTTATAGCTTGGGTAGTTGTGAATATGCCCCTAAAAGGATTTTTAGAAATTCGAAATACTTTAGACGATACAGCCTTTTTTGTGAAGCAAGGTCTTTGTCAAAATGAGCTATTTGATTTGGTGATGGAGGTAATAAAACCAGCTTACGAAGCGCTGTCGGCAGATAATTTGCTTGAAAGATGCCTTGGATCTGAAACTCAGAACTCCAATGAGTCTTACAATTCTGTTCTTTGGTCACTTTCGCCCAAACACATCAACTCAGGCGCACGCACCATCGAAGTGGCCAATTTCATTGCAACGTGCCTCTTCAACGACGGTTTTATACCCATACTTAAAATTATGGGTTTGATGGGTATTGCGATTGGCAAAAACGCATACGAATACGCACTATCTCGCAATGAAGACAGATTGAACCGATCAGAGACTCGAGCTGCGGCATCATCAAAAGCTGGCAGAACGGCTCGCAGAGCAGAGAGGGCAGCAGAAAGCAGTTTCTACGAAAAAGAGGAAGGTGGCCTGTATGGAGCTGGCATCGCCGACTAATATTTGTAAGTAAAAATTGTCAGCTCTTTAAAACTGCATTTAAACATTTTTGATTTTTTTTTTTTCCCAAAAAAATTACTTCAAACTTTAAACGCGTTTATCTCGAACCCACGTTTTTCGAACTGGCGGCCATGATATCTCCAGTTCAACTGAACCGATTTTCATGAAACAAAGTGGAATCGACGCAGAATTGTCACCATTCTCGGGTGAACCTCGACCATAATATGAAAAAATTTTTTACTATTTTTTTTTTACACTAAACTACAAAAAAAAAACCCGAAATTGAAATTTTTTTTTTGAATGGCCGCCATTTTGTCAAAAAAAATCACAAAATTAAGCTTGAGGTTCACCCGAGAATAACATCTATACTGATTATAACCCCGTTTTTTTTTTCATTTCAGACGCTCCGGAGACCCGGAATCGTGGCCGCCGTGACGACACCTTTTTTTTTCACCACCAACTTTGAAGTCTCATTACTTTTTGAACAGCCCACGTATCGAGGCAAAAAAAATTTTTTTATTTACTTTGAACCTTTTGTAATACAATAAATAAAAAAAGTTTTCAATTATTCTTTGCGTTTTCAAATAAGAATTTTTTTAAAAATGGTCCAAAAAACGGGTTTTGAATGAGAAGACCGCCTTAAGGCTTATATTCATTCATGTGTGTGCATGTAAGCATATTGCAAGGAACCCTATTTTTTACATATTTAAATTTTAAAAACTCATTTACATTTCTATTGATTAGAATTGCTTGCTTCATCGTGCTGAGTATTAAAGTGGAACCATTCGGTGCAGTTTATAATTTCAAAGTGAAACAAATAGTTTTGCCTTTATTTACAAGAATAAAAATAAATAAATCATAGGTGTGGTAAAAGGATACACATCGTAATTATAGGTTGTTGAAAAACAATTTTGGCAGCAGTAAAAGTTGTCATAAAATTTTAATGTTAATCCTAGTAAGCCCCAGTTCTAGCCCGCTGTAGTTATTAATGTTTTTTTTTATTTTATGACTCACTCTTTGCCTATCTAAGCGCCGCTTATCTCTTTTTTTTATATAAACTATTCTCCTCTGTATCTAATGCTTTCTTATAAGTTTTGCTGCTTACAAAAAGCTGTCATAATTCGCTTGGGTTCTCTTTTTAATCCATTTGTAAAAAGAAAAAAAAAAAAAACTATAGAAGCAACAACTATAAAAATATAAAGCAAAGATTTAAACAAAAAACTTTAAGCCGTAAAGGGGGAAACTCTTTTGTCCAGAGTCGTCGTCCGTCCTATACGAAGTTTTGTGTCTTCATGTGTGCGCTTCGACGAGGGTTTCTTTTGCGGGACACAAACTTCTGCATTGGAACGCAAAGTTAATGCTTGAAAGAACAAATAAACGAGTGAATGAAGAATTAAATGAATGAAATAATGAATTGTCATGAAACAAAACGAGTCATACGAATGAGATGCAAAGGGAGTCATATATATATAGATATAAAAAAAAGAAAGAAAATCCAAAGACCTACTTTTACGATTTCAATGATTTATTATTTTTTGGCCTATTTTTGCACTGTGGTATCATGCAGTTCTATTAAGGAGTAAAAAAAAAAAAAACAACACAATATGTTATCCTCTATTGTATTGAAAAAGTAGCAAAAGCATTAAAATTCGCTTGAGATTTTGAGCGGATTTTTCTTATTTTAACGGAATTTTTTTAAGATAAGACAAAAAACGTGGTTAGTTTTTTTTTTAAAATTGACTGAAAACATTACTCTGGTTTCTGGTAGGCAGTGGCGAAATTGCAGACCGAAGTGAAACTTAAAGCTATGAAATAAAAGCGTTTTTTTATAATTTTTCAATTAATTGCAATCTCAAATTAGGCTCGCAGCCAAGGGGGGCCTTTTAGGGGTTCAAACCCTTCCCAACGGTCTGAAAGGTATGTACAAATAGTACGAAAGAGAGTATTAAAATCAAAAGGTAATATTTTCTTTTGCATAAGTTATCATTCATTTTCGATACAAATATATTGGAAAATACAAAAATATTTTGGAAAAGTTTAACTTTTTTTGCAAAGGTTACAAACATTTCATTTAAATAATCAAAAAGTCTGACGTCCGAAAAAAAAGACACCGTTTCTATACTATCGCAAGTGTGGACGTAGAATTTTTGTTTGATATATTTGTTGATGAATTTGTTGTTCTTGTTTATTTTTATATTAGTTAAAAATAAATATAATTCAATCTTTTGTTTTAAAAAATTGAAATAAATATTTCGTAACAATATGAGTTTATTATTTTTCCTGCAGTAAAGAACTAAAAAATATATATTAAATTTAGTTGAAAATTTAAATTTTAACAAAAAAAAAAAAAAAAAATATATTTTTAATATATTATATAAAATAAGTTCAATAAATAATTCGAATTTATTATATTTTAAAAATAAATAAAGTTTTTAATAGCATTACTACCATACCAGTCTCCAGTCTCCATATATGTAAACCTGCATAGTAGTAATATAATTTTTTGTATTATTTATGTATTATTTATTGTATTAATCTTGCTGAAGATTATCAAAAACAATAACAAACTACAAAAACGAAAGAAATATACAGCCGTGGACACATAAATAGCACAAAAATAATAGCACATGTAGGGTGTGTTTCACATAAATTTAAATAAAATACATAGAGGAAAACAAGAATTTATTTCATGGTATTTGAGTTTAAACGTTAAAAACTTAAAATCAGTAGTAACTTTGTAATTACGAATTAAAAATTAGAGAATTATTGAAAAATCTGAAATTGCTCCTTAGCTGAGGTGGGCGTATAAATAGCACAATTTGGTTTCTGAAAAAACAAGACATAGTGATTTATTTTTATTTTACAATGAGCTTACGAATATGCTTACTAGTACTTGGCACTGTATCCCGAATTGTCCAAAACAGCCCGACATCTTCGTCCCATACTCTCCACAAGCTTCCTGACTCTATCCTTCGGAATAGAGTACCAAGCCTTCTCAATTCCACTCCATAACTCATCTTAATTTCGAAAATTTTGGTTGCTTATGCTGGCCTTGACATCATCCCATAAATTTTCTATGGGATTGAGTTCTGGGATTTGAGCCGGCCAATGCAAAATATTTATTTTTTGCTTTTTTAGACAATCAATCACAACCTTTGCTGTGTGTTTTGGATCATCATTATCGTGCATAAAAGTCCACCTAATAGGCATGTTCTCAAATGCAAATGGTTCCAGCTGGTTATTAAGAATATCTAAATACATATTTTTGTCCATTATTCCTGGTATACGAAAAATTGGCCCAACGCCATTCCAGCAAAAAGCTCCCCAAGCCATTAAATTTCTTCCTCCATGCTTTAATGTTTTTTTTTTGTATACTTCGGATTCAACTCTTGGCGTTTGGGGCGCCGAACAAAAGTTTTTCCATCTGGTCCAACCCTATTAAATTTAGTTTCGTCAGTCCAGAGCACGTTCTTCCAAAATTGATCTTCTTTATTCACATGAGCCCTTGTAAGCGCTAAACGATCCTTTAAATTTTTTTTTGTTATGAGCGGCTTTCTTCGGCAAATGCGTCCATAAAGATTAGCTTCATGTAGTCTCCTAGATACTAGTTTTCTTGAAACATTAAGGTTATTTTATTCATTTATTTCCACCATAATTTGCTTTGCTGACTTGAAAGGATCAGCCTTACTTTTGCGAACTATAAGTCTATCAGTAGAACGGTGGTTTTACGCGATTCTCGAAATTATTTGAACCATTTGATGTAACCAGCTTGAGTGCATTATAAACCATTTTTCGCGAAATTTTGAGAATATCCGCGATTTTAGATGGTTTTTTACCTTTTCGACTTAGTTCGTGAATTATAGACCTTTTTTCCGTGCTACAATGTTTACCAAGACCCATTTTATTTAGAATAAACTCTAAAATTTTTACAAACACCCGATTTTATTAACTTTTATTCACCAACTAAAATGTGTGCTATTTATATGACCATAGCAGATCTTACATGCCTATACAGAAAGAGATGGCCTGAGCAAATAAAAGTAAGTAACGGTACATCTCTCTCGGAGTTTTAACTAACGTCACACTGGAGTTTCAAAAAATTATAACTACAGTTAATGAATGCATTATTAGGTTTTAAATGAAACGTTTAAAAAACAAGTTGACATTTTTGCTATTTATGTGTCCATGGCTGTATGTATGCAAATATTTTATTCATACGTATTAATTACAACAACACAAGCAGTTACTGAACAATATTCGTAAAACGATTCTTGATTTATATAAAAGGGTTTATATGTAGTAGCGCTGCGTTTTTTAAATACCAAATATAAACTAATATAATGAACAATGCATCGCTTCTTCATATTGCTTTTTCTCTCAGGCGTCAGGCGGTCAAAGCGACGCTACCCCTACTGATTGGAGTCTGCCAGCAGACTGAATTTTTTTTAGCGGCGCAAGCATTTATATACAGTGAATCAAAAAAGTTTAGGCACAGAGCTATTCTCAAAGCTTTAGATACAAGCTTATAACTTTTTCCACCTAACGAAAAAAAACATCATTTGAAAATTGAAAGTTTTTTTTATTATTCACTACAAAAATATTTCTTTTTTTTCATTTTTGTTTTATGTATTATGTTATTAATAAACAAAAAAGTCACAATTTTACATAAAAAAAGTTCATGTGTACAAAATTACATGTGTAAAAAATTTTAATTTATTTTTGGTTTTCATACATTTAATATTTTGTTAGGCCTCCTTTGGCTTGAATAACTGCCTGTTAGCGCCTTTGCATACTCCCAACTACGTTTGATGTCTGTTCGTAATAATAATTGCTAAATATGTTCAATAACATTCATACCTGGCGACTGTGGAGGTGCTTTAAGATGTTGGCAATGGTAAATAAGCCATTCCTGCAAAAGGTACGACGCATGTTTCGGGTCGTTATCTTACTGTAACAAAAATGGCTTCTCATTCATGCCCAACTTTTCAACACTAGGAAACAAATTGTCTTTGAAAATATTCAAATAAGAGCACTTATTCATTTTTTTCATCTAAAAAGACAAGATTTCCCACTCCAGAAGGCGCCATACACCCCCACACCATGACATTACTTTAAAAAATACAAACGTTTTAATTACTTTTTTTTCTTGGAGCTCGTTGTTTGGTTTCCGCCAAACTTTTCGTGCACCATCTGATCCAAAAAGGTTGAACTTCGATTCATCACTAAATATTACACTGTTCCATAATGATTTCGATTGATCATCAGCCTCTTTTTCTTATTAATAGCCGAAATAAATAGTTTCTTCCATGAAAACCAGGAACTCTTCCATGAAAACCAGCTCTATGTAGAGTATTGCGTATTGTTTGGGGATCGAAGTTTTTATTGAAACTTGGCTGCATTTCATTGCATAATTTTACAGTCGAAATCTTAGGATTTTGGACCACTGCTGCTACTACAGTGCGCTCCTGGCGTGGTGTTAACATTTGTTTACGTGGTGTAACATAATGTTTTATAATATTTCGCACACTTGTATAGGGCCTCTGCACTATATCACTTAATTTCGCGATAAGATTTTTGCTGCACCTGAAGGTTTATAATAACTTTTCGAACATCTACCGAAATTTCTGTACGACTGTTATGCTCATTATGTTCATTCAATCACGACATCAAGATCAACACTAACTTAAATCAATTGACAATTGGATGGCTGCGCAATAATTATGTGCAGAAAACGGAATAGATCAAAGAGAACTTATAGATTACCGTTATATATGCAAAAACAAGGTACATATACAGCATGTGCCTAAAATTGTTTCATATGTATTTTTTCTTCCGCTTATATTTCGAGTAGAGTATAAATTGTGTATTTCAATTAAAATTCATCTAATGATACTACTAACTGCATCAAAAAGTTGGCCAAATAAGTTGCTTTTAAATATTAAAGCAAAGTTCTTCTCAAACAAATTGACTGTGCCTAAACTTTTTTGATTCACTATACGTATGCATTGCTTGCAAAGCTTTGAGAAGACGATGTTGCGTTCGAGATTTTGGCACGAACTAAAGCAACAAACATAAGAACGTCAGCAGCAACTGAATCATCAATGCATTTTTTCTCATACAAAAATGTGAATTTTTCTTCTTTTCTTTTGCTATCTTTTGTGACATTATTAAGGTTTGTTTCGTCTAAAATAGACCTTTTTTATGATTTAGGTTTATTTTACATATTATTATATAAAAATACAGCACTTGAAGAATATTAAAAAAAATTTTTGTTCAAAAATAGAGAGAAATAACGGATTTATTGTAGATCTCCGCAGTCGCCTCGAAAAAAAGTTTTTGTATGGTGACTAGCCTACAGCATCACTGGATCATCTGAAACCAAAAAATCTTTAGCTTTCTTTAGTTTCTTACTTTATCTCTCCAGTCTCGTCGAGTTTTTTTAATTTTTAAATTTTTGGCACCATTTTGAAGCCAAATGACGATTTTTGCCGAAAAACTCGACCTATTTATTGTGAAATTGTTAGTAATTAAAAAATTTGAAAAAACTCGACGTAACTAGAGAGCTATTTACATGTAGAATATGTGTACAAAACTTCAAAACGATCGGTTCAGTAGTTTTTTCTGTAGGCTGGTCACCGACTTTAAAAATTACATGTTTGGGAAAATCGTTTTAAAGTTTTGTAGACTAAAAAAAATTCAAATATCTTGAAAAAAACTGGATTTTCTTATAAAATACGTACATGTCATCATCGATGCCGGGTCCATACAGTACATCACTATCATCCACGTTATTTAAGGCATCTTTTTGCTCCTGTCTACGTAAAACTCTGCCTTCTTTGGTCTCGCGAGCAGCTTGCTCGTCCGCTCTGCTGATCCGCAAAGAGTCTGTCGCGCGCTCCAAATCTTGCATGAAGGTCAGCAAAGCAGTTGAGCCTTCGTTAAAAAGTGATGCTGCTACATATTCTGCAATTTCAATGACAGTTGCGGTACCACTCACTGATTTGGGACTAATTTTCCATATGAGTTGGTTGTAGCTTTCGTTGTTCTTCTGCGTGAAACGCACCCAGACAACGTTCCAACAGCGTGTCTTTGCTTTAATCTTCATATATTGTCTTTATTGCGTCTAAAACATCAGGTGGAAGTGGAGAGTAACTGAGCTTGAATGATCGTAATGTTTTTGCAGCTTCAGCCTTCTTCCACTCGCACCACGATTCATCGCATTTTTCATGCTGGGGATTTTGATCAGTCGAAGAATAATGATAAAAAAGTCGCCCATTTAGCGATCCTCATTTTGTTCACAGAATCGTGATTTCTTCGAATTGCTAGCCCATAATACACTGTTAATTTGCCGATCATGTTGCCAGTTAGTTTGCCTTTACCAGAAAGAGTTTTCCTCTCCACTTTTTTACCAGATTTCATTTTTGCATCGACCACGTGTGCTTTCACTAAGTCACGCAGACGTTTGCCCATCCTTTCTTGGAAGTGCCCAATGCACTCTATAATTCGATAATGTTTTTTTAAGATCTTCCTCGACTTCAAGCGAAGCATTCAATTTGATTTTTTTTCGCTGATGCACTAGACGCTCTTACTTTCGTTTTTCGATCCTGCGGCATTACTCTTTTTCTTTGTCGGCTTACTCTTGGGCCACCCTGTGCACGTAATACTCTGCCAATTGGTTTCGGCAGTTTTTCGATGATAAATACAAAATCACTTAGAAAACTAAGCAAAAACAAAACGGTGCACGAGTAAACGAAATCGGAGCAAAACTGAAATGACGCACATATCTGCTCTCCTAAGCGTTAAATTTTAGACTGAAATATTTATTCTACATCGAAGGATACAACGTACATTACACATTTTATTTACCTGAAGATATTAAGACGAAAAGAGGGGATAAAAGTAATACAAGTAGCGCAGGTAGCTAAAAGGCGCGCAAAACTAAGTTAGAGGTACGGTCATTCAACATACTGTAACTTCGTTAGTTTTGCTCCGAATGACCTAAAAATTTAATACAATATTCTTCAGAAGTTGTACTTTCAGAAACAAAAATAAAAAAAATATGGAAAAAAAAAGTTGTCAAACCTTACCTCCCCCTTTTATGCACAAAATAACTGATATTTTGGCATACATTTTATCTTTGCACGATGAATATTAAAGGCTGTATAAGGCCCTAAAGTGTCCCCCAAAACACGTTAGCATGGCCTTGAAAACATTTGTGAAAATACCCCCATACAAAATTTGAGGCAAATCGAAGATGGTCAGTACAACTGATATTACACTTCAATGGGAAATGGGCGATTTAATGAATACAAATTTTGGATAAGTCCATAAATAAAAACATAAAACCCAACGAAAATTTTGTTCTGGGTGCGTCCCTGAAATAGCTACTTAAGTGGTAGAGGGCTTAACGGGTGTGTACTTGACAGTATTGCACACGTTTTGGGTTCAAACATGACTAAACTGTGCTATGGAAATAGAAAAACTAGCAATATTGCAAAAAAAAAAGTTGTTACGATTTGTCCCACTGTAACTTGCTTGTAAATTGCTTCTTTCAAATCAAACATAAATTATTTCCAACCATTACTGTACTTGGCATTAAGCGTTTTTGAGCTTAAACGAGGTCCTGTTTGTGCTACAATCACAGCGTTGAAAGACCAAAATTATATCCTGTTGCTATGCGCGCACCTTCTGAACGCTACATATTCCACCCTTCGCGCGCCGCATCATCGCGTCTTGCAGCGCGACTATCTTCGCGATTGCAATGTATGGTGTTGTTCTGCTTGTATTCTCAAGGATAACTTCACTTCGCTTCACTCGGAGTTAAAGTTATCCTTGAGGAGGAATACTATGCAAACATAAAACGCACACAATCACAGCTTGAGGCAGCACACTCTAGCGTAGAGGGTTAGTTTTACGTACATATTCAACAATAGTTGATACGAGTTTTTTTTTTTTTTTTGGGGATTTATAAAAGGAAATAAGGGTTTCTTTGACGACGATTAAAGACTTGTTCTTTTGCTCTCCCGCTCTCGCGACTTCTTGCTATAGAATCTCCCCTTCACGCTATACACCAGCTTCTATGCTACTGCTTATGGTGTCCTTCGCATTCTTTGGTGTTTTGACACTATTTCCTTGGGTTTATCGGGAATCCTGCGCATCGCGATGACACAGTTTTAGAGTGCAATTCAGGGAAGTCGGTTGTTATAGAATTTTTCGCGATCGGTGGTTTTGTTGTACGAATTTTTTCGGTATCCATTGGAATTCGTCATCGTTTTGTTTTTTGTTTTTATTGTACCCTATAAATCTATTCGTTTTGTTATTTTTTTATTGTTGCTTTACTCATTTTTGACACTTTGTATCTCTTAAACTTTGGTTATTATTTTGATAGATGTAGTTTTCAAGCATACTGTTTTTGTTGTGAAAGAAATTTTTATAAAAACGCTTATACAACGTTTAGAATTCTAGAGGATTTGGGTAAGTTAAATTAAACCTAAATAACTCATATTTTCTTTTGATTTCTCTAATGAATAAAAGAGAATTTTAAATGTATATTCTTAATTTTGGTCTAGTATGAAAACAAAAAAAAAAAAAAAAAATACAAACTAATTTATTTAGTGAATTTGCAAAACAAAAAAAAATAATAATTAATATATTTAAAAATAAACTAATTATGACAGCCACAGCTACTACAATATTAGCAATAAACTACATTTATGTGATCAACAGCTTTATACACGCTACTTCCGCCTTTTAGAAAAAGCTTTTAAATGCATCTGTAATTTGTTCATTGCACAAATAAAGTTTTCCCTCTTTTAATGTCAATTTGAATATTAAAATTTTAAATTTGCTACTTTTAAGTAGTTTTTGTCACACTTTGTTTACATTTTCACTTGACGCCTTCGCCTGCATTTAAACACAAAAATATTAAAATACACAAATACCCCTCCTTGTCCCCCACCCATACATATCTATTCAACTAACTGCTGCACTACATTGAAATTTTTTTGCATTCCGTATTTTTGCAAAAAAAAAAAAGAAACCAAAAATATATACATATTAAAAAAAAAAGAAACCAATTAATTTTTTCAAACAAAGAAAAAAATTTGCTGCACTTTGGACTTGATCTGCTGACGCCGCTGCAAAGATGCGGTATTGTAATTTGTTGGAATGTGGGGAAAACATTTACATTTTCCAAGAACTACATTCCATAGAACTGTGTAATTATTTCTTATGACATTAATTATGCACAACAGGGTGGATTGCTTAAAGTATTTATTATAATTTTCTTTGAAATTGGGCGCACCCTGATATTGATATAATTTAATGTAATGGTTTGAAGCTTCTCTATGAAAATACTTGTTAAGATTTAAATGTCAAGATTAAAAAATTTGTTTTCAAGGCTTAAGCTTGCTTGGAAATAAACAATACTTGCATGTGTGCTTCTCAACTAGTCTTTTACTAGGTGCTTGGGAACCACTGGCCTTAAAATTGAAACTTATATGTTTTTTGTTGCTTTATATAGTTTAATCTTTTTCAATTAACGCTCTTTCTTATATGCACAATTTGATTCTTATTATTTGTCATTACTCTTGGTTTATTTGTGCTCTCGCTCAACATTGAATATGTATGTAAATCATAATGTTAACTTCTTAACACCCCTTTCACATTGGTCAAGAATTGAATTCAATTTTCAGAGTTTGTGGGCAATTCGCAGCAAATCGGAAGCGACGAAAGGGAGTAAAATTGACGGTACCAATGTCTCTGTACCCTTTGTTCTCACTTTCATTGCTTTCAATTCTTGACCAATGTGAAAGAGGTCTAACTAATCTTAAAAATAACTATTCGATTTTTGTTTCTATTCTTTTCTTGTTTTGTTGTTATATTTCTCTCACTCTTTAAATCGCACTCACTAATGTTCATTAATATAGGTTAAGTCACTTGAGAGAAAAGCACTCTTTTTCTGCCTTTGCTCGAACTGTCAAAGTAGCTGTTAGCTAAAAATTGTACAGATTCAGGTTTTTTTTTCTTGATTTCCTTTTTTCCATTCTGACAGTTCGACCGAGCTTCTCTCAAGTGACTTAACCTGTATTAATAAACCTTGGCACTCACTTCTTGCATTTTTGATGCAAGTTAAGCTAGTGTAGTGTAGAGAAAGTTGAGCAGAGCAATTTTTGGCGAACTGAAGAGCACACGTCAGTTACTTTGTATATATTAATTTTATTAATAAACTCAGTTTTATAAATCTCCCTATAAACAGTATTTTTCATTATTAATTTTTGGAAACTACAGCCAACTAAATTCGAAAACACTAGTTAATAAAGTTCTTAATATTAAAAGAGAAAAAAAAAAAAAAAAAATAGGACGTAAGAAGTGAAAACTTAAAGCTATGAAATAACGGTGTTTTTTCTTAAGGCGGGACATGACATTCGCGGCAGAGAAAACACCTTGTTTTAAAAATTCATCAGTCAAAAACATTCAGTCAAAAACAAACATTTTTCCAAATTTTTTTTATTATTGTAGAGAATTGAACAAATTAAAAAAAAAAACATGGAACAACATCCAACATGGTTTTATAGAGCTCCAAACTGGCGGCAGAGAAAAAAACTGGGCCTCGTGGTTGCAGCGCTGGGAGTGGCAAAAATTGTCCGATCTGGAAAAAAATGACTTTTTTAAATCTTAACAAATTTGGTTATCGTATGACACGAGATTTTTTTTTAAATTTCTTTTGATAGTGTGTTTTTTCGAAAAAAAAAATGACTAAATATTCATAAAAAATCGAAAAAAAGCTCGTGTCATCCGATAGCGAATCAAGTTTAAAAAAATAAAAAAAATTTCGTCAAAAAATGAACCCGCTAGTGCCGCAACCAGTACGAAAAACATGGTTTCGGGATAAACGCGTTCAAAGTTTGTGAACAAAGAAAAAAAAGGTTACCTTCAATCTGCCATGCCTGCTTCGTACTGTATGACTTCGTTATCTTGTGTTGTGCTGTTTCTTATAGTTTTTTTGCAATCGTTTAGCAATTCGGGCTTCACCCTTCAAATAGTTACGAAATAACAACCACCAAAAGTCAGGTAGCAAGTAAAACAAGTATATACCAGCTGCCGTACATAGGTAGCGCAAAAATTAAAAATGCCCTCTCACTAATCCGGCTGTAACTTTTGAACCCGTAGGAATTTTTCCATGAAATTCTTAGAATCTTAAGAATATGTACTAAAATACAAAATTATTAAAAAAAGATTTTTTAATATCGATCGATTTCAAAAAACTGCCAATGTCGGCATGTAACCCCTTAATTTGCAAATTAATGGTAGCATCATTCATATTTCAATAATTGTATTTATATTCCATTATATCATTATGTTCAACAAAAAAAAAAAAAAACAAAAATACAATAGCTTATAGAACGAAATGGCCATTTAAGCCCACTGAAAGGACTTTGACTGAGCTACTTATGATCAAATGTGAACGTCTTATGTTCTCAAGAAGCTTTTCATGGCAGTTTTTTACTCTCCGTGGTTTGCCATTGTCTGCAGAGAGGTGACGACCGAACAGAAAAATTATTTCAATTGAAAAAACTTTCTGTGTCAGGTGAGATTCGAAACAGGATTCTCTTCTGGTGTTTGGGCCCACTGCGCCACGGCCGCCTCAGCTTATAGAAACTTAAGTAAGAAACAAAAATATTTGATTATAATTTCTGTAAGTATCGGATAAAAATCGCTTCGAACGTCGCTTTATATTTAGTAGTACTGGGTTTTTGATTATTGGACATAATCAAAGCTAATGATTTCAAAAATTCAATTGGTAGATTTTTTATAATCTACAAAGTCAATATTGAATTCTCCATTTAGAATCATAGATATGTCATCAAATTTTTGTATTTTCGCGAGTATCTTAGAACCTTCTTTTGAATAAATCATCAAATTTTTGAATAAAAAAAAAAAATCTCTTCCTTAATATCTTATTAAAAATATGATATATGAGCTGGTCGTATTAATTTTTACCATTCACAATTTTTTTTGAACGCGCCTAACCCTATATTATCCTCCTGGAGGTAAACATAAAAAAAAATACTGACGATTTTAATTCATATTTCTCCTGAATAATATGATGCTGACCCGAAATATATCAGCTGATTTTACTATTTTTTGTCCTTTAACATTTATTTTGAACACACCCCCATCCCCTATCTGCCACCCTTCTGGGGATTCCCATACAAAAAACACAAAAACTGTCGATTATAGTTCATATCTCTCCCAGCTTAACCGCTAGAGGGGTTAAATATGTAAGCTGAACCTATTATTTTTTGCTCTTCAACATTTCCTCATAACACACCTACCTCCTATCTGCCACCCTTCGGGGGGTCTCCATATAAAAAACACAAAAAGTATTGATTATAGTTCATATCTTTTCTGAATTGACTCCTAGAGGGGTCAATATATGAGCGGCTCCTATTATTTTTTGCCCCTTAACATTTCTTCTGAACATATCTAGCCCCTATACAAAAAATATGAAAACTAACGATTATAGTTCATATTTCTCCCGGATTAACTCCTAGAAGGGTCCAATATGTGAGCTCGACCTACTATTTTTTGCCCCTTAACATTTTATCTAAACACACCTACCCCTTATCTGCCACCCTTCTGGGGGTCCCGATATAAAAAAACAAACTATTGATTATAGTTCATATCTCTTCCGAATTGACTTCTAGAAGGGTCAATTTTATGAGCTTATCCTATTATTTTTTGCCCCTCAACATTTCTTCTGAACACACCTTTCCCATATTTGTTATCTTTCTGGGGTCCCCATACAAACAACTCAAAAAAATGTCGATTATATTTCATATCTCTCTCGAATGGGAGTCCTATGTGAGTAAAATATATGAGCTGGTCCTATTATTTTTTGCCCTTCAACATTTCTTCTAAACACACCTACACCCTATCTGTCACCCTTCTGGGAGTCCCCATAAAAAAACGTTGCTATGTTTTCTGCTTGCCTGGTAGCTGAATCAGTACTGCAGGCATAAACATTGCAAGCCTTAACAGTGTTAACTTTAACAGTTATGTCGTTAACAGTGTTGTTGAAACAACATTGCTGACATTAACATTACTGACGTTAAGATTGCTGACGCGAATTCATAACTTTTACCGCTATCAGAAAGTGCTCAACGCGCCTAAATAAGAATTAGAATTTTCACTTCAAAAAACCAAAATTTTTTATTAATATTATTTAAAAAAATTTGCGATCAAAACGCTTTAAAATTGTTTTAATTTTTTCACAGTAATCTTTAAAATCCTTAAAGTTCTTAAATATCTGTTTTGATCTACAAATAAAGATGCGTCCATAGTTTTTTAAGCAAAATTTAGCAACATAACCTCACTGAAAAATTAGTATGTATAAACATTGCTAAAAGAGGCGTGGCATTCCCCATGCAACTCTTGTCGTATAATCTGTTTAATAAATTTTTAACGTACGTAGTTTCTTCAACAAAAAAGACGACTTTTCAAATTTCGCCACCTACCTACATTCAATTCTTGATTCTTTTTTTTTTTAATTTGGTACACATGTACCCAAAATATATTGACATGATCGGCCATTTTGCTTTTTAAACCTGTTTTTCATAGATATAAAGGTTAGACGTGTTTTGGTGTGCTTGGTGGTTTTTTGGTATCGAAAAAAATGCATCTTAGAATCTGTATTAAATGTTGTGTGAAAAATAAAATGAAGTGCTCCAACGTCAGGAATATTTTGGTTGTGCGTTTTTGGTGGTTTTGGTGCCTTCGATCAAAGTCTGACGTGATGGATTTAAACGGAATCCGAATTCGGATTCAGCGACCGCGAAAATATATATTAGACATGATCTGATCTGAAGACACAAACAAAAAATTGTACTTGTGTGACACAGCCACAGCCATCCTTCGAATTGTCTATCAACTCTTTGAAATATTTTTCAAAAACTTCAAAATCTCAAAAAAATATAGTGCTAAAAAGCCAAAAGTATTGAGTTTTTTTTTTAAGACTGGCAAAGCCCTGACTTGATTGCGTTAAACGAAGCCGGGATTCGGATTCAGTGACCTTGAAAACATATAGTAACCATTTTCTTATCCCCCGACACGGAGAAAACAATTTTTTTTTTATAGTTCCATAAATTTAATTAAAAAAAGCTGTAAGCTGCTTAAACTTTATTCAACACTACTGAAACAACAGCTAGTGTAGCTTTTTAATAATCAAGTTCATTATTTTATGGCACAAAGTTTCTCACATAAAAGTGCTTAAATGCTTAAATAAACAAAATAATAATTAAGTTGAATAAAACCAATAATAAAAGGGGACAAAATATGCCAAACGCCCTATAATTAACTATCTAATGGAAAAGTTTTGTAAGAAAGCTTTAACAACATACGACTACATCCTCATGGAATGAGCCGTTACGCTTTACCTTGAAAAAAAAAAAAACAAAAAATAAACATAACCAGCACCTCAACGGGATTGCCACCACGTGCGGCTTTCCCATACTCAGCATCGCTAAGCTTAGACAAAAGCACCAGAGTGTGTAGGCGACTTCGACTACTTCGCTCGCTCGCTCCCTCTCTGCTTACATGTTGTTTGTACTCCATCATTTATTCCATAACCTTGAAAAGCAACTTTCGCTTTCGTTAATTTTTTTTTTTTTTTCGTCTCGGTTATTTTCCGTCTGCCGTGGGATTTTATATGTCCCCCCAAGTCCTTCAAATTTTATGCTTATGTTTTGGGTTGGACTTTGTTACGCGTGTATTTTTTTTACGTTATTTCGTTATACTGCTTAATACATATAAGTTGCTGTTTTCACATTTTCTCTTACACCCACATAGAAATGTATATGTGAATGTATAAGTATCCTATCAAGGATTTCGCTTTTTTTTTTTTTGTTATTTGAGGTTAAGCTTTTGTTACACCACAGGCACCGTATAAAAACAACTTAAATTTGAATGATTTCCCACCTACGTCAAAGGCATTCATTCAATATTTGAGAACCGCATCACTAAATGACTGAAAAAAACCACAATAGATGACATAAAATTCTTCTCATTCATTTGAGCTTGAATAACAGTTACCTGAACCGAACCATTTCCGAAAAATATCTGCTAAATTTTGTTTTTATTATGAAAGTGCAGAATAACAACAAAATACAAGTTGATATGTCTAAAAGAAAACTAAGGACATGCGTAGGAGCAACTCATTTTCCTAGAATAATGGTGTAAACAAGGAGAGATAAGTACTTTTTGCGTCGTAATCAGTTACAGGATAGAGACAAACAGTGTCACCTCATTGTGAGTGAGAGTGTAGTATTTGCGTAAATAGAGCCAGCCACCTCTTTATTTAATAGCTGCACTGCACCTCCTGTCTGGCGCCACCCCGTTATGTAGCAGTTTTTTTTTCTGTTTGCTCAGTTCAAAAGCTCTTTTTTTTATGATTTCTATAAGGAAGACACGATATCATAATCTACCAACCGGCACGAAGAGAATGCAATTATTCCTAAGCATGATTCATTAGTGTTTTTTTTTTCTTTAACATTTCAACACGTCATACGTTCAATTTATTAAAGGAAAATCGACGATATGTAAGTTTTTAAATAATTCGAAATTTATTTATGAGCAATTTTCGAAAAACCGTTGAGATATCAAAGTCGTATACTCGCATGTTCGTCATGCTCGTATGTTCGTCATACTCGTATTTTCGTCATACTAGTAATTTCGATTTATAAAAAAGAAAATTTCAATAAAATCGGCGAATGTAATTTTTTGTATTATTCGAAATTTATTTATGAGCAATTTTCGAAAAACCGTCGGAGATATCGAAGTCGTATATTCGCATGTTCGTCATGCTCGTATGTTCCTTATGCTCGTATGTTCGTCATACTCGTATTTTCGTCATACTAGTACTTTCGATTTATAAAAAAGAAAATTTCAATAAAATCGGCGAATGTAATTTTTTAAATTATTCGAAATTTATTTATGAGCAATTTTCGAAAAACCGTCGGAGATATCGAAGTCGTATACTCGCATGTTCGTCATGCTCGTATGTTCGTCATGCTCGTATGTTCGTCATACTCGTATTTTCGTCATACTAGTACTTTCGATTTATAAAAAGAAAATTTCAATAAAATCGCCGAATGTAATTTTTTAAATTATTCGAAATGTTTTTATGAGCAATTTTCGAAAAACCGTTGAGATATCGAAGTGTATACTCGCATGCTCGTATGTTCGTCATACTCGTATTTGCCTCATACTAGTACTTTCGATATATAAAAAAGAAAATTTCAATAAAATCGACGAATGTAATTTTTTAAATTATTCGAAATTTTTTTATGAGCAATTTTCGAAAAACCGTTGAGATATCGAAGTCGTATACTCGCATGTTCGTCATGCTCGTATGTTCGTCATACTCGTATTTTCGTCATACTAGTACTTTCGATTTATAAAAAAGACAATTTCAATAAAATTGACGAATGTAATTTTTTAAATTATTCGAAATTTATTTATGAGCAATTTTCGAAAAACCGTCGGAGATATCGAAGTCGTATATTCGCATGTTCGTCATGCTCGTATGTTCGTCATGCTCGCATGTTCGTCATGCTCGTATGTTCGTCATACTCGTATTTTCGTCATACTAGTACTTTCGATTTATAAAAAAGACAATTTCAATAAAATTGACGAATGTAATTTTTTAAATTATTCGAAATTTATTTATGAGCAATTTTCGAAAAACCGTCGGAGATATCGAAGTCGTATATTCGCATGTTCGTCATGCTCGTATGTTTGTCATGCTCGTATGTTTGTCATGCTCGTATGTTCGTCATACTAGTACTTTCGATTTATAAAATAGAAAATTTCAATAAAATCGACGAATGTAACTTTTTAAATTATTTGAAATTTATTTATGAGCAATTTTCGAAAAACCGTCGGAGATATCGAAGTCGTATACTCGCATGTTCGTCATGCTCGTATGTTCGTTCGTCATACTCGTATTTGCGTCATACTAGTACTTTCGATTTATAAAAAAGAAAATTTCAATAAAATCGACGAATGTAATTTTTTAAATTATTCGAAATTTTTTTATGAGCAATTTTCGAAAAACCGTTGAGATATCGAAGTGTATGCTCGCATGTTCGTCAAGCTCGTATGTTCATCATACTCGTATTTTCGTCATACTAGTACTTTCGATTTATAAAAAAGGAAATTTCAATAAAATCGACGAATGTAATTTTCTAAATTATTCGAAATTTATTTATGAGCAATTTTCGAAAAGCCGTCGGAGATATCGATAATGTTTGATATTTGTCAAACATACAAATGGTTTGAGCTACTATACGATGGTTTAAGAACTAAAAAATTATAACTCTCTTCGTCTGAGATTATCTTAAATTCTTTTCTTCTTATTTATTTTGACGTTTTTGAAATTTAGACGCGTGAAACTTGCCTTATAGTAGCTTGGGAATATTTTTCTTGACATTTGTGTTAATTACCTGAATGGAATAAGCGATATCATGAAAAGAGTGCCTGAAAATGTTATTTTAAAAATAGTTACACAAATGTTGATTTTTTTATAGCAGAAAACATAGCAACGTTTTTGTGATTTTTGAACGGGGATCCACAGAAGGGTGTCACATAGGGGGTAGGTGTGTATTCAGAAGAAATGTTGAAGGGCAAAAAAAAAAATAATAGAATCAGCTCATATATTTCACCCTTCTAGGAATCAATTCGGGAGCGATGTAAACTATAATCAGCAGTTTGTGTGTTCTATGTATGGGGATCCCCAGAAGAGTGGTAGATAGGAGTTGAGTGTGTTAAGAAAAAATGTTGAGCGGCAAAAAATAATAGGATCAGCTCATATATTCCATATCTCTAGGGCTTAATTCGGGAAAGATATGAATTATTATCGAAAGTTTTTGTGTTTTTTGTATGGAGACCACCAGAAGGGTGTCAGATAGGGGATAGGTGCGCTTAGAAAAAATGTTGATGAAATGTTAGATGAAATATTAATTCGGAAGAAATATGACAGTTTTGTGTTTTTTGTATGGGGTCCCCAGAAGGGTCACATATAGGAAGTAGGTGTGTTGAAAACAAATGTTCAAGGGAAAAAAATAATAGAACCAGCTCATATATTTAGTCCCTCTAGGAATCAATTCGGAAAAGATATGAACTATTATCGGAAGTTTTTGTGTTTTTTGTATGGGCACCCCCCGAATGGTGTCAGATAGGGGCTAGGTCTGTTTAGAAAAAGTGTGTTGAAGGGCAAAAGATAATAACACCATCTCATATATTTGACCCCTCTAGGGATAAATTCTGGGAAGATATGATGTGATAATCGAAAATTTTTGTGTTTCTTGTAGGGGAACCACAACAATGGAGTCAGATAGGTAGGTAGTTGCGCTTAGAACAAATGTAGAAGGTTAAAAAATAATAGGACAAGCTCATATATTTGACCCCTCTAGGTGTCGATTTTGGAGAGATATGTTCTATAATCGACAGATTTTATGTTTTTTGTATTGGATCCCCCAGAAAGGTGGCAGGTAGGGGAAAAGTGTGTTAAAAAGAATTGTTGAAGGTTAAAAAATAATAGGATCAGCTCATATATTCCATCACTCTAGGGCTCAATTCGGGAGAGATATAAACTATAATCGATGTTTTTTGTGTGTTTTGTATGGAGACCCCCAGAAGGGTGACAGATAGGTGATAGGTAGATGTATTGAGAACAAATGTTGCAGGGCAAAAAATAATAGAACAAGCTCATATATATTACCCCTGTAGAGGTCAATTCGGGTGAGATGTGAACTATAATCGATGAAATGAAAATGAAAACTTCGGAACTGTTCCAATATGAAAACAGACTAGTTTTCTGGGGAATATACCTGTATAAGTGTATCCATACCCATAAGTAGAAATATAGTTTAGGTAAAAATCCATACCTATAGGTAGATACATAGAAATTAAGTAGGTTAATGACAATAGTTGCATTACATAGCATAGATACAAAAACGCTTATTCCATATGTCGAACGTGATCGTCGCAAACATTTAATGTAAAAAAAGGCAAAGTAAAATATATTTGTATTTCCTTTTTAATTTACATTAAAACTCATAAATGAGCTCCTGGTTACAAAACAAAAAAAACAAAAAAATGTAAAAAAGAAGCAATTCGAACGTAACCAAAAATGAAAACAGTTTTCGTGTCCATATATACAGTCGGAATTCAGCGAAATCTGTCAGAATTTTTTAGTGCAACTAATTTTAGAATGTTATGAAATAAGTTTACTTTATAATGTATTTTGTTTGAATCAAATATCTTCTGTACTTTTTTTTCGATACATGACATTTTTAACGTGATATTTTTCCTATATGATTCAATTGAGTAACTAAGTAATTGGGCGCAATTAAGTATTTATGTAATTAAGAAATAAAAAAATTGATTAAATGTATTGTTCCTCTCCTTGACTCAGTCATTTTATTATTATCTTGAGGCAATACCTTTCGTTTTGGTTAAAACAAAAACGCTTACGAACCATTTACTAAACATTTACTTAAAAAAAAAAAACTACATTTGTGAAACAATTCAGACGATTTGATTATAATGTTAAATGAATTTATGCATAAATTGCTTAAATTAATGAAATGAAAATGTTTTTTCTAATATAATAAATTTTGTGGATTTGTGGAATTTGAAATTTTTAATTTTTTGTGATTTAAGTGTAAAATTGCAAGTCAAGAAAGAATCTTAAAATAAAACTTTCCTTATAGACTTGTATTTATCGTATTTTCGTTCGATTATTTTGTATAATTTTTATCGAGACTCTACTCTAATTTATTATTTTTAGCTCATGTTTTTGTTATATTGTTAATTTATGCTGACTTTAATATTGTTTTAATATTCTCGAAGTAATCGAATTAATTATTTACACAACAAAGCGTTAAATTACATCATACGATGGACAAAACGATAAAAAAAATTGCTGAGGTATTGATTTACATGATGTGAATCGAAATTGACTCTAAATCGAATAACAAAAACAGCTTGTATATATATATATATATATATACTATATATTTTTTTTCCTTAACTTATGAATGAATTAAACAAAATAAAAATTTAGAAACAATCTTATAAACAACAACACATGTTACAACAACAGCAACAACAACAATTTTAAAAAAATAAAACAAATTAAATTGAAAGCATGATCACACGAGCACACGTTGTGCATACGTCACGCGATATGCCGCTATTTTAACGTCTCCGCTTCTCTTGCTGCGCCCTGTGCTGTATATGTATGTATGTATGTATGTATGTGTGAGTGAGTGCAGCATGTGTGAGCACTTTGTGTTGTTTTATATATTTGATTGTATGTAATGTAAACAGCAGTTCTCAGAAATTTACATCAAATAAAAGCTTTTTAAGGTGCTCCCTAAAGTTTAGCTTTGCCAACTTACTTCAGTTCACGAAGCATGTGAATAAAAACAAAAGTCATGAGCGTCGTTTGTAGGGTATTCAATTAGGGCAACTTACATCCTTTAATGATAATGAAGTGACAGTCGAGCTGGGATGGAAAAACTTTGGTATAATAGTTAAAAATATTTAGTACTACGACATGATTGTGTTTATTTATAGGTATTTACACTGTATGTCATTGTATGAAAATGTATGCCAAAAGAATAATACGATGTTTATTTGATGATAAATTTATTTGTTAAAACTTAAATGTAATGAAAATATTATTATTTATTTTTGAAATGTTACAAATGTAACTATCGGTTTGTGTTAGCTAAAATATAAGATAAATTTCTTCAGGTTGAGCTCATTTAAATATCGCCTAGCATCTTGTCTGGTGTATGAAGAAGTCGAATTAATGTTGATTGTTAAATGTAGATCTTCTTTTAGGAATTTCATAAATTGGCTAGATTCTTCTGAGGCTAAATGCATATTAAAATTCCACTGAAAATTGAAATTGGTCTCTATCTAATTCTATTGGACTATCTATTGGACTCTATCTAAAACCGCGCCTTTAGGCGTTGTATACGAAAGTAATGTGCGTCGTAATGCAAAGTAAGGTCAATCGTTTTGCTCAGAGGCAAAAAAAATTTTTTTTCGACACTCATATTCTGAATTCAAGATGATCTTTCGGGATGATTTCGAAATCGGTGAAACCGTCTGCCAGCGGTTTTGATTTAAAAAAATCACTTTTTCGCCAAAAATCAACGGGTTTTTGCCGTAATTTTTTATCAATCTGTAATAACTACCCAAAAGTAGGTTGCAAATGAAAGGTATCTAAAACCCCAAAGATGTGAATAGGAAGATTGTTAGATTCGAGAATTTTTTTAGTGCAATAGTATTCAGAATTCGGTCAAAATTTTGGGTATTTTTTACAAAAAGCGCTATAAATCCAATGATTAAACAATGATTAATGTTCTTTGTGCACAGCATTGTGGTCTTAAAGTCCTACACTTCAATGCAAGTAGTTTAAACTGTTCTAAGCTGGACTATCTTAAATATGTTGTTCAAGATGCTGATGTGGATGTCATCTGCGTTTCTGAAACTTGGTTCTGTAATGAGATTAATAAATCTGCCATAATATTGATAATTTTAAGCTGTTGAGAAATGATAGAGTTAAAAAGAAAGGTGGCGGCGTTGCTATTTATTGTCGCAGTAATCTTAAGCTTGTATCTAAGTCCATATGCAATAGTAATGTCGAGTACTTAAATGTGTGTATTTTTGATAATCATGTCAATGTGTTCCTGTCCTGTGTGTATAATCCTAATAAGTGCAATAGCCTCGATTCATTTTTTTCGGAGCTGAATAGTTATATAATTGATTTTGACTTGTTTGTTATATGTGGTGATTTCAATGTAAATCTATTGTGTAGTGATAACATTTCTAAATCATTTTGTGATAATGTTTCATCCAAAATGAATTGTCATTTGTCATTGAAACTGTCCCAACACGCTTTGCCAGCAATGCTAGCCCAAGTCTCTTAGACTACATTATTGTGTCAGATCTTGCAACTGTCCTATTATATGATCAACTATCTTTTCTGTCCGATCATGATCTTTTATTTTGCTGTATTAATGTTAATTTGTCTCGTAGAGCAATTACTGATACCTTCACCTATCATGACTATAAATCGATTAATTTTTGGGCTCTCCACAATGACTTATGTTTAACAACTTGGAATGATGTATGGTTTGTAGAATCTGTTGAAGATAAATTAAATGTCTTGACGAATATTGTAAATAGTCTGTTTGAAAAACATGTTCCCTTGCGTACGGTAACGGTAAAAAACACGGCATGCCCATGGCTTACAACTAATGTTCAAAAAGCTATTAAAAAACGTAACAAGCTTCACAACTTATGGAAAAGGTGTCCCTCGGCTTATAACTGGGGAAAATTTAGAATTGCTAGAAATATGTCAGTGCTAAGGTGCTGTGGAGGAACTTGAAAGCAATGGGTATTGGTGAAAAACGTTCTAATGAATGCAATGTTGACCCTAATATTTTAAATGATTTTTTTCTCTCCAGTACAGTGCCTACGCCTAACAACAACATTGTCTTCTCTGATTCTGCTGAACATGAAAATTTTCAATTCTCCACAGTAAGTAAAAATTAAATTAGTAAAAATCAAGTCTAATGCAATTGGTGAGGACCATATTTCAATAAATTTCATAAAGCTTATTCTTTCGCACGTTCTTAGCCCTATTGAGCATATCATAAACCACTGTATCACTACGTCCATGTTTCTTTCTTCTTGGAAAGTTGCCCTTGTTATGCCGGTGGCAAAAAAAACTAACTGCAAATGAACCTAACGACTATAGGCCTATCAGCATCCTATCTTGCCTGGCCAAAGTGTGTGAGACTCTTATGGCAGATCAAATTGAAAACTACATGAATGAAAACAATCTATTATCTCCAATGCAATCAGGTTTTAGGGCTCTTCATAGTTGTGCCACGGCCACAGTAAAAATATTTGATGATATTAGGTCTTTTTATGAGGATGGGCATGTAACACTCCTCTGCTTGTTGGACTTTTCAAAAGCGTTTGATACAGTCAATCATACCTTGCTGTGTCGAAAACTAAAACATATGTATGGTTTTAGTGATAGTGCTTTACGTCTGTTAAATAGTTATTTGTCAAATCTGGTCCAACGAGTCAAAGTTGGTAATAAATATTAAGAATACAAAATTCTATCTAGTGTTGTACCACAGGATTCAGTGCTAGGTCCCATGCTATTTGTAATTTTTATCAATGACATATTTAGGGTCTGCAAACACTCTTTCCAATCTTTCCAATCGTGTTGGTCTTTTAGATGACTTGGCTTACAGACTTAATGAGGATCTTGACTCTATAAATAAATGGGCTATCTTGAATTGTCTCAAGCTTAATGCTCTAAAATCCGTTGTGTTACCTATAGAAAAATAAAATTTTTCATGAGGATATTCCAGATTTATATATAGGCTCTGAGAAGTTAAAGCTAACAAGCTGTACAAAAAGCCTCGGCTTTTATATAAATTCTACACTTACACTGGCGATCAAAACTGAGTGGATGTTTTGTAATTCAGCATTCATCAGCCTCCCAATTCCTTAAAATCAAACAAAACTTAATGAAAATTTCACAATTTATTCTTTAAAGTGTTTACAACAAAACTCTGTTACCAGAACAATTCATGTAAAACAAAATCAAAAATTACATCAATAAAACTTAAAAATGCGGCATTCACTCAGTTTTGCACCTTTCGAACAGCTTCAAAAGAATACTGGTGTTCTGAATATTGGTAGACTAATATCAGTACTTTGTCCAAAGCCCTTTATTTTTTAAGACTCCTTGAATGCGCCTTGGCATATTTTCGGCCAAATTTTCAATGATCTATCTAGGGATATTGCTCCATTCGACCTGAACCCAACGTAATAACTCCGTCATATTTTCGGGAGCTCTTTTGCACATATCCAAACGCCTTTTCACTATAGTCCACAAAATTTCATTGGGGCTTGTATCAGGGCTTTGTGCTGGTCGATTCAGTTGCTGGAAAGTTTGCTCTGATAAACATTTTTTGACAATTTTGGATGTGGGTTTTGGGTCTCCATCCTATTGGGATACTATTTCCTCTTCTGGATACGTGCACAAGTCCACAAAATCTGGTAAATGGGTTTTTAAAATATCTAGGTAATATTCCTTCTTCATTATACCATAAATTTTTACAAGAGGCCCAACATGCCACCACGTAAAGCGACCCCATACCATCAAGGTGCCACCACCATGCCTTACGGTTTGCTTCACATGGTGTTTTTTTATTCTTTCATGTTCACGTGCCCAGTAATATTGTTTACCATCCGACTGTAAGCGGTTCATTTTTCTTTCATCAGACCATATGACAACTTTCCAGTCCTTCACTGTCCAATTCCTACAGGTTCTGCTGAACTTCAACCGAGCATTTCAACATTTTTGTCAGACAATGCAGGCATTTTCTTTTTTACTGCCGAATTTTGTGCAAGGCCCGGCAGGCTGTTGATGCACTAACAAATTTGTTTAGTGATTTAGCCGCTAAATATGGTATTTCGCAATCATTCTCTGAATCATTTTTCATTCTTTGTGCCATAAAACGTGCGTGTGAGTTCGACAGTAGTTTTGGCCGACCACCAAGGTAAGGTGTAGAAGCAATTTGCTTTATTTTTTTCACAGCAAAAACGGTTGACCTATTTTGAATTCTATTCAAATTTTCCGAGATGAAAATCCATTCTTTTTCATCGCAACAACACTGTTTTCGATATCACTTGAAACTTTTTTAATTTTTCGCAAAAATTGAGTTTACTCCTCACAGAATTTTTTTACATAAAAAAAAGTTGACTTAATATGTTAAACGCGATAACTGAATTGATCAGAAGCGTCTACTTCTAAAAAAAACCGTTATAAAGAACACAAACAAGTGTTCTTTCGATGCTGATCAAAAAGTACAAAACTGAGTGAATGCCGCATTTTTAAGTTTTGTTGTTGTAATTTTTGCTTGTGTTTTACATGAATGGTTCTGAAAACCGAGTTTTGTTGTTAACACTTTTAAGAAAAATGGCTGATATTTTTATTAATTTTTGTTTAATATTAAAGAATTGGCAGGCTGATGAATGCTGAATTACGAAACATCCACTCAGTTTCGATCGCCAGTGTACATGCACTGATCACATTAATAACGTAGTACAAAAGGTGCATTATACTTTACGCAATCTGAGAGTGACCGCTGAATTCACAACCTCCAGCACCAGAAGCAAACTTGTTCAATTGATTATTCCCATAGTAACTTATTCGGAGCTAGTCCACAGTAAGCTGGACTCCAGCTCTCAACTAAAGCTTCAGCTGGCATTCAACCATGCCATACGATATGTATATGGTCTTCGCAAGTTTGACCATATATCTCAATGTGATTCAATCACATTGTAACGTTCTTGTGAATCCAATGTATACATAATGTGCCCAAAACGTTGCTTTTCTGTTACAGTTCCACAGAAATGGCTCACAAGAGGCACGAGCCTTTCGGTATTTTGCGAATGGCAAGAAAAATCTGAAATATACAAAATTTTTATTTTATTTTAAAATTAAGCCTCGCACAGCCTAACCACTCGCCCGCTATACTTCATATTTAGAACATGTTAGCTAGGACGCATTAATAGTTTGTAGTTAGCATTTATCACAAAGTAGGAATGAAGCCTCAGAGCCAATCCATTGTATAGGTGCAAAATTTTCTAAAATTTATTGAAAAGAAGCGGATTTATAGCGATTTTTGTGAAAAGTACTCTTTCAAAAAGACTTTTCAACGAAAATTAATTAAAAAATTAATTCCACTATTTTGATTTTTTTTTTTATGTATCAATATTACATCAAGTCTTATAACAATACTCAATTTTCTAAAATTTACATGAAAATAGCGGCCGTGGCGTAGTGGGTAGAGTGGGTGACTTTTACGCCAGAGAACCCAGGTTCGAATCCTCCATCTGACACAGAAAATTTTTTCAATTGAATTAATTTTTCTGTTCGGCCGTCACCTGTCTGCAGACAATGGCAAACCTCAGAGAGTAAAAACTGCCATGAAAAGCTTCTTGAGAGCATAAGCCGTTCGGAGTCGGCATAAAACATGTAGGTCCAGTTCTCGTTCATTTGTGTGCAAACATTTCACATCACACACAACACAATTGATCATAAGAAGCTAGGTCAAAGTCCTTTCAAGGGCTGAAATGGCCATATTCGTTTTCATTTACATGAAAATAGCGGATTTTAGCACTTTTTTGGAAAATACCCAAAATTTTGACCAAACTCTGAACACTGTTGTACTAAAATAATTCTCGAATCAAACAATCTTCCTAAGCACAGGCCTATGGAGTCCTAGATACCTTTCATTTGCACCCTACTTTTGGGTAGTTATTTCTGATTGATTAAAACTTACGGCGAAAAAACCGGTGATTTTTGGCGAAAAGGTGATTTTTTTAAATCAAAACCGCTGGCAGACAGTTCCACCGATTTTGATATCCTCTTGGATTTAAGATCTACTTGAATCCAGCTTGCAAAATATGAATGTCGAAAAAAGCGTTTTTTTTTTGACCCACCTTAATGCATAGTATATTTTTCTAGCTTAAAATTTGATCGAAAATAAATAAAATTGAAAATTTATGCTCAGAATTGAAAATGTTTTGCTTGGTTCTTACTAGAAAAATTTCCAAATTTAATATGATTTTTGTTTAAGCAACATTCTATAACTCAGAAGATGGATATGATTATGCTTTCAAAAGTGGAACTTTTTAAAAAATTCTCAACAAGTGGATGAATAGTTTTTTTTTTTTTTTATTTTGAGACTAGGTTGTATTGAAGGTTTTTTTTTTATAAATATGTTAAGTATCTGCTGCTGTATAATTTTACTTTTGTTTATTAAATTATTTGTATAAATATTGTTTTTTCTTAAGAGATGCATGTCCTTAGAAAAAATTAAACAAAATCCAGAAACCTTCCTTTTTTTGCAGTCGGCACACATCTCCCACTCTATGTGTGCGGCTGCCGTAGAAGTTATTGGCTACCACCGCTCTCGTTGAAACCAGTGGCAAGACCAGGAGTGTTGCGACGCTACGGCGGAGGAAGTCACCGCTTGCAAAACCACCCTGCAGTCGGTTGTAACGCTTGCGGCTAAGGTGCTATATAGAGAGAAGAGAATGGATGAGAGACGTGTTTTCAGGCGGAAAAAAAGAGAAGCAGAAAAGCTCGAGTGCGAGAAGATTGAGATGTGTTGCGTCAGAAATAAGAGCCGAAACTCCTGCAAAAATTTAAACGGGAATCTAGGGACAGTTATCCAGAATGCACTGATCTTATGATGGGAACACTTCTCCACAGCCGCCCTGGAGTCGGCCCTAGAGGGGTAAAATGTAGCAACAACTCCCATTCATTTCCACTGCCCAATATTTTTTCTGAACGTACTTATTCCCTAACTTCACTTCCTAAGGGGTACAAAATTTTTGGTTTTTTAAAAAATTATCCTCCGAAGATTAAAAATCCTCCATAAGGAGGAAGAATTCATAGCACAATTTTTCTGCACTTGTCCAGCGCTGTCTAGAAATCGCTACCTTCATTTAGGTAACTGATTCAGCATCTTCGGTCTACCGAATTCTTTGCTTCATTAATTGATCAAATGGGTTCAAAAAGAGAGGGAAAATTATAATAACCACTTCAACCTAACCTAACCTAACCTTAGAAATTGGGCGCTACCAGGGCTCTACCCAGGGTGTAGCCCTAGAGAGTTAGATTGTATGAGTGACCAAAATATTTGTCTCCCCCAAAATTTTCTCTCAACACACTAAGCCTCTATATTCAACCCTTAAAGCAGATGGGGTGGGATTCGAATTGTGCCGCAGTGCTGTTATAGTTGGGGAAAAAGGGGGTATATCTACAAAAAATTCCACAGCTTCCCAGGAATCGCTCCTACAGGGATAAAATGTATGACCGTCTCCCATTAATTTTCTCTCCACAACATTTTTTCTTGACATGCCTTCCCTCTATCTTCAGCCCCTTATGAGGCTTCCATACAAAAATTACTTATTTAGGAAATCGGCCTCATTCCGCGTGCCCAACCCGGTGCCTCTAGAGCAGTGTTGGGCGCGTAGAGGCACGCGTACTAGAGACTCGTTTGCGAACTCACTCTCTTCTCTCACATATATAAACACCGACATGGAGTTATTTCAATCAGTTGGCACTGCGACTTCATGCCAAAAGTTCCACGCTGCTTGATGCTTTAAGCTTGAATGTTATGCATCGAAAAAAAAATGAGTGCGAGACTCGACTACCACCAGCACAAAACTACAGAAATTATAATAGTATTAGTGTGCCCATCACTGCTCTAGAGCAGTGATGACCAAACGCACCAAGCTTAAAACGCTTGCATGTATGTGTAACGTTAAAAGCTTATTACTGAAAGAAATTGAACGTTAAGCATTTAAAAGCTTTATGCACAAAAAGCCATAACAAATATACAAGAACTGAAGTATAAGTAATTTATTGCTCTATTTAATATATATGGTACTATTTATAAATGTCTGAACTCTTTTTTGACTCCAGTTTATTACAGACAAAATTAAACTAAACAATAAAATATATGTATATAAAATGTGATTATTATTAACTTGCCAACTACGTTAACAATGATTGTTTATATGAAGTAGCGCTGCGTTTTTGAAACAAAAAATGTAAACTAATATAGAGAACTACGCATCGCTTCTTCGTATTGTAACGTCTTATTTTCTGTGTGTATCAAGCGGACAAAGGAAGGTTACTCCAACTGATCGGAGTCTGCCTGCAGACTGAAAGCTTTTTAGCAGCGCAAGCATTTATTTTCTGTAGTTTTGTGCTTATGGTAGTCGAGTCTCGCTCTCATTTTTTTTCGGTGCATACCAATGAAGTTTAAAGTATGAAGTAGCGTGACCGATTTAGCATGAAGTCTGAGCGAAATAACTTCTCGTCGGTGTTTATATATGTGAGACACGAGAGCGAGTTAGTAAACAAGTCTCTGGCACGCGAGCCACTACGCGCTCTACACTACTCTAGAGGGTTAAGTTATATGACTAACCTGCAATATTTTTTTCTCCCATAATTTTATTCGAACTCACTTACCCTCTATCTTGCATCATTAAAGGATTTCCTTTACGAAATGGACGTTGCAGATTTGAAAACTATGGAAGAAAATCGTCAAATAGCTCTTTTTGGTTCTCAGCTAAGACAAATTCGTTGGTTTTTTGTTCTTAACTTCAGGAAATTTTTAAACTTCATTTCGATGTCTGTGCTATTCGAATGGGTTGGTGCACACACTAAAATACGTTAAAACAGACATTTTGCGTAATAGAGGGCGCTGCAACATTGTTTGACAGTTCATTATTAACTAACTTCACTAACCTCTGGCGTCTCATATTCGTTACAAAAAGCGAAAATATAACTTTTAATGCGCCAAAAGAAGTATAACATTAAAAATGAATTAAAAATCAACACTGGATTAAATTTATAGAAAAGGTTTTTTGTTTTTTTTTTTTTTTATCTATATTATATTTTGACTTATTTCTTATAAAAATTTAATATCTTTAGACATACATTTATCACAATTAGAAATAAATGGAACCTATTACAGTAAAATTTCATCCTCTTCAAAATTTAGTTAATTAAGTTTCATAACTTTATTTATTGTAATCGAAAGAGCGCAAAAACTCAGTGCTGCCCTCTTTTATGGGAAACGAATATGAATATATTAAGATAGTTCTTTTAAAATTTATGCTAAAAAGAAAAGATTCCGAAACGCCGCAAACAGCGTTTTTAATTTATTCATAATATTTTGCATGAAATTTAAAAAATATTTTATTTAAGCGTTAACTTTTTTAGCGAAGTTATTTAAATTATACGGAAGTAAAATGAAAAGCTTACAAGCATCAGTTACAAAGCGTCGGATAGAATTCACTTCAATCCACTTGCAACCATTCCTTTGCATTGCTGTTAAAGCTCTTTTTGAAACGTTAGCTTCTTAAGTTAAGTTATTTATACGCTCTGAGGATAAAATGAAAAGTTAACAAGCGTCAGACTTTTATCCACTTTTATCCACTCTGCTGATTAGATGGTGCACTTTTCAACAATCGTTTTGTTTAACGAATTCTCAAATCAGGTGCTGACACAGACTATAATTGAGAGCAAATGATCCAAAATGAAGTTTATAAACAAAAGTGATATCAGTGAGTATGTATGTGAGACGTACACATACCTCTTGCTGTTGAAGCTATTTTTGCTCTCAATTTAATTAATAAACTTAAAGAAAAAAAAAAATTAAAAACTTAAAGTTGTGGCTTGTTTATTCTTTCAATTTACATCTAATGCTTAATTTTACATCTAATGCTTAAAGCTTCCTCCGGCAGTCCTGGCGACTGCACACCGGTTTTCGTAGCTTATAGAATCATTATTATATATATATATTAGAGTTATTATTCTTTTCTTTACAGTAAAAGCCAACCTAAGCTTACATCTAAGCACATTTAAAAAAGCTTAAAGAAATTCATACAAAAACAATTGAATTATTTTGTTTTAATCTTAAAATTATGACTCATTATCAAAACTTTCTAGTCTTAACTGTACAAAAAGCTCGCCGAAAAAGTAAATACTTTGTGTTTCTGAGCGCACTTTCCTATGCCACAAAAAAGCTTTTTAAGAAAGAAGAATTATTAAGAAAAAAAAGAAAAAAATTCTAGTATTAATCGAGAAATTTTTTATAATATTTTTATAAGAGAAAAAAAATCTGTTTTTTCGCAATTGCACCCTATCTATACTCTCTGACCTTCGGTCTGTGGTTTCTCAGCTAAAATTTTGCCGCACGCGCCTAAAACTTATATCAAAATAATGCGAACAGAGCGACAAAAGGCAAATACCAATAAAAGGGGATAATCAAATAATAATAATATAAAATAAACGCGACAGCGTTGCTGCGACGTAAACAAAACTGCCAAATGCTAGAAATATATAGAGAGAAATAACAAAAAAAAAAAAAACAAAAAAACAACTTTATTTTTTTCTACTTTTAGTGCATAAATTAAGAAAAGAACCTAACCATAAAAACCATAACAACAATAAAAAAATAATAGCAAAACAGAAGTAAAAATAAAGTAGATAACCAAGAATGACGTCAAAGCAGTTGAGAAAATTAAGTAACTTAAGAAAATAACAGCAAAGAGTATAAAAAGAGATACCGAAAAGCGATTAAAACAATTTTGTTTTGTAAATAGTTGAATGTTTTTACTATGGTCATAACTATGAATAACTGCAAGTATCTGAATCTATCTATCTGTAGAATGTAAACAACAACAAAACCAAAATTACAGATGAAGTAAGCACTAGATGATAATGATGATGTTGATGAACGTCCGTTTTCACAATGCAGAGTGAAAGGAGTTAGAGCAAACTATGATGATCCTTTAAATATGCAACAAAAAGGATACAAAAATAACGAAATATGAAAAGAACAAAATGAATGCATAAAAAATGGTATTTTTTAAAAAATGTGAACAAACTGTACTAGTTAGGCGCCAGTCTGCCTCCGCAAACATGTAATGAGCGAGCGTTGCTTTTCTGTGTTCATCCCCATCGCACACGCGCAACACTAATATCGGTACCCCCAATCCCCTAACATTGCTCTCTCCCTGTGTTTTGCTCTTCTCTGTGACAGTTGCTGCTGCTCCCCACAAATTCTTCAATTTGTATATCTATCCTTCTCTCTGCTACGGTCAACATCTGTTCGTCTTCGTATGCAACCGTGAGCTTGAATTTTATTCTTTCATTGATGTGTTCAGCTCAGTGAAATACTTGCACTGTGGGCCAAAACTTGAAGTTTCGTGAAATTCGCTATATGTTGCATTTATTAAGCCGCATGCTGTAGACATGTTTCTTCAATTATATTTTAATTAAAAATGTGCCAAATGTACATTTCTTAAGCTAAATCGGGAGAAAAAAATTTTAAAGTGTTTCGAGTTTCCAGCTCTACTATAATTTTCCGCAAAACTTTATTAAAAATCAACAAAATTATGTTTAAAAAAAAAAAAAACGAAATGGCCATTTCAGCCCATGAAAGGAATTTGACCGAGCTTCTTATCACCCCTTTCACATTGGTCAAGAATTGAATTCAATTTTCAGAGTTTGTGGGCAATTCGCCGCAAATCGGAAGCGACGAAAGGGAGAAAAATTGCCGGTACCAATGTCTCTGTGCCGTCAATTTTTTCGTGTTCCCTTTTGTTCTCACTTTCATTGCTTTCAATTCTTGACCAATGTGAAAGGGGTCTATGATCTATTGTGTTGTACGTGTTGTGAAATGTTTGAACACAAATGACCCAGAGCTGGACCTACAAAGTTTTATGCCGACTCCGAAGAGAGGTGACGGCCGAACAGAAAAACTAATTCAATTGAAAAAACTTTCTGTGTCAGGTGGGAACTTAACCATGTCTCTGGCGTATGGGCCACACACTCTGCCCACTACGCCACGGCCGCCAACAAAATTATATAAAAATATAAATTATGTAGGGCATGTCCAGAAAAAAGTCCACCGTGACCCAAAAATTAAAAGTTATTAAAAACGTATTATTTAATGATATTATCTTAGAGAAATTTATTTAACGTATTTAGATAAATTTTATTGATTTGAACATAAACTCAAGCAATTTGAACATAAACTCATTTACCATGATGATGAAATCGTCTGCACTGTTTCACAAATGTATTTTTTCTTTTAAGTTTTTGTTTTGTTTAGTAAAACGTTTTTGTTTAGTAAAAATGGAAGGCATTGGCTAAATATAATGAAAAATTATTGAGGCAAGGAGAGACAGAATATAATAAATTTGTTTTTTAAGTACTTAATTACAGAATTAATTATTTACCTAGTCACTTAATTATCTAATTGAACTACAATGGAAATTTAAGTAACGTAACGCCAGTAACGTCACGTCAGGTGACTAAGCCTAATAGCAAAAAAATGTGAAAAGATTCTTAAATTTGATTACTTGGAAAATAAAACTATACAAAAACTACAACAACTACACAAAAAGTCTTTCCCAATTCGTAGTTTTGCAAATTTTGTAATTTAAGTCGAAAACAACTTCTGGTTTTTGAAACGTTTGCTTATATCTTTAAATCCTTAAAATCGATTGTTGTAATTCTTCTACTTAATATAGCGCTACTTAATTACTACGCAAATATAAAAAAAACTTTTTAAAAATTTTACCTTTTCATTCCTTTTGGTTAATATATTTTGGTACAAATCGTACGCAACGCCAGTTTGGAAATGCCCATATATAAAAAGGCCATAAAATATAACATAACATAACATAACATAACATAACATAACATAACATAACATAACATAACATAACATAACATAACATAACATAACATAACATAACATAACATAACATAACATAACATAACATAACATAACATAACATAACGTAACATAACATAACATAACATAACATAACATAACATAACATAACATAACATAACATAACATAACATAACATAACATAACATAACATAACATAACATAACATAACATAACATAACATAACATAACATAACATAATAACCAATTTTAAAGTCAAGGAATAATCACTGGCGACTTTGTTAAAGCTTGCTGGAATTTTTGGTGAAAATATTGATTTATTTAAAATTGTCAATGGATGTCATATTTTAAAAAAAAAAAAATACAAACTTCTATGATATTCAATTTTGTCGTAGATTTTTGGAAACTCTTCACATTGTTTTTTGCTAATTCACTTATTTCGGTTTCCACAGCTATTTAATTCAGCCTCCATTTACGGAGAATGGTTTGAATAATCTTAGATACTGCTTGGTGCGGCATAGGGGCTAATTCTGGAAAAAGGAAATTGATATTTATCGTAACTTAGAAATTGCTGCTTAATTATCAATATCCAGCATGATAACTGAATTCGTAGCTTAGCTACAAAATTAATTTTGTACTAAAAAATTGTTAATTTTACTCCTTCGACTACTGCCTAAATGGCAATTTATGTTAATGATGGCAAATATGTTGCACGATATTCGATTCAGATGACAATATATTTATTATTATTATTATTATTATTCTTCTTTGTTCAGTCTATGGAAAATATTTCCTTACAGACTAGAAGTACAATTTCAATTAAATAACATTTATGTTAAAAATAAACTCGTAATGTAATTCTTAAATGATTCCTTAGAACTAGAAAAATCAAATTTATAATTCATAGATAATTCATTAAATAAAGTTACAGCCCTAGATATTGACCATTTATAGCATAGTTAGTTCTATAGTGTTTTATAAAAAATAATTTAAAACTCGAAAACTGCCTAGAAGAAACATTAAACATAATAATTTCAAGAAGGGACATGATATCAGGGAACAGGGAGGGATATGATATCATATATGAATGTCATAGAACTTATCTTCCTTCGAGTTTCCAAAGTTTTAAGACCTAAGAGCATACACCTTGCATTGTATGAAGGCATAAAGTCAGACGAACTCCACGAACGCAACGCAAATTTTGTTGAAGATTTTTGAATTCGCTCTAAGCAGAATAAACAGCAGGCATAAAAAGGATTCCAAATAATAGCTGCATATTCCAGCCTGAATCTAATAAAAGAATTATAAAGACACTTGAAAGTATGAGGATCTCGAAAACTGGAACTATTTCTGTCAATAAATACAAGCAAAGATTAAGCTTTCGATATTATAAAGTTAAGATGGTCGTTGAAAGTGAGCTTCGAATCAAAAATCACGCCTAGATCACGAATGGTGGCAACTGCCTGCAGGGTGCAGGCAATCAGCTAACACATTTATTGCCTTAAATACTAACAAATGCAAGCATTTTTTGATGTTTAAAGGTATGTAATCCATTTACAGAGCACCAATTGAGAACATTGTTAAGGTCAGCTTGCAAGGCTGAAGCATCTGTCATACAGCGAATTTCCTCGACAATTTTCAGATCGTCGGCATATAATAAAAATTTTGAATTTATAAAACATTTGCTAATGTCATTTATGTATAACAGAAAAAATAAATGCCCAAGGATACTACCTTGTGTGACCCCGTAGGTAGCAATAAATTTAAACAAATTAACATTATTAATAGAAACATAACAGGACCGAGACGATGGGTAGGACACAATCCATTTAAAAATGTAGGAATGGAGACTGATTTTGGCCAACTTGGCGAGTAATAAATTATGAGGCACCTTATCGAAGGCTTTCAAGAAGTCCGTATAAAGAACGTCAACTTTATTACACATTGCAATCGACAAAATACAGAACTCAGAAAACCGAGCTAGATTTGTTACAGTGGATCGGCCAGGAACAAATCCGAGTTGCTGGGGACCAAGAAAAAATAATTTTTCTTTAATAATTTCTTCAAAAAGCTGGAAAAATTTGAAAGCTTCGATATGGGTCTACAATTTGTTACATCAGATTTAGAACCACTTTTAAAAACTAGGGTGAATAAAGCTATTATCCAACAATCCAGAAAGCACACCGTGGATAAAGATTTATTAAAAATTAAGCAGAGCGAGACAGACAACCACTGAGCGCATTGTTTGAGCACAATTGATGATATACCATCAATGTCTGGTTTGACAGAACTATTCATAGCACACAAAGCATGAAAAACTTCCAAAGGAGAACGGTGTCAACATTAAGAGCCAAAAGCGACTCATCATAGCTCATAACACCATTGTTATAATTTGACTTAAAAAAGTTGGCAAATAAGCTAACAATGTCTAAGAGTGAAGAGGAGCTAACAATGTCTAAGAGTGAAGAGGAGCTTACACCATTATACGACATAGATGTGGGAATATTGGAACCACACTTCTTCGATTGTATAAAATTTCAGAAAGATTTGGAATTAGACTTTATATTATTCTCAACGCGCGTGATATAATGCTTATATGTATATAGAAATTTGCTTAAAAAATTAAATTCCCTCATAAAATGCAAGTATTTAACTTTATGCTCATCAAGATTTGTGGACTTAAATAGCTTTAAGAATTTATAACTTTTATTATTTATTATTATTTAAATTCATAAAAATCCACTAAAGTATAAGCGTAACATGATGTGGGCCTGCTTGAGAGATCGGAAAAGTACATTCAGCAATGTTATATTTAATATTAATAGAAATGAAAGCAAAGTCTAAAATTCTATACCTGCAGTAAATCCATACTTTGTAGACTATCTATAAAATTAATCTCATGTGGAAAATTAATATTAGTAGCTGTTAGCACATTATCAAAATGAGTCCATACAATCTTATTCAAATTGAAATCACCCATAACACATATATGATTATTATTATCTAACACTGAACAAAGAGATAAAATATTATCAACATGCGCTGCATATATATCATCTGAATTGACGGGCAGGAAACAGCGAGATAAAATGATCCCAAAGAACCTTAAATTACAATCACCAGTCGGTCAAGAAGAGTGTCCTCATTTTGCAGCTTAATTGAGGAGCTGCACGTAAGGAGCGTTTAATTTATCAGTGTGATCAGACGATTGTTCTGATAATTATCGTTTTTATTGAATATGCTTTATCAGATAAAAGTGTTGTTATGAAAAAGCAGCAATTTAAAAATTTTTTTTAATAGTATTTTGATGTTTTATTTTTTTTTATGTCTAGGGTGACAGGGGGAAGCTTCGAATACTTTTCCTACGCCCATGGCCTCAACAAGACACTGGCCTATAGGAATACTATTGGAGGGGGAGAGGGGTACATAGCAGACGCCTTGGTCGCTTGAAATGAAACTTGATTCTAGGTACCTCGAATAGTCATTGACCCTTGAATAAGCGTCCGAACTGACTATGGATAGGCTAGTGTAGTGGTGGATGCCATTTATACTCAAATTGCGAATAGAGTACTTAATATTTTTACACGATCTCTATAATCCTAAGATCGGCAGGTATCTTGGATCCCAGCTCTTCATTAACAGAAAGACATGCCTATGGTCGAGTATTTATAACGGTCCATTGTGAACACGAAAAGCACTACATACATGAATTTCTGTTTCGTGCCATCTACTTAAGCAATAGTCTAGACTAGTTTTAAATCCATTTGATAATAGTTTTGATGTAAAGTTCTCGCATTAAAAACTTAAATGATAACTCACGGGTGGTCAATTGAGCTTAAGATTAACAAGTGCGCCTGCCGTTAGGCTTAAGCAACTTAGGTTATCTAAAACCTAGGGTAATAGTTCATGAAACAGACAACCATGAACTTTGTGTTGAACCACAACACTGACCCGTTTACGTTTTAACAAGTAAAACATACGGGGCATCCGGTGTGGCAACACGAACATGGAAGCTGTTTCACAAACACAAAGCATCACACAGTGCCCTGCTGATTAGGAGCATTATGAATAATTACATACTGCCCGTAATAGCAGTACCAGTTTAGACTTCCGTAGCGACGTACTTCCATCCATCTACTGGTGGAGACGAGACCTACACAATCTCTTGCATATTAAAACAGATATGCCAGCCCGGTCGTACCATTGCGCGACCCCGCCGGTCAATCTAAACCTGTGTAGCATTCACACAACCACAACCAGTACGAGACTCCCCGAAGGGCCAGCCCACGACAGTCATCTGGGCAACTCGATCCCGACAGATGAGGATCCACAACATACCCGCAAAAAGACCAAGAATACACAAATGAAATTATGAAAAAAAGTGCATTCTTATGCATGACTGTGCTCAATGAGCACTTAAAGGCTAGTCTAACAACTTGCAGTTGCCGACTCAACTGGAAAATTATTGCGCATGACCGGTACCTACTTTGGAGGACCTTTGCAATTGCCACTCTTACTCTGGCCGTTCGGATTACACCATCCAGACATAGAGTATTGGCCATTGTTCTCAGGGACTGCCGTGCTCAGTATGAGAACCCTTAGTTAAAACAACCAACGTCAACACTTCCCTCAGTGACTGCCGTGCCAGTTTGAGGGTGCGAGTCAAACTCTTGACAAGCAACACTTCGGAAAGCCGAAGAGTTGACACTTTAACGCACGCATGCCAACACTTCACATCCAGTATTTCCAGCCGAATTAAGGTCTCCATGCGGTGGATAGATAGGGTCTACCCCATCTGACGGGTAAAGACTGTCCCCGTATTAACAAATTTTAAGGTCAATTGCTATACCTTCGCAGGCTTGTTTCATATCGATATACCGAATATGACCTGCTACCAAGATGGGCGCGACCCCGAGCTCTTGGTTGGCCCTATCAGTTTTTATGTTTGCAGGACGTATCCTATAAACAACCCTCCTCCTTTATCCTGGCTTGGGACAGGCAGGCGCAACTAAGTTGCTAACCTGGCGGAGTTTCACGGGTGGTCAGAAATCTCTAGGTATTATGTAATCAGACTTAATAGGATCAACTTTCAACTTTCTGCGAAAATCATTATGCTTCGAACATACGTCAACCGTCGCCGTATAAACGAACCGAAAAGGTTTTAGAAACTAATTACTTCTATCTTAAGTCTAAAGAAATATCACAGCTTATATGGTCTGTTTAACTCTTTGAAGTACCATGGGACAAAATTTGAACCACTGAAAAATAAACTTCTAAATATACTAAAATCAACCCACTCAGGTTTAATATAATTAAAATAATGATATAACAAAGATAATGATAAATAATAATTATATAACAAAATTAAATAAAATTATAAAAAATATTTTTGATCTTTTTTTCTTTACCTAGGGTATATTTTATAATGAAATTTCCGTACCTCAAAGAGTTAAATCTTAGAGTAAAAAAAGAGTTAATTCTTGATTCAATGCTCGGACCATTGTTGAATTAAGCCTACACTACAGGTGTCTATGTTAAAAAGAACAGAGTTTGTACTCCATCCAACTATTGCCCATATCTCTCAATGCAAGAAGAAGATTACTTCTTCTCTCTGTATGGTACGGTCTCTGGCATAAAATGCGTATTGCGGCTTTTTATTTCTAAATCTTACCATTGTATTCTCTTTATAAGTTTTAAAAAAAAAATTGTTATAATTGTAAAAGAAAGCCTTTCAAAAAAAATTGGTTGATAAATTCTCCGGCTGAGTTTAAACATGCATTTCCGCACTGGTAGCTCAAGAGTTTATTTCTTGTTGCTTAACTCCTCAGTATTGTACTGGAAACTCACACTTAACTCTTTATATAGACATGCAATCAGACCTAAAAGCTGTTTGATTTTTTGATAAACTTAAAGTGCTTTTGACCCACTGTGCTCACCATCGCTCTTGTTTTCATTACGTTTCATTTCCTTTTCCGTTCAACTTGCAAAAATGTGTTTTATAAACACATGCAAATAATTTCGCTCTCTCTCTCGCATTCCTCCCACGTTTCACAACAAATTGCTGAAAAAATCAAAATAAACAGAAAATTAATGTAAAAAAAAAAATGAATAATCTAAGTATACAAAAGGCTAAAAACACGAAAACTGATAACAAAGCAAAAAATGCTAAAGAGCGCAAGCAAATCATGTGTCAGTCATGAAATAAAAGCATATGAAAAAGAGATACGTAGGACAAATCATGGAATGAGGGGGTGGGTGTGCGACACTGGGTCGACGTTGAATGTATCTTTTCAATGGAGCAGTGTGGAGTGGGGTGAAATAATTCCAACGGCGTTGGAGCAACAATTCAGACAGGCGCACACAACCAGCTGAGCTAAAGTAAACAAACACATTCACCCGAAAGAACAGTCAAAGCAACAAAACAAAGTGGAAGAATTTATTATTAACCGAAATAAACAACAAAGACCACGACCACGAAAAAGCTTTGCGCGACAAAAACCGAGCGTGTGAGCAATTCACAACAGAAACTTTTTATCAATCGGTCAAGAACGTTTGTCGGAGCTTAACGCGATTCGCGCAGAGCAGCAGAAAAAAAAGCTAAATAATTTCAAAAAATATATTAATATCAACCAATACACAGAAAATATCAGACAAAAGAATGATGATGAGGATGAGGTTGATAATAATAAAAATAAATAAAAGAAAACAAAGGCAAAATAAAGTTTTTCTTAAATAAAAGAATTTCACAACAAAATCGAACTAGAAGAAAAGATAGCAAAAAAAAAAAACCAACAAAAACGTGTTTTTGTGGAATAAATTAATAAAAAATACTAAGAATATCAAGTTAACTCAGAACTAATAACTTGAACAATTAAAAGTCGAAAAAAAGGAAACTTCTAAAAAAATAACTTAAACAGAAAAAAAGCCAAAATTGCTGAAAAAGTAACTGAGTGTAGCGCACGAGTGCGGTGAGCGTAGCGCTCAACACTTGGGAGTGAGTGACTGAGAATAAAAAAAATAAAAGAATTAAATTTATGCAAATTAATTGAATTACTTAAAACAAGTTTTTATTCTGAACCGTGTTTTTGAATTTAAAGTGAAAACTGTTGAAATATTCAAATTTAAAGAGAGTGAAAAAGAGAAGTGCGAGAAAAATCAACAAAATGTTCGCAAATTCCGAAAAAGTTGAAAGCTGCTAAATAAACTATAACTATTGTTTTTGTTGTTGGTTTTCGTTGTGTGTCAAATAAAGATATAAAAGCAGTTACAATAACAACCATAACAACAATCAAAAAGCTTGCCAAATCAAAACTGCCTAGCATATATAACTGGCAATACCGTGCGCCCATTTGCTGGCGTGTGCAAAATAATATAAATATTAATTAATTGATAAGTAAGAAAAAAAAAAACAAAGAAATAATAAAGAGCTTAAAAAATTTCGCGAAATCAAAAAATAAAAAATAAACCACCAACATAAATACAACAACTTGTGACACAATTTCGCGCAGAATATACAATAAATAATCTCCTTATATAAAAAAAAAAAATTAGTGATATTTATTTAGTAAATATATGTAATAAAAACCAACTGAAAAAGATAGATACATAAAGCAACAATAGAATAAGAGAAAAATTTGCTATAAAAAAACGAAAAATTATAATAACAACAAACTTTTTTTTCTCCACTCCACACTCACAAAAACAATAAAATTTCCAGTACTTCTATCATATAACAAAAAAAAAAAAAAAACAGAAAAGTGAGCAACAAAAATAGGTTGGTAGTTAAAAATTTCAAGTTTAAATCTATTATTTTTACTCAAATAATATAATGTATCTGAAGAGGCAGGCAATAAAAGCAAATCGCTTAACTGGCCAAATATTGCTAATATTTTTTTTTGTTTTGTTTTGTGTTTTTTTTTATTGCTGATCAAGCAAATATTTTTTTTTTTGCGCTATTGTCTGTTTATTTGTTATCATTCATTGCCAATGTCATAAATATTAATAAGGTGTTTCTTTTATTCAACTCAACACTTTAAACTTTTCCATGCTGTTTCATTTACAAACGTTCCCTGCTATAAGTGGAAGAATTTTTAGACACCAATATTTTAAAATTTTTTTTTACGTTACAGACTCACCGTGAACAACATACTCCCTGGTTCAAACTTCGAAATTTATAAAGGGGCAAGCTTTTGCAAGACAAAAAAAAAATATATATATAAAAAATAAAATTGCGGCTGAAAACGAAACTTGGAATATTTGAAGTTCGTAAATATTTTATAAAATATAAAAATTTTCAGCCATAAATATTAAATAGGTGTTGCTTTTATTTTACTCAATATGTACTCTAAACTTGTCCATGCTGTTCCATTTTCAAATGTTCCCTGCTCTCAGTTGAAGAATTTTTAGACACCAAAATTGCACTTCGTCGAAAATAAGATATAAACGTTACAGGCCCATGTATAATACCTGAATTCGAACTTCATAATTTATAACGTTGGAATTTTATGCAAAAAAATTAAAATTTTTTCAAAAAAGCGCAACTTTCAATATTTGAAGTTCATAAATATTTTACAAAATATGAACATTTTGCTAAATCGTAATATCGTAAACTCGAAAATCTTGATATTGTTAATTTTGTGTATTTTTGTTTTCTATAACTCAACACTGTAAACTTTCCCATGCTGTTTCATTATCAAACGTTCCCTGCTCCAAGTTGAAGAACTTATAGACACCAAAAATTGCACTTCGTCGAAAATAAGTTACAGCAGACTTACCATGCACGACATATTTCTCAATTCGAACTTCGAAATTTATAAAGTTGCAAATTTTTGTAAAAAATAAAAGATATAAATATAAAATAAAATTGTGGTTAAAAAACAACTCCGAAATTTCGAAGTACGTAAATATTTTATATAAAATATAAAAATTTTGCGCCAGAAAAAATATTTTTTAAATTATGTTCTAAAGCATAATTTCGAAAATTCGAAAATCATGATATTGTTCATTTTGTGTATCCATTCATTGCCAAAGTCATAAATATGTTTCTTTAATTTAACTCAACATTCTAAACTTGTCCATGCTGTTTCATTTTCAAATGCTCCCTGCTCCAAGTTGATGAGTTTTTTAGACATCAGAAATTGCACTTCTTCGAAAATAAGTTATAAATGTTACAGGCTTCGAAATTAGACTTAAAAATTATAAAGTTGTAATTTTTTTGCCAAAAAAAAAAAATTTTAAAGTAAAATTGTGGTTGAAAACACAAGTTCGAATATTCGAAGTTAGTAAATATTTTATAAAATATAAAAATGTAGCTCCAGAATGAAATAATCTTTTAAATTATGATCTAAAATCGTAATTTCGAAAATCATGATATTGTTCATTTTGTGTAACAAAAGTTTGTAAATATTTTATAAAATATAAAAATTTAGTTCCAGAAAGAAATAATCTTTTAAATTATGATCTAAAATCGTAATTTCAAAAATTCCAAAATCATAATATTGTTCATGGCCCACCACGAACAACATATTTCTCAATTCGAACTTCGAAATTTATAAAGTTGCCCAAATTGTTTGCAAAAAAAATGTTACAGGCTTCGGAATTAGACTTAAAAATTTATAAATTTGCAATTTTCTTGCAAAAAAAAAAAAAATGAAAAGAAAAAAATTTCAAAGTAAAATTATGGTTGTAAACACAAGTTCGAATATTCGAAGTTCGTAAATATTTTATAAAACATAGAAAATTTAGCGCCAGAAAAAATAGTTTTTGAAATAACGGTCTAAAAATTATAATTTCGAATATTCGAAAATCATGATATTGCTCATTTTGTGCATCCATTCATTGCCAAAATCATAAATATAAATGAGGTGGTTTTTTTCTTTAACTCAACACTCTTAACTTTTTCATGCTGTTTCATTTTCAAATGTTCCCTGCTCCAAGTTGGAGACTTTTTTAGACATCAGAAATTGCATTTGGTCGAAAATAAGTTATAAATGTTACAGGTTCATCATGGACAACAAATTCCTCAATGCGAACTTCGAAATTTATAAAGTTGCAATTTTTTTGCAAAAAAAAAAATATTTAAAATAGAAATTGTGATTCAAAACACAAGTTCGAATATTCGAAGTTCGTAAATATTTTATAAAATATAAAAATGTAGCTCCAGAATGAAATAATCTTTTAAATTATGATCCAAAATCTTAATTTCGAAAATTCGAAAATCATGGTATTGTTAATTTTGTGTATCATTCATTGCCAAAATCATAAATTTAATGAGTTGTTTTTTTTCCTTTACTCAACACTCTTAACTTTTTCATGCTGTTTCATTTTCAAACGTTCCGTGTTCCAAGCTGAAGAATGTTTAACACCAAAAATATAAATTTTTGAAATTTTAAATTTAATTTATTTAAATTTTTTATATTTTTTTTTTGCATTTCGACAAAAATAATTTATAAACATTACAGGACCATCATGTACAACATTCTCCTCAATTCGAACTTTGATAATTTATAAAGTTGCATATTTTTTTTTTTTGCAAAACCTTGACTATTTGAAGTTTATAAATATTTAATAAAATATGAAAATTGTGTCAAAAAAAAAAAGGATTTTTAAAATTATGGTCTAAATCTTAAATTCGTTAATCCGAAATTTATATTGTTAATTTTTTGGCAATTAATTTTGTTTAAACTATTGTTTATATTATAATTTTCAAAAATTTTAAAGATATAAAATGAATCGTCCGAATTTTCTTTTCTTGAATCTAAATTGATGGAATTTGGAAGATTTTCAAAATATTGAAAAATTGTTTCTTTTGCCTGAAAGAATGAATTATTGTTAAAATTTTTCTTGTCATTTGTAATAATTTGAAATTCGTAGCATAATTCGCAAATAATCAAAATACTTTTCGAAAACAAATGTTCGTTAAAATTGTTGGATATAGCAAATTCGAAATTCTATGTTCTAATGATAATTCTGATAATTTTTTAAAATCAGAACTTCGAAAATTCCAAATTAGTAAAAACTTCATTCTAAAATCTTTATATATTTTCGAAAAAAAATTCTACGATAATCTTAAATTTGTAGAACAATTGTTGCCGGATTATGTTGAAATTGTTGTTCAAAATCGTAAATTTAATGTTATAAGTTATTCAAAAGTTTTCTAATAAAAAAAAAAAAAACTGCAAATACTGTGCGAAAGGAAATTTTTATTGAAAGTTTTTTTTAATATATTAATTTTGAAAATTCGAAATTCGTAGAAGTAGCTTGAAAATCTGTTCATTTTGTGCCGAAAAAAAAAAATTTTTTGAAATTTTTATTCAAATTCGTAGCATAGAAAATTCGAAATGCTAGGTTGCGAACATAGTGAACGCCGATTCAGACAGGCAGGCAGATTTCACATTGCAGCAATATAGAAACTAAGTCATGCATCTTTTTTGCTCTAATGTGTTTTCTGGCCTGATCTGTCTACCTGTCTGAACCAGCGTTCAGTATGTTCGCAACTTTATCACAGGCAGATTGGAATGGGCTGGCTGTTCGGGAGTCTTTCTGTGCTAGTTGTGGTTTAACATGGAGCTAACATAATTTGCTACATTTGAACCCTCAAAGGGGCACTGATCGACGTATTTTTTCGGTCCCAATGTTATGGAACAACGCAAAACTAAGCCTACACGGTAGATGTCTACGCTAAACACAACAATTTTGTCTCATGACCCAATTGCGTTAACTCATTTCGCTGATACAGTAAATTGTACTTGAGTTGGTGTATAAGCGCAGAATTTTTTTTGCTGCGTTATCTATGTCTAGAAAAAAGTGAATATTTTCACGCTATGCTCATGATAAAGGAAAAGAAAAAGGGAAAAATTTATAACGAAAAGTTGCAACCATGAAAATCATGATAAGCCTGAATTATTTTTCATTGGTCAGATAATTTTTGTTTTGCTTAGAAAGGCCTCCACCCCCAGAAAAGGTTGCAAAATGTCATCACAACATGGAGTTCATTTGGTACCTTTGAACTTTTAAAAGAGCACTGATCGACGCAATGTTTAGGTCCCATGTTCAGAAATAACGTAGAATTAAGCCTATACGGCAGGTGTCTACGCTAAACACAACATCTCTTGTGTTATGGCGCAATTGCGTTAACGAATTTCGCTCATACATAAAACTGCGCTTGATTTGGTGTATAAGCGCAGATTTTTTTTTGCTGCGTTATCTATGTCTAGAACAAAATGAATATTTTCACGCTATGCTCATGATGAAGGAAATGTGAAAAAGGGGAATAAATGGAAATGAAAAGATGTTTCCAGGAAACTCCCGATAAACCTGAATAATTTTTAAATGATCAGACGATTTTTGTTTTGTTTGTCAACGATACAAAAGTTTAAAGTTCTACAAATATTGAATTTTATGTTCTTTTTATGCACTTTCGAATTCTTTTGCAAATTCAATTACAAACCCAAAAAAAAGGCTATTTTGCAAAGTATTTTATTTGTTTGAGTAAAAGCTACAAAAAAGTATCGAATGTGAATCACTTGCAAACTCAAAAATTTTATTTTCGCCTTAAATATGAGTATTTTGCGAATGTCGGAAAACAAACTGCATTTCACTTCACTTAGAATTAGGAATTCGATATTTTTGGTATTCTACATATCATTTTGTACATTTTAATTAAAATTTTTTCGTCTCATGCTCGAAAGCAATGAAATTATCGAACCAAATATCAAATTTTTAAGGATTTCACTTCACTTTCCCTCGTGAGTGAAAAGCAGATTCTGCCTGAATAAATAAGTTTTGATTCTAGCATGCTACAAATAACAACTTGTGTTGAAATTCGAGTATATAAGAACTATTTTAACTTAAATAATATTTCCCATATTCTTGAACTAGTGAAAGAAGTGGTATTTTTGAACTAGTTGAATTATTTATAACTTGGAAATTACTAATTTATTTAAAGATGATTGGTTCCGAGATTGCGGGCGCAGCAAACTAATGATTTTTTCAGCGGCAGCGCGCATGGAGATGGATGTATGAGCGCAAAGTCCGCCCCGGTCTCGTCAGATTCAGAGGTTGGCTGGTTAAGCTTAACCGAGAGTTGAGCAGAGTAGGCCTCGGCAGTTTTTTTTTTTTAGACGCGAGCGCTTTATGCCACACTCGCTCAAATGCCTTTGAAATATCCAGAGCAACAACTCTGCTCTCACCGAATAAGTGAACGCATTGGTTCCATTTTTCAGTTAAGAACGCCATATGGTCACCAGTAGAGCGGGCCCTACGAAAACCATATTGACGGTTACTACGCAATTCATTCGGAGAATTCATTCATTGTGCCAGATAGATTGTGCCAGATAGTTCATAAGGTTGAAGTTAATTACGCTCTCCATAACTTTGGCGAGCGTAGAGCATATTGATATGGGTCGGCAGCTTGCAGGCCACGATCGCCCTTTTTTGGTACCGGCTGGACCCTTGCGGCATTCCAACAATATGGAAATACTCCTGTCCTGTAGGAGATGTTGAACAGGTTACGCAAAGGCCGAGCCAGACTAGAAGCACACTCTTTAAGCACAAGTGGTGGTATGCCATCCGGACCAGAGGCTTTGTTTATGTTGAGGTTTGCAAGGACTTTTTTAACTGTTCTCGTACGAAAATAGCAGTTCGTTGTAATAGCGACATCTAGCTTTCGTTGCATTCCTGTGCGCATGTTCTTCGCATTGCATAATCGCATGCGGAGCGGTCGGATTCAATGTTGACCCCCCGGCACGTACGCACATCTAGAACACTAGAGGTATGCTTCCGTCGATTACAATATGATCAATTCAGTTGCGCATTTTTTGATCCGGTTTTTTAAATCTGTTGCTACTAACTACCATATTTCGCGCAGCGGCGAAGTCGATCAGTCTTAGACCGTTGTTCGTGGAGGTCTCATGAAGACTGTACTGACCGACAGTGGGGTCCGAAGATGCCTTCCCTTCCGGTTTTCGCATTTAAATCGCTGAGGACTTTTTCACGTCATGGACCGGTAGGTGCTCGCATGCGTCCTCAAGACTAGCGTAGAAAGTGTCCTTGATGGCTTCGACCTTTTCCTCCGTCGGGGCGTGCGCGCAAATAAGGCTGATGAAGAAAAGTTTTGTCTTGATGCGGATCGTGGCCAATCTTTCGTTCACTGGTGTGAAACGGGAAACGTAGTTTCCGGCTAACGACGATCCACTTCAGAATTCGCGCTTCTTCGCATGTCAGCTGTAGTATATGTAAATATCGCAGTCTGCTTGTTCAGAGCAGCCTTAGATAGTGTGCAGTTAGATAGTGGCACCTGCCCTATAAAGGGTGCAAACATGCCAGGTGCATATCCGTTAGTCATTGTCTGTTTTTCATTTGCGGTGGTCGTCAACATAATTGGGGTTCTTATCCGAGGTTGGCTTAGTTTTCATTGGGCACTAGTAAATGAGGCGGGAGCCAAACCCTACGCACATTTCATGTTTAAGGTCCGCGGAGCGACCCTTCAAGTTTAACGTCAACAGGAAGACTAGGGAGTTTTGGACAAAAGTGCTTTTAAGACGACACCGACTCGCCTTGACAGTGCCAGAATATGTGGGTTAATCGATCAAGACGCAGCACTTTTCCGACGCTACGCCTTTCCACGCCCTTACTGATCACCCACTGTATTGGCCGGGACCGCTTATTTCTTAAACTTATTCAAGACTAACCTTGATATCTGGAGGCCGTCCACTCTCCGCAATTTGTGACCCTTTCGGTGGCATACAGCTATGCCTCCGCAGAATACCCTTTTATTCCAAGAAACTCCAGTCTAACAACTAGTATGCGTATTTTAGAACTAGTTCATGTTCGAAAGAAAATTAAAACGTAAAAAGTGATATTTAGAAAACCAAATAATAAATAAAAAATAATTTTTCAACTAGTCCAACAACTAGTACATATTCATATTTTAGAACTAGTTGGATTATAGCGCAGGTTCTAATTAAAAATTTTGAATACTAGTCAAGCATGTGATTGATATCTTTTGTTGAAGTCAATTGATATATAGTAGATGATTAAATTGACCACAAAATTTGATGACTAGTATGAATTTTTTTGCTGCAGCGTGCTAATTAGAAATATTATTAACAAAGATACATCCATCAATAATTTTTCAAAACAATTTTAATTTATTGAACTTTTCTTTGTTGTCCAAATGTCAAGTGAAATAATCGTTTTCTTACCGTTGTCTCTTTTTTTCTTTTTTTTTTGTACTTTGGTTCAATTTCAAAAATTAAAAGATGGAATACAAAACTCAACCAAATGACTTAAAAAAAAAAAAAAAATTAAAAATTTAAATTGATTCATTTTATTATTGATGTTCAGCGGCACCCATGCAAAAATACACAATATTCAAGGTTAGGTGAATGAAATCAATGAAAGTGGTGAGCACAAAAACAACAATAACAGCAACAAACATCAAAAATATATTTATACAGTCATTCCGGCTGCCGCCACCCTTTATGAAAGTGGCCATGTTAGAAAAAACATAAAAAAAATTAAACGTGGCAATCTCTGACCCACTACACATAAGGAAAAAAAAACGATGACGCTAACGCACAGCCAAGCCGAGACAGAAAATGGGCCAAAATGTGGCGAAATGAGGCAACAGGAGGGTGTTTGTTGGTGATTTAGTTGTTGGTGGTTAGGGCGTGTTTAGTATGTGTGTGTGTGTGTGTATGTGTGTGTGCGAAGTTTTCCGGAATTTGGCAGATTATGCGATAGAGCCATAAAAAAAAGCTTGCTGTAAAGGTTGTCGAAGAGCTTTTTTTTTAATAATAAAAATATTGATTTCAGCATGATTAAAAAATTATTTCTAATCTTTATGCAGTGAAGCAATACCGTGAGAAATTGCAATCAAAATTTTAAACGAAATAAAACGGTTTCCGTTTTAGTCGCAGTGTCGCAGGGTTAAGGTTGGAATTTATTTTTTTCAATTAATTTCTGACAATTTGTGAGTGAAATTTTATTATCCAAATTAGCCTTACTAGCACTTTGTTTAAGTGTCCAAACAACATCAAGTTTCTTTTATGAAATTAAAATAAATGCGAGTATTTGACACCAAAACATTCGTTGTACTAGCTGTGTACAAATCATTAAGGGGGGGGGGACGCGCTTGAAACTTTTCCAGTGAAGGTTTTTAAATGAGTGGTTATATAGTTTATGGTATGGTACAAATTGATATAGTTTAAGAAAAATGTCTTTAAAAATGATTTTATAATCTCTACCAGTGGTGTCCAACCGGTAGTTCGCGGGTGCCTGGTAGCTCGCGACCCTATTTTTAGGCGCCCGCAAACAAAATAGTACACAGTAGAATACTTACCATAGAATCGGCAATTTCTACAAGCATGCTTATAATACGTTCAAACCGACTAAGTTTAACATGTTAAACAAAAATGAGCATTTCATTTAACACCATCGTTCACACTGTCTAAACTAATTTCAAATATACATCGAAAGTAACTTTGTAGCTTCAGAGTTATTTGTTTGCAGACGCTACCATTTCTTTTTCTGCTACCTATGCCGTCAATAAATTTTTCAAATACTTGCATAGACCAGAACATCTTGCTTTTCTACTTTTTGTTTTTATGAATTTTTATTATGCTTCAAAATCTAAAAATTAACAATATTTCACTACTGGCTTCATTAATGGATATACTTTGTTATATCAATACAGCGGAAGCCGAACTAGAGTTTATAATACTTCGCAGTGATATCGTAAAGCACATATAATGAAAACGATGCAGTTTTTAAGGTAATTGGACCCTGTCATATATAAAAACGTATGCAATTGGACACTCATCGTCAAAGCATTTTTCGGCTCAACATATACTATATGCGAGCAGGCTTTTTCATAACTAACGGTTATAAAAAACAAATGCAGAAACATGTCATGTGGACTGACGAGCATGTAAGAAATAGTATGATTTTAGCATGCATAACAATGCAATACAAACCAGATTTTAAGAAGTTATCTGAAAATGTGCAGAGTCAAGTATCACATTAAATTTATTTCTCTCACAAATAAACAAATCTGCTTTATATGTGTCTGTTTGTAGTTTATTTTATTTATTTGTATAAATTTTATAATAAACAGGCTGATGTGGGTTGATGTGTAACACGTTTTGTGATGTAATTTGCTCCAATAAAAGTGTTAAGAAATTTAATTTTTTATTGATTTAAAGGCCTTTATCTTGCAGATGAACCAATTCGAGGGTTTTCATGGCTGTTGCATATTTTGGGAAACGAATGAAATAGAGCAAAAAGTTAAAATATGGCGTTTTTGGTCTTTTTCAAATCGGTAGGGCAATGTGTAACACCAACAAAATTTTGGTTTACAGACCAAAAACTTTAATTTTTTATGTTCATTTTGACTTTTTACGTTTAGTAAAAGTATTGTGATAAAAACTTAATGTAATAACAATATCTCGTAAATCGATCGGAATCTCAATGCTAACACACATACGGTACATTAAAAAAAAAAAAACTGATCGTTAACTTTAATAGAATATATAAATAAAAGCCCTAGAAAGGACTTTGACCGAGCTTCTTATGATCAATTGTGTTGTGTGTGATGTGAAATGTTTCCCCACAAATGATCGAGAACTGGACCTATATGTTTTACGCCGACTCCGAACGGCTTATGTTCTCAAGAAGCTTTTCAAGGCAGTTTTTACTCTCTGAGGTTTGCCATTGTCTGCAGAGAGGTGACGGCCGAACAGAAAAATTAATTCAATTGAAAAAATTTTCTGTGTCAGATGGAGGATTCGATCCTGGGTTCTCTGGCGTAAGAGTCACACACTCTGCCCACTACGCCACGGCCATTAAATATTATTAATTGCAAAAAAAAAAAAATTAATATCAAATGCAAAATGAATATTCGTGGGAAACATCTATCATATATCGGAGTGACAATTCGCACAAATAAAATGGCTGGTTCGGTACTTCAGATACTTACTTACTTAGTTGGTCGTAACAACCCGTGTCCGGGTTTCAACCGACCTCATCAGCTCTCGCCAGGCGCCTCTGCTTTGCGCGCGCCTTCTCCAATCGGATACACCAAGTGCGGTTAGGGCTTCCTCAGCCTGGTCCATCCATCGGAGGCATGGTCTCCCTCGTCGTCGTTGACCAGCGACCCTCGCCTCGAGCACCTTTTTCGCTGGAGCTTCGTCGTTCATACGATGGACATGACCCAGCCAGCGTAGTCGCTGCACAGTTATACGCCGAACTACGTCAATGTCATCGTATAGCTCATACAGCTCGTGGTTCATTCGGATGCGATAGTCATAGCCGACTCTAACAGGACCGAAGATTTTGCGAAGAACTTTTCTCTCGAACACCCCCACAGCGGCTGCGTCAGTTTGCGAAACTACCCATGCCTCAGCGCCATAAAGCAGCACAGGTAGAACGAGCGTCTTGTAGAGTGTTAGTTTTGTCGATCGAGAGAGGGCTCTGGAACTTAGTTGCTTACTGAGCCCGTAGTAGCACCTATTAGCAATTATTGTTCTTCGCTTTATCTCCAGGCTGATTTCGTTTTTGGTATTAATAGCGGTGCCAAGGTAAACGAACTCCTTGACTACTTCAAAGTTATAGCTGCCGGATGAAACGTGGGAGTCTAAACGCCGAGCTCCCTTGTTTGTAGACAGCATATATTTTGTTTTGCCCTCATTTATCGTCAAACCCACTTTGGCTGATTCCTTTTCGATAGCGGCGAAAGCAGCGGTAACATCTCTCTTGGTTCTGCCGACAATATCAATATCATCAGCGTACGCAAGGAGCTGGACGCCTTTGTAGAAAATGGTGCCACTACGATGCACACCGGCCTTTCGTACGATCCCCTCCATGATGATGTTAAAGAGATCGCAAGACAGTGGATCGCCTTGCCTGAAACCTCTTTCGGTACTGAAGGTTTCGGAGAGGTCATTTCCTACCTTGACGGAGCTGCGTGTGTTGCTCAACGTCATTCTGCAAAGTCTGATCAACTTTGCAGATATACCGAACTCAGACATTGTTGCGTATAGGCAATCCCTTCTCGGGCTATCGAACGCAGCTTTAAAATCGACAAAGAGATGGTGTGTGTCAATTTGATTTTCGTGGGTTTTCTCCAGGATTTGTCGTAGCGTGAAAATCTAGTCTATGGTGGACTTACCAGGTCGAAAGCCACACTGATAAGGTCCAATCAGTGTTTTTGTAATCGGCTTTAATCTTTCACACAGTACGCTTGAGAGAACCTTATATGCGATGGAAATAAGACTGATACCTCTATAACTTGCGCAGATTGTTGGGTCTCCTTTCTTAAGTATAGGGCACAGTACGCTGAGGTTCCAATCGTCGGGCATGCTTTCTTCTAGCCATATTTTGCTGATGAGCTGATGCATGCGCCTTATCAATTCATCGCCGCCGGTTTTAAACAATTCAGCTGACAGGCCGTCAGCACCCGCTGCTTTGTTGTTTTTGAGTCGTTGGATAGCAACTCGAACCTCATCATGGCAAGGTGGTGGTACTTCCACTCCGTCATTGTTGATTGGTAGCTCTGAACTACGCTCTCCATGGGTGGCATTGGTGGAATCGTCGCCAGTAAGTAAATTGGAGAAGTGCCGTCTCCACAATCTCAGCACACACTGCGTATCCGTATTCAGATCTCCATTTTCGTCTCTACAAGTGGATGCTCCGGGCTTGAAATCTTGGGTTAGACGCTTAACCTGTTGATAGAATTTTCGTGCATCCTTCTTGCCCTGGTATACCTCTAGTTCCTCACGCTCACGCTTTTCCTGCTCTCTTTTCTTGCGTCTGAAAAGGCGCCTCTCTTCCTTCCTCTTTTCGCGGTAGTTTTCTCGCACGGCTCGCGTTGCAGCTGACTGCAGCGTTTTTCTATAAGCGGCGTTTTTTACTGCAGTCGCAATGCGACACTCCTGATCATACCATTGGTTCCGAGGTTCGGGCGCCGGAAACCAATGACTTCTTCAGCGGCAGCGCGCATGGAGTGGGATATATGCGCCCAAAGTCCGCCGGCGTCGTCGGGTCCAGAGGCTGGTTGGTTGAGCTTAACCGAGAGTTGAGCGCAGTAGGCTTCGGCAGTCCGTTGTAATTGCAACTTAGCGACATCTAGCTTTCGTTGCATTCCTGTGCGTATGTTCTTCGCATTGCATAATCGCATGCGGATCTTGGCTGCAACAAGATAATGGTCGGAGTCAATGTTGACCCCCCGAAATGTACGCACATCTAGAACACTAGAGGCATGCCTTCCGTCGATTACAACATGATCAATTTGGTTTCGCGTTTTTTGATCCGGGGACAGCCAGGTGGCCTTGTGGATGTCGAGGTGTTTAAATCTGGTGCTACTAACTACCATGTTTCGCGCCGCGGCGAAGTCAATCAGTCTTAGACCGTTGTTCGTGGAGGTCTCATGAAGACTGAACTGACCGACAGTGGGTCCAAAGATGCCTTCCCTTCCGACTTTCGCATTAAAATCGCCGAGGACTATTTTCACGTCATGGACCGGAAGGTGGTCGTATACGTCCTCAAGACTAGCGTAGAAAGCGTCTTTGACGGCTTCGTCCTTTTCCTCCGTCGGGGCGTGCGCGCAAATAAGGCTGATGGAGAAAAATTTTGCCTTGATGCGGATCGTGGCCAATCTTTCGTTGACAGGTGTGATCCGGGAAACAAGGTGGCGTAGTTTCCGGCTAACAACGAATCCACATCCAAATTCGCGCCTCTCCGCATGGCAGCTGTAGTAGATATCACAGTGTGCTTGTTTAGAGCAGCCTTGCCCTTTCCATCGCATTTCCTGGATGGCGGTGATGTCAGCCTTTATCGTTTTGAGGGCTTCCGCCAGTTGGATAATGGCACCTTCCCTATAAAGGGTTCGGACATTCCAGGTGCATATCCGTAAATCATTGTCCGTTTTTCGTTTGCGGTGGTCGTCAACGTAATTGGGGTTCTTATCCGAGGCTGGTTTAGTTTTCATTGGGCAGTAGTAATGTGGCGGGACCCAAATCCTGCGCACATTCCATGTTTAAGGTCTATGGAGTGACCCGCCGCTCAAATTAGCCGTCAAACTGACGGATGCCAGTTTGCCGTTGCCCAGGGAACACCACGTGGAGGTTTGAGTCGACTTGAGACGATTTCGACATGGATAATGCTGGCCTCGCCAGGTTGAGGCGGTCAGACACGTTGCCATGTGAAGGTTCGCCCCCTGTTCCCCTCGGTACTTCAGATAGCTAACATGAAGTAGGCGCTTGCATTTGTTGCATTTAAGTTCAATAATCTCGATCTTCTTCGGATGAGCGCCGACCTTGCACCTGCATTCATCTTTGTTGTTTGTTTGGCTTTCTGTGACGTTTTTAGAGCACAGCTTTTCATGGATTTTGGTCTGGGCTGAATAGTATGAGCTGGGCCGATTTCGTTTTATTTTGCATGAACAGATGCTGTTAATGTGGATGATATTTCAGAGTTGTACGCTATTGCCTCTTTAATGGCAATTATAATGTGTGAGATGTGTTATACATCACCCCAATATAAGCCACTTTTTGCTATTGATGGTATTTTACTACAATGTAAAAAAATTGCAAGATCAATACTTATGTTTAAAGATATTAAGCATTCCATTTTACATTTATTCACGTTTAAAATTTGGTGCAAATTTTATCCAAATGCTATTTTTTGTAAAATAAAAAAAAAACTTTTTGTCAAGTATTTTTCACGCTTTTTAAGAACTCTAACTCTTGATGTTGTCAAAAGAAATATATCACAGTTGTTCATTCCCTCATGTCAACATTTTGTGCGAAAAATTGCCGTGTTACACATCAACCCACGGTACACATTACCCCACCTCACCCTATATATATTTCTATAAGGTTCGGTGACCGCGTTGCTGCATGGTCATGGTTTCAAAGTAGCCCATGCTACAAATTCGGTTAGACACCACTGATCTATAGTAATATATAAAAGAATAATCACGCATGTTCGGGAACGCAAAGCTTGAAAACGGCAGGCGCTATTTCAATTACTTTTTTCTATTGGATAGTTATGGTACCCAGTTGAAACATAGGCTATACTAAATTTGCCACGCCCACTTACGACGCCCAATAAATGTGAAAAACATAAAATAGCAAGAAATACTCAAGAGATTCGGACGGAAAAAACAACAATCGATGTTGTTTTATTAAAAAACTAGAGTCTACTACTACTACTAATACTACTACTACTACTTTTTTACTACTTTACTACTACTTTTTCTTCAGTCAACATATGACAGATTTTTGACGATAACAGTGATGTCTACCAGAAAAAAAACGCTCTTTATTTTTGAACAACCCAATAACTAATTTAAAAAAAATTATCATGGATTAAATATTAATATTAAGTTTTGAGCAGGGCTTTTTCACTTAACGGCGGAAGAAAACTAACCGAAAATTTATGTTGTAAAAAGCTGTTTTTTTACCCTATTACACAATATTAAAACAACACGATGTCGTCGAAGAATGCAATGAAGACAAAATATGGCACTATACTACACTAACCGAACTATCTTTATACAATTAAATATGGCCACAAATTACATCTATTTGGAGGTTAATGGATTAAGATAAAATCGATAAAATCTTCCATTATCTGCATTTTAACTGCAATATTTAACTCAACTTTAACTCAAACGTTCTATGAAAAATAAAAAAAAAAAATCATAAAATAAATGAATAAAACAAAAACCACGTTATCAAACAAACTTCAGCACATAAATTTTAATTGTTTTTATTAAAAAAAAAATTCAAAAATAAATGATCAAAGTGCATGATTTCTGTTCATCACTAGATTGCATCATGAATTAACGACGCTAACGCTTTTGAAGTTTGCACCCGTTCCTCGTTCCAGTGTTTCTCGCATTTTTTTGCAAAATGTTTCTCATATCAATTCTTATCAATTTAATACTTAATGAAATGCTAATGTAGGGCAAACACATTTGCTCGAAAACTGCATATATATATTTACATTTGATTATATTAATTAATTATAATATATATTATATATGTGTATGCAAGGAAATTATGTTGTCAAATGCTGTTTTAAGTTTCGCCTTCCTTTGTATTTAAGTTTTGCGCTAATCTACTCGTATTTATGTCATTAAAATTGTTAAATTCTTAATTCATATAGAAATTCAAAATTTAAATACTTCGATTTAAACGGTCATTGCTGCGGCTTGTGACCTTCAACTGCATGTGTAGCACTTCTAGTATATTATTATTTAAATGTTTATTTGTTATTCTGTATATACATATATATCAATTTTATGATTTTTTGTTAAATTTTCAATTGTTTTAAAATTTTTTTAATTGTTTTAAAATATTGTTGCAAAATTTTTTAATTGTTTATATAAATACAAAATTATTTTAAGATTTTAACTGAAAGATAAAAAAAGCTTCACTGTTCTTTTAAGTGCAGAGTAAACAAAAAACAAAAAATTTCACTTTTAAACGTGTGCGAAACCTCCAGCCTACCACTCAGCCTTCAACCTCAAATGCCAACGAACAAATAGCCACCAACCCACCCACCCACCCACCCACCCACCCACTCGTTTTCATACCTTCAGTTCAGCTACGAATATTTTGTGTGTTTGTGTAATTATTATTGCTTTTTCTCCTATACATTGAAAAATTACTTTATTGAAAAAAAAGTAATAAATAAATAATAATAAAACAGGAGCAAATAAAATTTTTTAATTCTCAGAACACTTTTTTCACCATGAAAAGAAATAAAACCACGCTGTTATCTCCACAAAAATAAAGGTGTATATATATGTGCAATAACTGTAGATTTTTCTTATAAATCGACGAATTTCATTGTTTTCAGTATTTAAAGGTCTGACTGACTGCTGCCAAACTTAAACATTTCCATTGCTAACATGTTGTTAACACGAACGCTATTTAAGTAGTTAGTAGCTTTTTGAATATCCCACGTAGTAACTTTAAACTTTAAAGAGATTCCATAAACTCTGCTTAATCTCTGGCATTTGTTAAATTTAACAGAGTTTCTTGCATTCGCGTTTTTAGGCAAAAATAACTCTCTTTATACATGCTAGAGATCAAGGTTGATTTATAAGGTTGTCGCAAGGGAGAAAGCGAGTACCCATAATTGTCATCCGTTTCTCTTTCGTAGTCATTCGTAAAATTGGCTGGTTTTGACAATTATGGGTACTGAGAAGAGAGTGTGATCAGCCCTGCGACAACCTTATAAATCAACCTTGCTAGAGATGTAGCATGGGAGAATTATAAGGTAAGGCCTACTCGGCGAGGAATGGAGTGGAAAGCAGAATAAAGCGAGATAGATATCAAAATCAGCTGTTCATCGCGAATTTCTTTATGCTCACGTTTCGCAGTTGTTTTTAGGTTAAGGGGGGACATGACATTCGCGGCAGAGAAAACAGACCTTTTTTTAAAAATTCCTACCTCAGTCAAAAACAAACATTTTTCCAAAATTTTTTTTTTATTATTGTATTGAATTGAACAAATTACAAGAAAAAAAATTCAAAAAAAATATTTTTTTCACTCGAACATGGTTTTATAGAGCTCCAAACTGCTGGCAGAGAAAAAAACGGGGCCTCGTGGTTGCAGCGCTGGGAGTTGCAAAAATTGTCCGATCTGGAAAAAAATACCTTTTTTAAATCCTAACAAAATTGGTTATCGTATGACACGAGCTTTTTTTTTTAAATTTTTTTTCAATTTTTGGTGATGTTCCAAATTTGAAAGTGTGTTTTTTCGAAAAAAATATTGACTTTAAAAATTCATTCACTTTAAAAAAAAGCTCGTGTCATACGATAGCGAATCAAGTTTAAAAAAATACAAAAAAAAAATTTCGTCAAAAAATGAACCAGCCAGTGCCGCAACCAGTACGATAAACATGGTTTCGAGTAAAGTAAAAAAAGGTTACCTTCAATCTGCCATGCCTGCTTCGTACTGTATGCCTTCGTTATCTTGTGTTGTGCTGTTTCTTATAGTTTTTTTGCAATCGTTTAGCAATTCGGACCCTTCAAGTAGGTACGAAATAACAACCACCAAAAGTCAGGTAGCTAAGGTAAGTCTTAGAATCTTAAGAATATTTACTAAAATACAAAATTATTAAAAAAAAAAAAAAAATCGATTTCAAAAAACTGCCAATGTCATGTAACCCCTTAATAGTCTGTCGGCCAACAAGGTCATGGAGACAGTTCTTTTTTTATGCATGCGGAGTTACGGTTTTTAGTTGAATCAACATCGATTACCTTGAAAATGGTAAAACGATCACCGGCGAATTTTATTTACAGCTGTTGTATAAATTTTACATGGAATTAAGGCAAAAATCGATCGCATTAGGCGTTGAAAAAAAGTACTCTTCCACCATGACAACACACCGGCGCTGGGATACGAACTGATACCCCATTCACCATACTTAACCATCCAATCTATCCTCCTTTTGGCAGGACTATCTCCTCTTTTTTAAGCCAAAAACATCGAAAACCTCCAAACCTCCTTTTTCGCCTTGAATCCTCCTTTTAACCTGCAATCACTCTTCTTTCATATCCAAATTATAACACAAATTTTTCAACGATAATAGCCCGAACACATTGAGCGCAACAAGCGACAAGCACCAATTGTCACTTTTAATTTACATGTATATTTCTTATGGGACGCATTTTTGGAGACTTTGTAACGACATTGTTACATTGTGGCTATGAGCAATTTGAACGAGCAAAAATTGTATGACGCAGCTTCCAACACGGCGCAAAGTAAACCTCAACAATGGAAAACCGAGAAGATTCCAGTGCTGCAGCGATGGTTTGAAATAGTCACGCATTTGAATACTGGAAATTGCAACTACAAAGAGAAAAGAGTAGAACAATTGAGTACGTTCTATACCTGTCCGATTCAACAGCTTCTGCTGAAAGAGTTTTTGCTGCGATGAATAAGCCGTGGACGGACGGCATAGAAAACTCAACTACAAATCATCACACTAAAGGCCAATCTGAAAATTAAAGTGAATTTAAATATTTCGTGCCTACAATTCTATTCGTTCATCAAATTGCAACCGAATATGCTTTGCAAAATCTCATCGAAACTTAAATATAATGTGGATAACGATGAACTTGTTAAAGGGAAGGATAAACCTGTAAAAGTTTAAAATTAAAGTTTATATCGGCTGTTTAATCGAAGGTCCAGAGTTTCTTCGACTATTTTTTCAACAGTTTTGACCCCAAAAGAATTATTTATACACACGATATCTTTTATTTCTTTAAACTTGTGGGTACATCCTTCCGGTACTACTATAGAGAGAAACTTGTCAAAATTTCCGCCTGATCGCTCAACAATTTTTTGAGTTACAGCACAAGCATTTTATGAAAAGTAGTTTCAAGATAATCAAGTTTAAAGTTTCGATACCTTATAATTATAAGTTGCAGTGACTTATGGGTCAATCTGCGATCCCGGATCCATACAATAGCCCTTTGACCTCCTCGATAAGCTGATTTTTTTGGAGATGCTGCTGTTTTTGTGCGAACTGTACGAGCTGCTTTTGTATAGGAGAGACTCTTTCGATTCTGTTTCGCTACTCGTGCCTCATCGTTGTTTTCGGCGAAAACTTCGCAATAGATGCCAATTATTATACCCCGCTCGCTTATAAGCTTCAGCATGGAGGTGTAGCCTTCATTAAACATTCCAGCAGCAATGTAAGCTGGATTTTCGACAATTTTCAGACCCGAATTGAGGTGCTTCGGACATATTTGCCAAACTATCGCGTTGAAACTTTCGTTGGCATTCTGGGTATGAGCACCCAAGGATCTTTTCAATAAATCAACTTTAGACAAATCAGTGTAAATTGGTAGAAGATGTTCTTTCATTTCATCGCCAAGTAATGGAGTAAGATCTTCAAGTTCAGGAGCTTTGAAGTGACGGACTCGGACGTTTTTGACCATAACTGCGTAAATTATCAATATTTCGCTTTTTTCCATTTGAAAGTATATTTTTTTCATGTTATACATTCGAAATATGAAAAAAATTTTTTTGCATATTTTCGAAATTATAAAGGTATCCCTCCCTTAAGTCGAACTGGCTAATCATCAGCGTCTTTAAACCTGGCCTGCCAGAGGGACATTCTTCAGAGGAAATGAATGCTGGAAAATTATTTTGGAGTGATACCATCGTAAGAAACACTCAACCAAACCTTGACTAAAGCTGGGTGATGACCCTTTTTGACCTCTAGAATTATTTCAGTTGCTTCCTTAGATGACCGTGCATACACCCAATCATTTAGTTTGTTACATTTTTTGCCTGCACGTTAAAACTTTTTCATCGATAAGCAAGAGTTCTCTGTACAAGTTATCAGCGTGCTTTACCAAAAGACGTTTGCATTTTACCAGCCTATTTTTTTCAAAGCTCCAGTCAACAAATTAACGGGTACGGCATTTGAAGGCCTAAGTCACAAGTCTTCTGAATAATTCAACTCAACGAACTATCTTCGGAGTGAATTATGCTGAATTATTGATTTGGCAAATTTTGATGATATGCGGCATTCGAACTATGCATGAAAGTCCCGACCGGTGGCGGTCTTTAACATCTCCAGCCTGCTCAAACAATTTTATGCACCGCTAGATAAACATCCGACTAGTTCTGAGCGAGCGGAGCATTTTGAAAATATCACCCTTTTTGACGTAGACTTACGTCTTACAGCGCCGTTTGTATATGGGTATTTTTACAAATTTTTTCAAGGCCATGCAACGTTTTTTGGGGGACCTTTAAGTAGGAACCAGAATGGTGTAGCTTGTAGTACGTAGTATGACCTGTCAAAAGTTAAACTGTACTAAATACACGGAATTGCACAGAATGCGTAGTACGTCTGTGGCTCGTAGCTGTAGTTGTAGCACAAGTTGAGTTAACTTTAACTTTTGATTACTGCACTGCTCTGAAAGTTGTATTAATGATACTTTTTTTAAGGATCGGGTATATGAAATCGATACTGCAAACGTTGTCGGTACCGAAATTAACAATATTTGTAAAATGGTAAAAATTTATAAATAAGTATTCTCTGAAGCGCTCACGCCATTCTGGACATATTTTTTGGCGTAGCGTGCTACACACTGAACAGCTGATGAGGTTACTACGTGGAATCGGTACAACTACATCGCATTCTGTTCCACGCTTTAGGGCCTTATACAGCCTTTAATATTCATCGTACAAAGATAAAATTTATGCCAAAATATCAGTTATTTTGTGCATAAAAGGAATAGCTAACTTTGGATTTGGTCACTTCTTTAATAAAGTCACAAAGATAGCAAAAGAAAAGAAGAAAAATTCACATTTTTGTATGAGAAAAAAATGCATTGATGATTCAGTTGCTGCTGACGTTCCTATGCTTGTTGCTTTAGTTCGTACCGAAATCTCGAACGCAACATCGTGTTGTTTGTTGAATAGAATCGTTTTATGAATTTCTCAGAGCTTTACAAGCAATGCATGCGTATATAAATGCTTGCGCTGATAAGAAGCTTTCAGTCTGCTGGCAGACTCCAATCAGTTGGGGTAGCGTCGCTTTGTCCGCCTGATGCCTGAGAAAAATAAGACGTTGCAATATGAAGAAGCGATGCGTTGTTTATTATATAACTTTATATTAGGTATTAAAAAAAAACCCAGCGCTACTACACACAAACCATTATATAAATCAAGAATCGCAACTGCTTGTGTTGTTGTTATTAATACGTATGTATGTATGAAATATTTGCATACATATATTTGTTTCGTTTTTGTAGTTTGTTATTTTTTTTTGTTAATCTTATATACAATAGCTTATTTATACAATAAATAATGCAAAAACTTATATTACCACTATGCTGGTTTACATATACGGAGACTGGAGACTAGAGCTGCCAGATGGCGGAATTTTCCCCGATTTTCGGGATTTTTCGACTAAAACGGGAATGCGGGGAAAATAATGATCAAATCGGGGAAAGTGTAAAGGTAGTAATAAGCATTTTCAATCTTTATTTTAACTATCTTGGCGAACTATAAATATATCATCTCATTTTAACTTTATGTAAATTTGTTTGACTATTTAGAAGATGGAAATTTATACTTTTTGAAACTAATCTGTTCTGAAAAAAATTAACATAATTTCCGTTGGGCATGTTTTTTACACGTTTTTTCTCAGTCAAAATGGAAATCTTGATATAGAATGCAGATCTCTAAGATATATCTTTACGATGATTTTGCTAAAGAGTTTTATACAACATTGATTCTGACGTTTACTTTAAAAAAATGGTTCCGATTTATTGGTTGGTACTTGCGATACGATAGTACTTGATTAAATAGACTTATTTGGTTAAAAAAAAGTAAAAAATCAAGTCACCTCTAAACGAGGAAGTGAAAATAACAACATGTTTGATTAAATCAGTGTTGAATTGGGCTTTGATTTAAATTTTCATAAAATTATTTTGTAAATAGTCAATTCAAAAACATATTCAACATGTTATTGAGAGGAAAATGTTACCCGTAGCTAAAGTCTTTCTCATTCTCAATCTTATGGTAGTATTTCTTTGTGACCGATGAAAACTTTTGGGCAGCAATTGATTGTTACCGAATTTTCAGAACATAGCTGTTAGTGACAAAAAAAAAAAAATTATTAAAGATTTATAAAAATTATTTCGAAGTTGTTGTAAATACGGAATGTTTAAGTATCCATATTAAATAAATGAGTATATAAGTTAACGATGCAGGTTAAGCTCTGCCACTGATCCGCCTGTATTTCATTTTGGCTACATTTCTAAAACGTAAATCTAACGTTTTTGAGTTCACTATATGCTTATTTTGGAGCACTCCACTTGGCAACAGAATTTGGAGGTCATCTAGTGCAGCGAGAGAGACTGCACTTACCGAAGAACAATGCGTAAAGCTAACGTTACCAAAAGTCGTTTCGAATACGTCCGTCCACACCAGTATTATCAGTATTATGCTCGATCGTGTGGCGAGAGCGATGCGCTGAACTCACTACGCAACAACAATGAACAAAAGGCAGAGTTGGATCTTTCGTATTTGATCTATAGGGGACCCGTTAAGATTACGCTGGCTCTAATTTGATGGTAGCAGCCGATATAAAAATATTGTGATAGGCATTAGAAGATCAGGAGCAATAAAGGCGAGTCGCTTCGCATAAAAACTCAACTTGTCGTTTTTTTTAATTTATAAAATATAATATTATATTTATATCTTTGCACCGAAAGCGACGGTCGTTGGCCTGATTTTAAATTTATTTTTGAAAGCTTTAATTTATAAATTAAAAACGGGGAAAAAAGCGGGGAAACTTTGACCTAAAAACGGGGAAAATAATTATTATGTAAGCAAAAAAAGGGAATTTTCTTCACCGACACCTGGCAGCACTGCTGGAGACTGACAGGTAAAATGATCTTGGATTTCATGCACACTCTAATGCTGTACAGGTTATATTTTACAAGCCATGTGGTGCTAACGGGGTATGTTCAATTTTTCTATTGGAATGGGTGCGTTCAATGTTGTAACAGTATTTATGTCCCTACAAAGTATTTTTCCGTTTTAGTCCCCTGCGACTATTTTCTATTTCCAAACCTAAAGAAATTGCTCGGCGGTAAGAGATTCAAATGAAGAAGAACAAGACAGTCGAATGAACAGGTAAAACAAACAGCTATGAAGAGGTAATCAAACAAACGGATATTTTGAGCAAAAACTTATATTTGGAAGTCATAAAAAAAAATTAGCTGGACTGACTAAATGTACAAATCTATACCAGAGACTATGTGGAGAATAAAACGCGTTTTTTGTCGAAAAAAATGTCTTCTATTCAAAAAATTACTAACTTCTCAAATTGCCCTCGTAATGTTTTTGTTTAAAGAAAGCTTAAAAAATATTTTAAAAATTAAAAACGTAAATAAACGTAGATTGTGAAAAATCACATGGCGTTTGGTTATAAATATTACCCAACTTTTGTTGTGCCCATGAAAAACTATCTCTAGATAGGTTTGTGACACAAAACAACCAGGAAATAAATTAAATTCGAAAGAAAAAATAAAAAAAAAGTAAAAAATAACGCATTTGAAAAGCTACAAAAGTAGCGTTATCAGCTACATGTTTCTCCTGTCGCTCTCCATCCACTTATCGCAGACAAACGTAATCAGCATAAAGCGTGCGCCGCCACATAAACGTTAATTTTGTCGCTCAAATCATCATCGCACCATCATCATCATCATCATCATCATCAGGTAAAGTGCTAATCAAGCACTTCAGTATTAAGTGCAAACCGTTAAACGTCTCGTCGTCAAATGATCGGTCGCAACTCTCTGCTCTGTAGTCGTTTGTCTGTATGGCAAAACTTGTATAAAAATTAACATGAATTTTGATTATAAAGGCACACAAAAAAAAAAAAATAAATATATTGTTTTCGTGTCTGAGGATTAGAATATATTTACTTACAGGTCTATCATGAGTAATTTGTTCGCCCGCAATCTCTTTTCCGGAAAAGAAAATTTCCCTTTTTTAAGATAGCAGATAAGAGACTTCATCTTTTCATTTCTTACACTCGGGAATATTGACGGTTGATGAAGAAATTTGCTTAAAAAATTTCCAAAAGTTCTTGGATCTTATCTTAAATTCCCGGAAATTCCCTTTTCCGATTCCGGGCTAAAATATTACTCATGATAGGCCTGAATATGTTTTTGGGTTCGGGTAGACCCAATTTCGGGGTCCGTTTAATATCCGTTTAACATCATAACTTCAAAAACTGAATAGCCTAAATTTATGGGGTTTTTGAGGTTATGGCGAACAAACTCCGCATTCGAATGCAGCGAACACGAAAACGATAAATATTGCCTAGAATCTCCAGATTCGAAAATGCGTTTTTTTTTTGTGGCTGTCAAACAAATTTTTTTCTTGTTTTGGGAGGCTGAAAAAAAACTGTTTTTCTGGTCCAACGCTCAGACCATATTTACATATGTTTTTGAGATCGCTGAGTCCGAATTTGGAGTATATTTAACCCCATCACGTCAGGGCTTCGGAAGAACCTAAAAAAAAAAACTCAATATTTAGAGGCTTTTAAGCGTTATTGAGATTTTGACACCAAAAACATAAAAAGGAAAAACTCCAAAATATTAATTAACTTATCAGAATTTCCCGAGTAACGGTGACGGGCCATCAAGGAGTAAAACTTGTTTCGTTTCTCGTTTCGTGCTAAAGAGCAAAGCACATTTCACTTCTCGTTGGTTCGCCGATGAGTGAGGAGCACAAGAAGGAGCTCAACATCATGGTAGAATTATTAGGTAAGGCCGACTCGGAGAGGAATGGTGTGGAAAGCAGAATAAAACGAGATAGATGTCAAAATCAGCTGTTCATCGCAAATTTCTTTATACTCACGTTTCGCAGTTGTTTTTAGGTTAAAACAGTTACAGGTTTTTTTTTGCAATTTTAAGACTTCTTTCACATTACGTTCTTTCACATTACAAACTATAAGTTTTTATTGCACTTTTTTATAATATTTTCACTCAAATTAGCACAAATTTAACACCCGCGACCGCACTGTTTGCAACTTGGAAACATAAAATATTTTCTTCATTTGCAATTTCTATGAAATTCGTCGTTTTGACATATATCTTCCTTCTTATTATCCACTCTACGTTGACGCGTGAGAGCACTCAGCGAAGCGGCCCTACCTTATCATTGTCATCATGCTCAACATGTTTCTTTCCTCGTTCCGTGCAAGGTTCATTAATATAGGTTAAGTCACTTGAGAGAAAAGCACTCTTTTGCCTTTGCTCGAACTGTCAAAGTACAGACTCAGGTTTTTTTTTTCTTTATTTCCTTTTATCCATTCTGACAGTTCGACCGAGCTTCTCTCAAGTGACTTAACCTATATTAATGAACCTCGGTTCCGTGCTAAAAAATAAAGCAGGTTTCAGTTCTCTATGGCTGGCTCGGTTTGCTATGGCTGGCTCAAGGTTGATTTATAAGGTTGTCTCAAGGGAGAGAGCGAGTACCCATAATCGAAGTTGACAGCTCATAGAAAATCTACAAGTGCTCTCTTTTATCATTCGTTTTTCTTTCGAGTCATTCGCAAAATTGCCTGGTTTTGACAATTATGGGTACTGAGAAGAGAGTGCGATCAGCCCTGCGACAACCTTATAAATCAACCTTGGGCTGGCTATGGTTGGCTCGACACTTTAGCTCAGGAAATTCTCTTAACATTTTGGAGATTTTCTCTTTTTATGTTTTTGTTATGTGGGTTACACATCTGCGATCTTGTATGCCACACGAAGGCCATTTTCACTAATTGAGTACGCTAATGAAGAAGCATGGCTTATAAGCAAAAATTTTTGATTTTCTTCGTTATACCAGCTAAAAAAAAAACAACAACCACACCTCGATGGTGGCACACTTGTTCGAACGCTCGCTGCTTCACACAGGTTCAAAAATGGCCGCCGTGTGGCACACGAGATCGCAGATGTGTAACCCGCATTAATTAAATACAACTAACTTAACAGACACAAACAAAAAAATTGTTTTTTTTTTATGTGGCTGTTTATACATCCAAACAAGGCTGATTTTTTCAACTAATCAGCGTGAATGATGTAGAAGCTTTTTTTAATTAAAATTAGTGCAAGTTTTTTTTTTGCATCTAGCATTAATGCGTTTTTGTGGAGACAGCAGAGAGTGAGAGCAGCTTAGGAGCAGCACGTTTCACTTCCCGTTGGCCGTCACCTTTGCTCGCGAAATTCTATAAACATTTTGGAGATTTTCTCTTTTTTATTTTTTAATTTCCAGACACAAACAATTTTTTTTGTGTGCTTGTGCTATATACAGTGTTGCCAGAATTTTTTTTCAAAAAACTGCTCAATCTGAAAAAAACAACTGCATTTTGAGAAAAAAAACTGCCACTCTAAAAAACGATTTTTTAAAAATTTTTTATTTTTTTTTATTAAAAACAGGAACAATAACAAATTCATTTGTGTATAAAATAATTATGAGCTATAAACAAAAAATGTAAAGTTGTATTTAATGTATAAAAAACTTGGTATTTTATTCACATTTGAGATCATTTTAAGATTAGGCATTCAGGCAGAGAGAATTAATTAATAAGAGTTCCCAATAGAAATCTCATTCGAAAAAGCGTGCCCCAAATATTATAATAGGCAATTTGAATTGTCAATTAAATGCAAAAGATGTTAAAAAAAGCTGACATAATACATCGAAGGGGATAAATTATAAAATAAGAATACCTTCCAGCAAAATTATTTACCCTAGCACATTTCATTAGCTGGTTCCATTTGCTGATTCTAATATTGGGGGCATGCTCTTTTGAGTGAGATTCCTAATGGGAACTCTTTATAATTTATACTCTCTGATTCAGGTAATTTCAATGTATGTTTTTTTACATTTATTATTTTTTGCGTTAGTTATAGATATCACTATAAAATTTTTGTATCATGGTTTTTGATACGTCAAAGCTTGAACAATCACAGTTGTTTTTTTTTAAATAATCTTTTGTCCTAAGTATTCCACAGAGGGTGGGAATTTCTAGTTTATTTCTTATTTTTGTTTTGTTAGCATTGATTTGGGAAAAAATTCTTTCGACATTTGCTGTGGCAACAGGAATTGTCAGTACCGCTGAAACCAGCTTTTTTAAAAACGGGAAAGCTTCAGAGCCATCAGTACGTTTGATATTAAAAATAGTTTCCCAAAATATTTCAATATTGAATTCCTCCAACAAGTTATAACTTTGAAAATCGATATGGCGCAACTCTCGCCACTCATCATCTAATTCTTGCAAATTTTCGCAATTAATAACATTTGGTAATAAATTGGCCAAATTGGCTATACTCAACACTTTCTTTTCAATTACTTTATGTGGCGCTAAGATCTCCACAGACTTAAGAATCTCACTATCAAAATCAAACTTTTTTAAAAGTTTGTTACAAAGCTCTACAAAAAATTTCAAACAATTTTCTCTAAAATCCTTTTCATCGTTATAAGATAACTTGTGAGTTGAATTCAACGCAATTGAAACTTCAGCTCCAATATATATATCATTAACATCTTTTAGAAACATCGAATTTTGTAAATCAATTGTCTTAAATTGTTTTATATATATATATTCATCCTTTACAAAGTAACAAAATATTTTCAAATACAATCGACTGACTTCAGTAATAAGCATGTGAATCTGAGGACTTTCATTTTGAAACAACCTATTTAATTTATTTATGTCGTTTAATACGAATTTCAAAAACATCAAATATAGCTCAAATTGTGGTTCATGCAAACGATCTACAATTCTCTGTGTGGAATCAAAAGCATCCAAGTCTTCGTGTAAAAAGAATAACTTGAGAACTTCAAAACGACTAAGAAGTTGGTTAACTGTCGCTTCCAAAGATAGCCAACGCGTTTGTGATGGGTGCAGCATTTTCCGTGGTTTAAACTCTAATAAATTTTGTAAATCAGCAAATAAATCTATCCGTTTGGGGCTATTTTGTATAAAATTGTATATATCTCTTGCGCAACTTTCAACATATTTAGGTAAGAAACTACATGCATGATTAGCGCATAGTGCAAATGAATGACAGGTGCATTTAAAAATTATAAGATTAGGACAGTCTTTCTTTAGCAGAGTGGCAACTGAATGTTTTGCACCTGTCATTACATTTGCACCATCCGCTGCAAATCCAACCAAATTTTGTTTATAGTTGATTTCATTTTGCAAAAAAGTGTTTATTAAAATGGTATAAATACCAATGGCATTGCAATTGGTCACTTTGACTAAATCAAAAAAAAAGTCATAAATCTTACTTTTGAGTTTAACTCTAACGGTTAAAGATAACAGCTTAGTTGTCGAAATGTCAGTGGATTCATCAACGCACAGTGAAAATGCAGAGCTCCGCAATAAACTGCATAGCTCCTCGTGATGATTGTCGCCTAAAACACATTTGACCAGCGCAGTAGTTTTTGTCCTGGCGCATCTAGTTTTTTTAATTAGTTCTGAATCTTCAACGACATTTTTCAGCAAAGGAACTAAATGATCCATTGACAGAAAGGAGATGTTATGCTCTGCACAGAAAGCTGCCAAATGAATTTCAATTTTTGCAACTTTTGAATTCCATTTATTTGTTTCTACAAAAACAGTGCTACTTCCAGCATGTATTTGAATGGCTTTGGCTTTTTCCAAGTGCTTAGATGTCATTCCATGAGACTTTAAATCACTAATACCTGCAATAGCTTTAATCTCGATCTTGCAAATTTTGCAGAATGCCAAATTGTTGTCGCTTTTGACAATCCAACCTTTCAAGTGCTTATTTTCCTCCCAGGATCTGCAATAGCTTGAAGCTTTTCGTTTTCTCGATGTCTGAATTAAGAAATACATAATTTTCTAACTATTGCATTTATCGCAAACTTTAATACCTGAGGAGGAGACTCCGCCGCTTGTCTTTGAGCTTGGACATTTGCCGCTGACAATGTTTGCAGATTTGTTTTGGAGCTTGAAGATCCGTCTTTTGAACCTTAAAATAGTAAATATTAAATATAAAGGTTATAACCCATTAAATGGTTATTCATTTTACTTACCAAATTTTGCAAGAAAAATATCCATTGCTTTTGTTTAATTTGTGGCAAGCTTTGTGCCGAAAACGCGCAAATAGAGAAATGAAGTTGGTTCATGTTCAGTGTTCAAAGCGTGAAGTTGGGTGAAGTTTAAAGCAGGGCTGCTTTAAAGGCTGCTAAAGTTTCAAGCAGGGCTGCTCAAAAAGCTTCTAAAGTTTCATGCAGGGCTGCTTTAAAAATAGTAATTGAACCTAATGAATGTTTTAGTAAAGAGAATTTATGAAAACTACATAAAATTGTTTATTTTCATAAAAACTGCATTTTATCCTGAAAAACTGCATAAATAATGGAAAAACTGATTTTTTAGAACAAAAACTGCCAAACTGCACAGCGTTGAAAAAACTGGCATTTGCAGGCAAAACTGCCATTCTGGCAACACTGGCTATATATCAAATCAAGGCTGATTTCGAGTTATCAGTGCAAATGATGAAGAAGCTTTTTGAATAAAATTTGTGGAATTTTTTTTTTTTGCATCGAGCAAGAATATTATTCTGTGGACACAGCAGAAATCGAGAGCAGCTCAGCTGCAGGGCTGCCGTTTTACTTTTTTTTTAGAGTAGTAAAATTTTAGTTTTTGTGCTATGTTTTCGAATTTTATGTGGTAGTAATTTAATAGTGCATATTGTTGGTTTTGTTATTATTTTTTTTGTTGATTCTTTCATTAAATTTTATAAAAAAAGAAAATATAAAGTTTAAACTTAATATTTCAAGGCAAAATAAAACAAACCTGAATGAACCGATATATAGAGCATATTGTTGGTCTAGTCGATGAAAATGGAACTTCATTCTCAGATTTTTTTTTTTTTTCAATTTTTATACTCAAAATCAGGTTTTGGAAACAAATGCAATTTTCAGAGTTTACCCATATATTTTTAAAATTTAAATTTTCAAAGTAGGCTTAAAATTTAAATTAAAATTTTCAAAAATTTAAGATATATATATTTTGTTTTGGTTTCACCATAAATTTTGCAATACTTTTTTTGCCATACCATACTAATGATTTAAGAGTATTTGAAACATGACCTAAAGCAGCTTTAGTGTTGAGTTGTTAGAATTTACAGTATGTGGGAAAAATAAGTTTCCAACGGAGCAGATGTAAATCAAAAAGCGGGTTATTTTTAGTTTGTTAATATATTTTTTCTTTATTATTTTTTGTTATTTCTAAAATTTAAAAATTTATGAAAAGAAGATGAACACATAAGCAAAATATTTTTTTTTTGTATTTATTAGTATTCATTTTTAATTTTGACATGACAAAAGTTACAACAATGTTATAAATAAATTCAAAAATAATGTCAAACCTGCATTCTGCTATTAACAAGGAACTAGAAGCGAATGCAGTGAATTCAATATTCTTTTATTTTTAACGTAAACCAATAAGAAATTAAATTTTAATGTAGCCACAAATGACCACCATTTTGCATGATCATTTGTCCCAATCGATTCTGCATGGTATTAACCAGCTTCAAACAATTTTCAGACGTGAAATTGTTCCAGTTTTTTATCAAGCTGTTTTTCAATTCGCACAGAGTTTGTGGTTTTTATTCTGCCACCCGAATTGATACTTATACTTATTATCTATTGGCGAAAGGTCTGAATTTTGTGGTGGCCATTTTAAAAGGTTTGCCACATATTATGTGAAGAAAGATATTCAGATACTTTTTTTCGCAGTGTGAATAGGCGTTATCTATTAAGCGTCTGCCTTCAGGAATGGTAGTGTCTTCCAAAATTTTTAGTTATAACGAAGCGTTTCCTTTTACCCTCTAATATAACAAGTTTTGCAGGACCATATGCTGAAGGGCAACCCCAAACCATTACACCTTTCTCTACAGCCTTAACAGTTGGAAGAGGGCATCTGTAAGAAAATTCAGATGGTTTCTGGCAAACATAAACCATGCCATGCAAATACTGCAGTCTAAACATTGATTCATCCGTGCAAAGTGTACTATGCCAAATTCACGAGGTTTTAAAACTCGATACTTTATAAAAATGCCTTCTTTTCATCCAATTTACTTTACATACGAAGGGAACTTTACGAACAACCCGACCGTGATTGTCTTCTTTGCTTAACCTGTTACGAATGGTGTAAATCGATGGGGTGGCTAACTTGCCCTCCTTGAGTAGCTGTGCTCTGGCCTTTGGCATTGATTTTAACGGATCGGCTTGGGAAATCTCTAAAATTCGCCGTTCGAGTCTGGACGTTGTAACCTTTTCCCTGGCCTTGTCTTCCGAGATACCCGTTTCTTGCATTGTGCGATTTTTTAAATATTATTGCAATGTACCTGTTGCTGTGTACATTTTCATGTAAATTAATGATCGTCCTACGTTCTTCATCGGCTTGAAGTTAGCCATATTTTTTTTTTTAAATCACTTATGGGAAGTAACGAATTTTTAGAACTTGCTCACGAAAATTAATAAATAAAAAACTAATTACTACTTTTCGTGAAAAAATATAGTAGTATGCGTCACAGAATTTATGTTTTATTTAATTAACCAAAAATTTACTATTGTATTTTGTTTGCCTTTCCCAGTGTGCCAAACGTAGCCGTTCCGAACTCGAGACGGACTCACTTCTTTGTACATTTTAACCGAAACGGATTGCGTTTTGGATCCGTCACTGACCCGTTTTGGTATGAAATTTCTCTCAAAAACGGGAATCGCTTCTTTTCACTTTTACGGATTCGTCTCGATCTCAGAACGGACTTCATATACGAATTCGAGATGGATTCCTTTTTTTAAAGTAGCACGAATTCGAGACGGACTCGTATTTTCTAAACAATGCGAATTTGAGACGAACTCTTTTATTTTGTTTTTTAATAATACAGATTCAAAACGGATTTATGCTAAATGCTGAACTTTATTATTTTATTTAAATTATTTTATTTTCTAGTAGTTCCTTGTAACTAGTAAGTAGTAAGTAATTAATGTATATAATCCTCGAACATTTTGGTATAAAATAAGGAAAGCAAAGCAACAAACTAGTTTTTTTGATTACGCGAATAGTTAAAGTAGCGAGAGTATTTTTAGGTTGTGATCTAGGACCTTGATCTACCTACTACCGCATTAAAAAGAGATCCCCAGGCAAATTTATTTTAAAAGAATATAAAATACGCTCATATGAAAACTTGAATTTGCTGACCGAAATATTCTTTTTAACAAGTTTTAACTTAGAGTTTATATGATGTAAAACGTCTTCTTCGTATGTGTCAAGTGCAAAACGAGATACAAATATAGATCTAGAAGGCTGGACAACCACAAGTTCTTTATAAGACGGCTGATTAGTGTTTTTTTTTTCAATATTTGCTTTGGTATAGCACCAGTAGAAATAGAACTCACAAAAGAAGTTGAAGGAACAGTATTCGTAGCAGCACAGGCTTTGGTGTTTTTCATACCAGAATTACCCGGAGAATCATCACTTACGACTATACAACTGGTACCGGATGTAAATTCAGAACAGCTGATGCTGCCTCTTTAGTGGGGTCACATATTCAGTATTTTGGTCTTTAAGATAGCAACAGGCTTGGCAGAACTTCGAAAATTCATGAGTGTTCGGTTGCTTAGGCTTATGGGAAACCGAAGCTTCATCCATGATTTTTAACTTCTTAAACAATTCTTAAAAATTAGCCAATCTGGCTTGAGCCGCCACCAAGTCCTTAGACACCTCTTTGTCTTAGAGGTTTGTCTTAGAGCCGAGATTGTCTTATAAGCTTCAAGATATCTACATCGGTAGATTTACAGTCAGTACAAGACCAGGGCCCTGTTTCTCAAAAAATACAAGTCTTGTATTACAAGTAAAATACTTGAAAAAATAAAAATTTCCCCAAGTATTTTACTGAAAAAATATAAATTTCCCCAAGTATTTTACTTGTAATACAATACTTGTATTTTTTGAGAAACAGGGCCCAGTACAGACAACGAAGTTTTTTACTTTCCTTGAGCGCATCGAAAATTATCGCATTCAATGCTGCACACTTTACATGAAAAAAAGCATCACACAACCGACAATTAACCAGCCGGTCTGATTCACCTTTAACAGTGCAGTTGCGATAAATGCAGTTAGTTAATTTTTTCATTTTAAGTAATAAGTTTCATAAAAGTGTAATAAAAGTGCAATAAAAGTACTATGGCAACTCTATTTAAGTCACAGTTTGAAAATCGTACAAATTGATTGACAAACAGTTTGTGAAGCACCCACCACAAAATAGTCAAAAAGGAACTGAAAACAGAAACAAGTTTCGCTCTCACTTCAGCAAGCTAAACAATAAATTGTTTTCATAGTACAGCAAACTGATAAGATGTTTCCTTCACATAATAAATTTAATACTTTTGCGGAAAATAGAATTAAATTTTTCAGACATGAATAAGTAAAATATGTGTTTAAAGATATGTAAAAAAAAAAAAATTATGTAACTAGTCATTGGTCTCTTATTATTTCTTGAACTTTACTCTTCTTACAAGGAAAGGTCCCCAGGTGTCACTCACCGATTTAAATAATTTTTGGATATGTGATAGAGGACAAAAATCTAAGGTCGGCGTATTTTTTTACACGAGCTCAATCGATAGTTTACGGTTTCAAAATGACGTTTTAAAATCAGCGAAAATTTCGTTTTTTTGCTACAATTTCACTATTTTCCATAAAAATATATACAAATTTGGTATCAAACGAATGGTATTTTAAAGCCACAGCCATGATGGCATCCATTTTGGAGAAATAAATTTCGTTGTAATTTTGTTGTTGTAATTTTTAACAGTATTTAGTCGATATCATAAGGAGCGCATTTTCGAAATTGTTTCATTCTCATTTATATTTGATTTAAGAAAATTCTAAAAGTTACCTTTTTTTTGTTTTTTTAAATTTTTAACTTTTTATATTAAAATTTTCTTTATTAAAATATGCATATATTTACTTAAAAAAAAATTTTTTTTTTTAGAGATGACCACAATATGGGTATCAAAAATTTTGTTTCTTCTCCAAATTTCCGTATGTGTAAATATTTGATCGGAAAAGTTTATATTTAACAGGGCTTCTATACAACTTTGTGCTTTTAACTTGTTTGCCCGAAGAAATGAGAAAAATCCATCGGAAATTTAAAAATATGACTTTCTATGTAAATATCTCCGTTAGTTTTGAACATATTTCACAAAATTTTTTTTTATATAGTTTAATTAAAGTACTTGCCAAAAAATATTTTAACAATACCAATTACTGTACACTTGTATTTTTAATATTTTTTTTTAAAAAAAAAAGCCCAACATATTCAATGTTTCCTCAAAAAATTACGTAAAATTTGTTTTTATTGTAAAAATAATTTAAATTAAAAATTGCATTTTAAACTCCCTTTCACATGGCATGACATTTATTAGCAAAAATTGATTCAGTTTTAAACAAAAATTTATTAACTATTTCTATCATAAAAAAACCCTTTCGATTTTTTTGATGAAATTAATTTTTTTAAAAGTGTTCTTTTTATAATTTTTATAAAAGCGTTTAGCTTCAAAAATATTTTATTTGAAAAAGATATCCCAATATTCTTTTCCAATCAAAAATTATTACTAAAAAAACTATTTTCATACCATATGGATCTGTATTAAGAAAACTCCTTTTCTGTTAATTATTAAGTTTCTATATGCTTCCCATGCTCATTTTACGAATAATCATGCTCATTTTGAAAATTTTAAAAGAAACAAATATTTTTTATAGTTTTCAGTTATTAACCCTTGGTTAGTTGGGGTAATGAGTTACCATAGGGTGGAAGCTATATTACTGGAGCAAGGTGTGGCAGCCAAGGGTTAATAACTGAAAAGTATGTTTGTTTCTTTTAAAATTTTCAAAATGAGCATGATTATTCGTAAAATGAAATTTTATTAAAATGTAAAATACATTTAAATTTTAAAAGCTTAAGGCACTGATATTGGCAGTAAACCTGTATAATGCATCGCGGTTTATAAACAGATAAGCCTACTAAAAGATTCAATTCCACTGATATTGTGTAGTAAACTTGTATATTTTACATTTTGAAAATTTCTAAATTTGCTGAGCAAAACATCGTTTCGGAGTGGGGGAGAGGAGGTCTATTTTCACATTCTTAGGAGCTACAGGGTTAATTAATATTTCACGACCTTAATTCACATTATTGTTTCTAGCAGAAAAACCAACTTACAGAAAACTTGAAAGCTCATTACAAAGACAACAAAATCACCCTTCCAATTGTTATGTCAAAATTTATCATTATTTTCAAATAAGTATACTTTTTTTAGTACAGCCAACTTCTTTGTTTTAAGAGGTATGTTTATGTTTTTCATGTCATTGAAAAAAGAATTAAATAAATTGCAAAATTGATCAAGAAAAAAAATTTAATTTATTACGAGAAATTCTTCACACGAGCACAGCTCGTTAACGGTTAAGTCGGTGGGGTTTGTTGGTATACCGTTCTAAAGGTGATTTCATTGACTTTACAATGAGCTATCAAAATTTTATGTAAGTTAGTTTTTCTGCTAGAAACAATAACGTGAATCAAAGTTGTGAAATAATAATTAACTCTGTAGCTACTTAGAAGGTGAAAATAGACCCCACCCCCACCCCCTCCCATACGATTTTGTTACTCTTGACATAACCTTTCACCTACGTAAAAATATGCACTCAATTGTGGGACACCCTGTATAGATCCCACGCCATAATACGAAAAGCACGCCCACACCATAATGCTAGAACCGTCATGCTTAATCTTTTTCCAAGTGAAATTTAATTTGTACTCCGTCTTTAGAGGCCTGCTAATATACAAGCGTGATCCTCTCTCACCATACGATAGGATCTTGATCTCATCAGTTCAAAGTATATTTCGCCAGGAAAAATATGTTTTGGCCTAGTTCTTTTGTTTTTAGTAGACAAAATTTGGCCCAAAAGTTAAAATGCCTCTGTGCCAAAAATTTTGCACGGGTGTGTAGAAAATACAAAACTACGACTATATCTTACTTTTGGAATTGTAAATTGCAAAAATTACACTCATTCTTGCATTTATATTACATTGTAATTTATTTGGCAGCCATTTGACCACTTGTTGCTTTATTTTTTCTTAGAAAAACTATTATAGCCGACAAAAAATTAGCAACCACAACACACGCTGGCATTAAAAATAAACTAAAGAATTCACTAGAAGCACCAAAATAACAAAATTAAAGAGAAATTATTTAAAAATAATTTTATTTTAATTTCGCCACAAAATGATTTGCTCAATGGCAGGATGGCAAGTGGCAAAAATCAATTAAAAAAAAAAAAAAAAAAAAAACACAGGCGCCAGCGTTACTATTTATAATGCAAAACAATTGAGTACATTTGTACCCGACCAAAACAAAACAAAAAAAAAAAAATTGCTTTATTTTGCATGCAAAATTACTGCAAAGTCCAGCTTTTTGTATATTTAGATCAATTTTTATTTACGAATTTAACGAAAATGCGACTGTGCATAAATCACTTCGTATTCCCAGAATTTCTTGCTTCTGGGAATATTTTTCGAAGCATAAGAAACTGTTGCATACTTTTAGGCAAAACAAAATAGAAAATTATACAAAATACACGTAAAGCTCATGTTAAAGTTTATCTACACCTAATCAAAATGAGAAAATTTTTTATCCCAAAACATATTAATTCCTTGAACACCCGGTATTTCCTGGAATTCCCTGGAAATTTCTATCTATCTAGCTATAAAATAACTATGAATAATTTAAGCTGTTACTAGTTATAATATATATTTTATATACTTAAATAATGTGCGAATTTTGAATTTTTTTTTTTTTGCTTTCTTGTGCTTTCAGTGTAGTTGAAGAGAAGAAAATTAGTTAAATATTAATGAGGTTCACGTTGAATGTGTTTTCAATTCAAGTGCAACAAACTCAGAGAATTGCACAATTTATGTAAAAACTCAAAAATCGTTCCACCAACTCAAAAGCTTTTACAACAAAAGCACTTGAGTGCGTAATGCTTTTAGTTTTCTTTTGTTGTTGTTATTGTTTTCTTTGCGCGAAAAATTATTTTGCAAACTCATTACAAATGCTTTTCTTTTTTTTTTTTTTTTTGTTTTGTCTGCTATTCTGTTGTTCTACTATTTTGCTATAAACGAGATGCTATAATTTCTATTATTTTGTTGCTGCATTCTTTTCAACTGAACTTGTTCTTAAACCAGTATTATTCTAATAGCAACAATTGGGACAGACATAAGCATGTGTTGTTTATTTTTTTTTTTTTCGAAGCATGACTGCCAACTTTGTGGCGAAAAAATAACAGTCATCGAATTGTGATTGTAGCCAATTCTTATCTATTATTATCTATTCAAATATTATTATCGCAACGTGGCCGCAATTCCAAAACAACACTGTCTTTTCTTTAACACTTTGGCGATCAAATATAAATAATGGCGATAATACGATCAAATCGGAAATAAAAAATAAAAAAAAAAAATTTCAATGCAAAAAAATTGGCACTTGCTTGTTTGAAATTTTGCTTTTGTTCAAGCTTCTGTTTTTCGAAATCTTTCTATTTTTACACAATATTGTAAAAATTTAGTAGAACTCTTTTTTTTTTTTTTTTTTTTGTTTTAATTATAAAGCTGTTTTGTAAACCTTTAAAAGCTTTTTCTTCAAAGTAAGGACCACTAATTTTTCCCATATTACGGAATAGTAGAGTGTCCCAAAAGTCACTGATAATTTAATTTTTTAATAAAATGCATTGTTTTGGGAGAAATATCTTTGAGTTTTTATTAAATTATAAAGTATTTATGGAACATAACGTAGCTTAAATGACCGCCTCGACCTTGCTTGCACACGCGAGCCCTTTTCATGAAATTTTGCACACTTCCAATTCCTGATCACGATGACGAATCAATCCGGATTTCTGCCTGATTATAGTTTTTTTTTTTTTTGTCTGAACTTTTTGTGAAAACACTACTGTGCGTGATTAGCTCTCAGTCTGTCCATGATACAATGATAAGGCAGGGCCGCTTCGCTGAGATAGATAATGAGAAGGAAGAAAACGAATAAGCAGCAAAAGAGATGACAAGTTATACTTTGTATTGATTCGACCATGATACAATGATAAGGTAGGGCCGCTGCGCTGAGTGCTCTCACGCGTCAACGAAGAGTGGATAATGAGAAGCAACATATATGTCAAAACGACGAATTTCGTAGAAATTGCAAATGAAGAAAATATTTTATGTTTCCAAGTTGCAAACAGTGCGGTCGCGGGTGTTAAATTTGTGCTAATTTGAGTGAAAATATTATAAAAAAGTGTAATAAAAACTATAAAATGTGAAAGAAGTCTTAAAATTGCAAAAAAAAACTGTAACAGTTTTAACCTAAAAACAACTGCGAAACGTGAGCATAATGAAATTCGTGATGAACAGCTGATTTTGACATCTATCTCGTTTTATTCTGCTTTCTACTCCATTCCTCTCCGAGTAGGCCTTACCTTATAATTCTACCATGAGTCTGTCTGTCAATTGGTAAATGAGTTGTCAAAACGTAGTATTCCAGAATTTTAGATAAAAAATATTTCAGAAATCGACTTATAAACATCGATGTATTCTTGTTATTTAACCCTTATTTGACCGTTATCAAAATGCAAGATTTGATTTTGATAAGATTTAATATGATAAACAATTTTTAGACCTAGACTACAAGATAAAATATAAAATAATCTGTTATGGCTTCTTGTTTACATTTTTCTCAAAGCAATACCATAATTATCAAAGTTATTTCCTTTGTAGAATAATTTGACTCCCTTTAAATTTTACAGTACTGCTATAATGTGTAATGACTTTCAAAATCTTGTTTAGAAATAAATAGAGTATTTTTAGTCATTCCCTTTCACTCCCGAAATCATATTTTTCTCCAACTTTTTCATTTTCAAATGCAACTTTTGTATTCGGAATTTTTTTACTTTTTGGGGTTTTTTTGCTTTCGTTTAGCTTTTTAAAATGATTATTCTGTCCTAAGCCAGTTGACTTAAATTTTTCCCTTTTTTAGAATTTTGTAAACATATTTTTATTCTTTTTTAAATTTGAATTAACTGCAAATTATACCGCATCACCATAAATATAATTTTAAAGAAATACCACCTTTTTCAAAAAGAAAGGTTCATTCATAATGTGAACCGGACTTAACTGTCCAATTCGAAATTTTTTAAGTAGGTTGCCACATGTGTCTATGACAAGGCTGCCAAATATCAGCGTCTCTCGTTGACATTTGGTAAAGTGTCAGTGTTTTGTTTACAACAACTTTTTTCGTGTCTTCGATTTTTACGATGGAAGAAAAAAATTGAGCAACGAGTTTGTATCAAATTTTGTGTGAAAAATGGTTTCAACTGCGCCGATACGCTCTATCCTATCAGAAGGCAAACAAGTGGTTTAACCGATTTGTGAGTGGCCAAGACGAAGTAGAAGACGACCCCCGTACCGTGCGGCCATCGTGTTCGACTACCGAAGAAAACTTTGAAAAAATCAAAGAAATGTTGCTTAAATATTGCAAATTGACGATTAGAGAGATAGCAGAGGACGTCGGCATTTCAATTGGATCCATTCAGAACATTTTGAAGAATGAATTGGGCTTGAGACGTGTCGTCGCTGCGAAGTTGGTGCAGCGAAAGAACTCAATTTCATGCAAAAAAGAGACCGAGTTGCTATCGCGAAAGACATAAATGCTGGAAATGGTCGAAAACGACGAGTCATTCATCCACTCCATCATTACTGGTGATGAGACATGGGTATACGAGTATGACACGCAAACCAGGCATCAGGCGAGTGAATGGCAGTTGCCAGACGAATCGAGACCGAAGAAACAACGTCGTTTTCAGTCAAAAAAGAAGGCGATGCTCACTGTTTTCATGGACTACAATGGTGTAGTTCACCATGAATTTTAGCCGGATGGTCAATAAACAGTATTATTTGGGCGTTATGAGACGTTTATGTGAAGCAATTCGCATTTTGCACCACGATAATGCACCATCGCACAATGCTCATCTTATTCTTGACTTTTTGCCCAAAAACAACACGATAACCATCCAGCAGCCGGCAAATTCACCTGACCTGGATCCGTGTGATTTTTTCCTGTTCTATCGAGTCAAAAAAACTTGCTTCGAGGAACGCGTTTCACCAGCAAAGAAGAGGTCATAGTAAAATCGGTGAACGCTCTGAAGGCCATACCCAAAACCGTGTTCCAGAAAGGTTTCCGTGACTGGATCAAGCGCTGGCATAAGTGCGTTGCAGCCGACGGGGGGACTACTTTGAAGGCGACAATATTCATTTGGATGAATAAACTTGTAGGTACTTTAATTTTTTTCAATAAATGAACCTTTCTTTTTGAACAAGGTGGTAAATCGGAAATATACAGGTATTTGAAAATTTTTCCATAACCTGAATCAGCCTATTTAAAAGTTCGAAAAGCAATTCTGCACATTTAGGTTTCCTTTTTCTTTCAACTTTTTAAGATTTCAAAATATTTGCAATTTTTAGCTTCAATTAGAATAAATAATAAAAGTTTCTATACTAGGGGAGCTACAATTACAGGGTTGTCAATATTCGAAGCGCCCATCTGGCAACACTGTAACTTTCCGCAGTGATGCCAAATCGACTAATGACATACCGCGTTTGAAGCGTCATTCCAAGCAAATGTTTACAATGGAACAGTACACGCCACGCGAACGCTCTAAAATTGTTGAAATTTACATTCAACAAAACAAGTCAATTTTGGCATAAAATTATCATGAGCGATGAAGCTCATTTTCAGTTGAACGGAACGGTAAACAAACAAAATTGCCGTATTTATGCCACTGAAAATCCACAAGAGATTCAAGAGGTACCTCTTCACGATGCAAAAGTCACTGTTTGGTGCGGCCTTTGTGCTAAAATGCTCATTGGGCCGTTCTTTTTCGAAGATGATAATGGCCACAGAGTTACTGTCAATCAGGAGCGTTATCGCGATATGATAAACAATTTTTGTCATGCCAATCGTTCGTCGAAAGCGTATCAGGCACTACTGGTTTCAACAAGACGGCGCGCCACCACACACAAGCCGCACTACAATCGATTTTTTGAAGCAATTGTTCCCTGGCCGTTTGATGTCAAAAAATGGTGATTTCGATTGGCCGCCAAGATCACCAGATTTAACGCCTCCAGACTTCTTTTTGTGGGGTTATTTGAAATCAAAGGTTTACGTCAACAAGCCAAAGACCCTAGAAGAGCTGAAAACCAGCATCCGTCAAGAAATAACCGCAATTCCCATCGAAATGTTGAAGAAAACCATGGAAAATGCTGCAAAACGGGCACAATATGTCGTAGAGGCCAATGGCGACCATTTACGAGATATCATATTCAAGAAATGATGTAAGCAAATCTACTTGAACCGAATTAAATGATATTCATGACAAACAGACAAAAAATTGTGGTTTCTTTGATTTATTTAAAAATAAAATGGGCGCTTCGAATATTGGCAACCCTGTATTTTCTCATGAAAATTTCACCTAAATAGGTTATTAAATAAAGTAACTATTAAATAAAATAACTATAAAGTTGAAATCTTAAACCTCAAAGTTGAAAAAATTAAACAATTTTGAAATTTTTCAACCTTTATAGTGAAACATTTTACTATTTTAAGGAGGGACATGACATTCGCGGCAGAGAAAACAGACCTTTTTTTAAAAATTCATAACTCAGTCAAAAACAAACATTTTTCCAAAAATTTTTTTTTTTTATTTTAGAGAATTGAACAAATTACAAGAAAACAAATTCAGAAAAATATATTTTTCACTTCAACATGGTTTTATAGAGCTCCAAACTGGCGGCAGAGAAAAAAACGGGGCTGCAGCGCTGGGAGTTGCAAAAATTGTCCGATCTGGAAAAAAATGACTTTTTTAAATCTTAACAAAATTGGTTATCGTATGACACGAGCTTTTTTTTTTAAATTTTTTTTTGGTGATGTTCCAAATTTGAAAGTGTGTTTTTTCGAAAAAATATTGACTTTAAAAATTCATAAAAAATAGAAAAAAAAAATTTAAAAAAAAGCTCGTGTCATACGAAAGCGAATCAAGTTTAAAAAAATACAAAAAAAAAAAATTTCGTCATAAAATGAACCCGCTAGTGCCGCAACCAGTACGAAAAACATGGTTTCGAGATAAACGCGTTCAAAGTTTGTGAACAAAGAAAAAAGGTTACCTTCAATCTGCCATGCCTGCTTCGTACTGTATGACTTCGTTATCTTGTGTTGTGCTGTTTCTTATAGTTTTTTGCAATCGTTTAGCAATTCGGGCTTCACCCTTCAAGTAGGTACGAGATAACAACCACCAAAAGTCAGGTAGCAAGTAAAACAAGTATATGCCAGCTGCCGTACGTAGGTAGCGCAAAAATTAAAAATGTGCTCTCACTAATCCGGCTGTAACTTTTGAACCCGTAGGAATTTTTCCATCTTAGAATCTTAAGAATATTTACTAAAATACAAAATTATTAAAAAAGTCGATTTCAAAAAACTGCCAATGTCATGCAACCCCTTAATTGATATCATTTCATTAAACTAAGTAATTAAAACGACGAACAAAATTTGCTTCCATAGCTCTGCTCTGGTTTAATCAGTTGTGGTATATTAATGTGAAGGTTGCCGGTTCGACTCCTGCCGCATACATTGATTTTTAAACTATAATTAAACTATAGTAAAACTGAAAATGATAGTTTTTTGATGATTAAAAGGGATTTAATTGAGAAATTTATACTGTTATTATTATTACAAATTGACAAATTAAGGCATTATTGAAAATTTTTCCAATCTGAGATTTGAACCTTGTCCTCGGTTGCAAGCCTCGATTGTATGAGAATCAATACACACTTCCACAGAGATAATAGCTCTCTTCCTGTACTTTTCTAGTAAAAACCAGATAAGAAAAAAGTTATCAGCAAGAGCATAAAATGTAAAAAGTACGGGAATTTAATAAACAATGTATATTATTTTGATGTTTGAAGCTCTTCTGTTTATTCTTACCGCTTTTTACTCTACAGAATATCTCGAGTAAAATAATGTAAATTTTTACTTGGCAGTGAAATGATTTGCTCTCTCATTATCGCTCTCTTTCTCTTTTACTACTTTTTAGAGTAAGGCAACGCGTTCAAGTAGAAAATATTAAGAATCTTTTGTGCACAGGAACATTCATATTGCTTACGTTGAAACATTTGGAAGCAAAACGTTTTTATAAATTAAAGATTGAAAAATTAATATTTTAATCAAGCACTAAGTTAGTTTTTCAACCCATTGATTGAATTTTTATTTTTTTTATTAGATTTTATAAAATCAACCTAACAAAGGCGAAAAATTTGACCTAAATAGTTGAAAAAAAGTAAACTTAAAAAGTTGAAAAATTTTTTCGAAGACGAATACTTCAACCTAAATAGTTGAGAAAGGGACGAAGCTGGCAAATTCGTCCCTTATGTTGAAATAATTTCTTTGTGACTATACTAAGATAAAAACTTCGTTTTAAATAGTTGAAAAAGTGAAAAAATTCTACCTACTAGTTGAAATTGAATGTTAGGTTGTAGTATTTTTTTTTTTTTTTACTAAAACAAGATGAAATCTCGATTCAAATAGATAAAAATTTAATTTACAAGTTATAAAATTCGTTCCTTGAGTGGGATAAATTTTTTTTTACCAAACCAAGATGAAAAATTTGTTTTAATAAATTGTGGAAAAATTGAATTTACAAGCTTAAAAATTTGTTCCTTAGGTTGAAATAATTTTTTGACTAAACTAAGATGAAAAATCCAATTTATATAGTTAAAAAAGTGAATTTATTAAGTTGAAAAATTCGTTCCTTGGGTTGAAATAAAGTTTTTGACTAAACCCAGACGAAAAACTCTTTTTAAATAGTTCGAAGAGTGAATTTACAAGTTGGATATTTTGTCTTCCTTAGGTTGAAACAATTTTTTTTTACTAAACCAAGGCGAAAAAGTGGTTTAAAATAATTGAAAGAGTGAATGTACAAATTGAAACATTCGTTACTTAGGTTGAAATATTTTTTGACTCAACCAAGACGAAAAATGTTTCGTTTTAAATAGTTGAAAGAGTGAATTTATTAGTTATAAAATTCGTTTATTTAAATTTACCTTAGGTTGAAAATTTTTTTCTGACAAAACTAAGACAAAGAAAAAAAAAATACAACATAAATAGTTGAAAAAGTGAATTTACAAGTTGAAAAAATTCATTCCTTGGGTTGGAATCATTTTTTTTTTGACAAAACCCATAGGTTATACCGCTATAGACGCAGATTCAAATACCACTTCAGATTTTGGCTCAATATAAAAATCATGTGATAATTTGTCACTGATATATTGTCTCAAAAAACGCCCAATGACTAATTTTCTCCAATCATGGGGGGTTTTTTTTGTGTCTGCTGTACGAGGAGGTACCACGCTCAATTGTTCAACACTGTCCATATATCTGGTATTGATAATTTCTGATAGTGTTCATCTATATTTCTGTTAAAAAGACTATATTTTACATAAACGCCAAGATATTGTGTTTTAAATATGAAATTTGTATTGAAAGTAAAACAACATACATATATACAGCCGTGGACACGTAAATAGCACAAGAATACATGGTGAAATACAAGGGTGTTTCACATCAATTTAAATAAAATACATAGAGGGAAAACAAAAATTTATTTCATGGTATTTGAGTTTAAACATTACAAGCTTAAAATCAGTAGTAGCTTTGTAATTACGAATTAAAAATTAGAAGATTAATGAAAAATCTGAAATGGCTCCTTAGCTGAGGTGGTCATATAAATAGCACAATTTGAATTCTGAAAAAAAGACATAGTGATTTACTTTTATTTTGCAATGAGCTTACGAATAGGCTTACTAGTACTTGGTACTGTATGCCGAATTGTCCAAAACAGCCCGACATCTTCGTCTCATACTCTCCACAAGCTTCCTGACCCTATCCTTCGGGTTAGAGTACCAAGTCTTCTCAATTCCACTCCATAACTCACCTAAATTTCGAGAAATTTTCGTTGCTTATGCTGACCTTCACATCATTTCATAAATTTTCTATGGGATTGCGTTCTGGGCTTTGAGTCGGCCAATTCAAAATATTTATTTTCAATCAATCACAACCTTTGCCGTGTGTTTTGGATCATTATCGTGCATAAAAGTCCACCTAATAGTCATGTTCTATACGAAAAATTGGTCCAACGCCGTGCCAGGAAAAAGCTCCCCAAGCCATTAAATTCCCTCCTCCATGCTTTAAAGATTTTTTTGTATACTTCGGATTTAACTCTTGCCGTTTGGGGCGCCGAACAAAAGTTTTTCCATCTGGTCCAACCCTATTAAATTTAGTTTCGTCCAGAGCACGTTCTTCCAAAATTGGTCTTCTTTATTCACATGGGCCCTTGCAAACGCTAAACGATCCTTTAATTTTTTTTTTGTTAAGAGCGGCTTTCTTCGGCTAATGCGTCCATAAAGATTAGCTTAAACATTAAGGTTATTTTCTTCATTTATTTCCCTCATAATTTGCTTTGCTGACTTGAAAGGATCAGCCTTACTTTTGGGAACTATAAGTCTATTAGTAGAAACGGTTTTACGCGGTCCAGGATTGCGCGGCTTATTCTCGAAATTATTTGATGTAACCAGCTTGAGTGCATTTTTTTTTTTTTTTTTTTTTTTTAGACTTAACCAGCACTCAGGGGATGCCCCCTATAAATGCGAAAGCATTGTGTTGATTCGGGAGACGGGTGATAGTTAGTTGGAGGGTGGAAAGATGGAGTAGTGTCGGTGAAGATTTGATTCAAATTTACACAGATTGAAACTGCCGGGAAACACGATCGCAGGGAGATTGTTCCACAATTTTACTGAGCGACCGAAGAACGAATTATCTCGGTAACGCGATGTTCTATTGGGCAAAGTTGCAATGGTAAAGGGATTTGCTTGGAGAGCAGCCCGAGTGGATCTAGGAAACACACGAGCTGGTGGCGTCAGGCCATGTATCTCCCTTGAACACTTCCCATGGTAGTACCTGTACAGAAGGCTTAGGCAACCAACATTGCGACGATGCCCAAGAGAGTTGAAAGAAGATGAAATATTTCCATCAGCTATCAAATATATCGCACGTCTTTGAATCCGGTCCAGAAGCTCCAAATATGATCTTGAAGCCCCTGCCCAAATGTGCGAATTGTACTCCATTTTCGGCCTAATATATGAGGTATAGATCAAACGAAGATCAGATGGAGTGAAGTATTTCTTACAACGTTTTAAAAAACCAAGACACTTGGCTGCCTCTTTTGACACATCAAAAATGTGATCATTCCACCGAAGATCTGCTTGTATTGAAATACCTAGAACGTCAAGAGCATCTGACTCCGTAAGATCTACACCGTTCATATTGAGGGGAGCTAAGGGGCAATTGATTCGCTTGTGGGTTAACAGACAACACTGGGTTTTGCTATCATTAAACTCTACTCCATTAGCAAGACCCCACTCGGAGATTTTTACCAAGTCATTATTAAGTGTGTCATTCATATGTTGCCTCTTCCTCTCAATCTCCAAAGAGCTCGGGCGTTTTTTAAATGAATATGAATGGCAAATGCCGCTGTCATCCGCAAATGAATGAATTGGGTTGTGAGTCAACGACAGAAGGTCGTTGATTAAAACCAGGAACAAAGTTGGCGATAGAACTGAGCCCTGCGATACATCTGCGTTGATGGCGTGCTCTCTGGACGATATGCCATCGACTACTACGTGGATCGTTCGATTCATAAGAAAGCACGTGATCCACCGAGCAAAGTTACCACCGACACCATATGCAATTAGTTAAGACGCGAGCGCTTAATGTCACACTCGGTCAAATGCCTTAGAAATATCTATCTCACCAGTAGAGCGGGCCCTACGAAAACCATATTGACGGTCACTAAACAATTCATTTTAGACCATTTTTCGCGAAATTTTAAGAATATCCTCGATTTAAGATGGTTTTTTGTCTTTTCAACTAAGTTCGTGAATTATAGACCCTTTTTCCGGGGTGCAATGTTTGCCACGACACATTTTAGTTTGAATCGGCGAAATAAACTGAATAAAACTCTAAAATTTTTACAAACACCCGATCTTGTTGACTTTTATTCACCAACTAACATGTGTGCTATTTATATGACCACAGCAGATCGTATGCCTATACAGAAAGAGGTGGCCTGAGCAAATAAAAGTAAGTAACGGTACATCTCTCTCGGAGTTTTAAACAACGTCACACTGGAGTCTCAAAAATTGTAACTACAGTTAATGAATGCATTAATAGGTTCAAACGAAACGTTTAAAAAATAAGTTGACATTTGTGCTATTTATGTGTCCCATGGCTGTATACCTGGATTTCATCTATATATGTTCTGGCCATAGGATTTGGCCTATTTCAAATTTTAAGATTATAGAAACCATAAATGACAAAATAACTATGGTAGTCAGGAAGTTATATAGAGGTGTCGCCTATTTTTTTCCACTAACGCCCATATTTATTTTTGGTGAAATTACATTCGCATAAGTTCAAATATCAATAATTAAGGTTTCATCATTACCAGCATATTTCATTCAGTGTTGGGTGGTATTATCCGGTCTATATAATTTTCGTATAAATTTACCTATGTTCTTAACAAATAACAATTTTATAACTAGTTAAGATATCATGATGAAATTTCTTATATAACATAACCAATATTGCCAAATTAGTAATCAATATTTGACCATAAATAAAGTTTGTGTCAAATTTTAGATTCAATTCCGAAGAGTTGATGTCATCAAAAGAATTTTTAGTTAAATATTTTTAATTATAATTTTGCATTTAAACTAAAAGTCCTCCCTTCCCACATCCCACCATTGTTTTTTCGATCAAATTTTTAAAATATCGATTAACATATCAAGTGATTTTGCATTGAGCTCTGGCAATCATGACAGCTCTGAATATTACCTGTCATCATCGCCGCCATATTGTTCTGTGCTTTGTTTTGTCATATTCTTAATTTTGACGAGTCAACCGCCGATTTCCCGAGTCACTGTACTCAACAAAAATAAACTAATACAATTCTATAAGTATGCGAAACAATTAATTACAAGCAAAGCAAAGCAGCAGAAAAAAACTAAACTAAAAAAAAAACAAAATAATTTGCTAGTTTCTGTTGTTGTTATTATTCTGTAATGAGCTAACTTAAACAAAAAGCACAAAAAGAATAAGAAAAAAAGTAAAAGCTTTCGCACTAAAAACCAAAGCTTTGAATACAATGTTAAACAATTTAAACAACAATCACGTGGTGAAATATTTATAGAGGCAAAATAGTTGTATATAAATTATTATTATGACTCTTTGTTATTTTCTATTTATTCTATATTTAACTCTTTTATAAAAACAAAAAAACAGAATAAAAAAAAAAGGGAAGAAAATCATATGTTCGCCACTGCTCCACATTTAGAAATGAAAAAAAAAAAAATTGTTGTGATGTTGTGGCGCTTAATAGTGGGTGGTGCCTCAATTAGGGGTGAACGCCGCACGCAGATGACGGCACCGCACCTAAACAAAGAGCCAAAGTGTAGGCAGACCTCAAAAAATAAAAGCTTCTTGCCAAGTGTAAACTCAAAATATATCTACTTTATGTATCTCTCTGGGTATGTGTGAGTTCTTTTATAGTACAAAATATGTGGGCAACAAGAACAACAACCATAAAAACAATTACAGCGCGGGAGTGAGTGACTGAGTTTGGTGAGCGCCATCAAATGTACGACGAACAAATTGTAAAAACAGAAAGCTGTGATAAATTTCAGCTTCAAAACAAAGTAGAAAAATAAACACGCCTGACCTTGAGTGTGGTTAATAGCTGTAATGCATGTGTGTAATAGACAAACTTAATATATACATACATAGACTTGTATTTATCTAGCAACTTTAGATATGCATAAACATTACGAGATACATAGATAAATCGACCAATTGACAGTTGATAGATACTCATTTAGAGCTAAGAAAACCATTCAGTGATAATCTCTGCTATAGATAGATAGATAGATAGATGGATACATATACAAATACAAATTCATTAAGCAAAATATGTTTGCCGATTTGTTTACATTTTCAGCAATATTAGTAAACTATAAGAAAAACAAAAAAAAAAAAACAATTTTAAATCAAATATGCACACCACACACTAGTTGGCAAAAGTTTGTGTGCAAAAAAATTCCATATTAAAGGACAAAGGTCAATAAGGCCGGTTTTCGTTCACCTTGGAAAATAGTTTAAAATCCACGAACTTCATTAATTATACCCCTTTAAACAATATTAAACTAATTTTAGGCTAAACGAATACACTTCGTCCAGTCGGTATCAGCCGGCCTGCCCAAAGTCAGGATAAAGAAGGTGTGACTAATCCTGTGATGAAGTAGCAATTATTCAAGTTAAAGTTGTTAGTTGTAACAGAGGACTAAGAGAGGTGATGAAACTGCTTCAATGAAGGGAAAGTCGATGCACTCGGTCGTAAAGGTCATGGCAATTGGTTTTTGTAAACCAAGAGCCTTCGCCTATTTAAAAGTGGTTGTAACAAGCATTTTTGTTGAGAACGTTGTGGATGTCTTGAAAAAATTATGTTCTTATCTAGGCTTACTTTTTTATTGACCTGCCCACGTACACTTGCCCAAATCATTATGTCAAGCATCATTAATAGTGCGGTATAGAATCAAAACTCTTTTATTCTACTTTTTTTCAAAATTGATTTAGGTACGAGGAATTACTCCCAGGAGTGTTTAAAAAAAAACTATCTTGTTAAACATATAAAAGCAAACAATTAGCCACCCATTTTAATTGGGTTGGGGGTAATTAATTTATGGGGGTATTTTCACAAAATTTTTCAAGGCCATGCAACGTTTTTTTTAGGGGACACTTTAGGGCCTTATACAGCCTTTAATATTCATCGTACAAAGATAAAATTTATGTCAAAATATCAGTTATTTTGTGCATAAAAGGAATAGCTAACTTTGGATTTTGTAACTTCTTTAATAAAGTCACAAAAGATAGCAAAAGAAAAGAAGAAAAATTCACATTTTTGTATGAGAAAAAATGCATTGATGATTCAGTTGCTGCTGACGTCCATAAGCTTGTTGCTTTAGTTCGTGCCGAAATCTCGAACGCAACATCATGTTGTTTGTTGAATAGAATCGTTTTATGAATTTCTCAGAGCTTTACAAGCAATGCATATGTATATAAATGCTTGCGCCGATAAGAAGCTTTCAGTCTGCTGGCAGACTCCAATCATTTTGGGTAGCGTCGCTTTGTCCGCCTGATGCCTGAGAAAATAAGACGTTGCAATATGAAGAAGCTATTTATATAGAAGGTATTTTAAAAACGCAGCGTTAATTGAGCTCAGTTCAGTGCCACCAATCGACGATGACGGAGTGGAAGTATCACGACCTAGCCATGAAGAGGTTCGAGTTGCTATCCAACGACTCAAAAACAATAAAGCAGCGGGTGCTGACGGCTTGTCAGCTGAATTGTTTAAAACCGGCGGCGATGAATTGATAAGGCGCATGCATAGCTCATCAGCAAAATATGGCTAGCAGAAAGCATGACCGACGATTGGAACCTCAGTGTACTGTGCCCTATAAATAAGAAAGGAGGCCCTACAATCTGCGCTATTTATAGAGGTATCAGTCTTATTTCCATCGCATATAAGGTTCTCTCAAGCGTACTGTGTGAAAGATTAAAGCCGATTACAAAAACACTTATTGGACCTTATCAGTGTGGCTTTCGACCTGGTAAGTCCACCATAGACCAGATTTTTACGCTACGACAAATCCTGGAGAAAACCCACGAAAATCAAATTGACACACACCATCTCTTTGTCGATTTTAAAGCTGCGTTCGATAGCCCGAGAAGGGATTGCCTATACGCAACAATGTCTGAGTTCGGTATACTTGCAAAGTTGATTAGAATTTGCAGCCGCTCTGGGGGTGTTTGAGAGAAAAGTTCTTCGCAAAATCTGCGGTCCTGTTCGAGTCGGCAATGACTATGGCATCCGAATGAACCACGAGCTGTATGAGCTCTACGAAGACATTGACGTAGTTCGGCGTATAACTGTGCAGCGACTACGCTGGCTGGGTCATGTCCATCGTATGAACGACGAAGCTCCAGCGAAAAGGGTACTCGTGGCGAGGGTCGCTGGTCAACGACGACGAGGGAGACCATGCCTCCGATGGATGGACCAGGCTGAGGAAGCCCTAACCGCACTTGGTGTATCCGATTGGAGAAGGCGCGCGCAAAGCAGAGGCGCCTGGCGAGAGCTGATGAGGTCGGTCGAAATCCGGACACAGGTTGTTACGGCCACCTAAGTAAGTAAGTAAGTAAGCGTTAATTGAGCCAGTAAAGTTTACTTCAAAACAACTTTATCGCACAAAGTAGTTACTTTCAAAACTCTTCTATTTCTTCATTTTAAAAAAAATGTTTTTCTCCTCTTCAAAAATTGACACTTTTATTTGACGTAAAAAGCTGAGGTAAAGCTCAGCCGCTCCAGGGTGGTCCTGCGAAAAGATCCACTAATTCACACAAATTATTTTTTAAAAAAATAAAAGACCTAGGTTTTCCAGTAATTCACAGAGTTACTTTATTGAATACGTTCTCCTTATTATAATCTCTTATTCATGCAACTTTGGGTATTCGATAGAAGGCTTGATAATCAATGTGGTATTAGGTTTGGTAGTCGGCTGGGTAATCGGTTGGTAAACGCTTCGGTAATCGGCTGGTAATCGCTCCGATAAGCGGTAATCGGTTGAACGTGCTTCGGTAATCAGCTAGTAATCGCTTCAGTAAGCTGCACTCGTTTCGGTAATTGGTTGGTAATTGCTTTGGTAAGCCGTAATCGGTTGGTAATCGCTCCTGTAAGCTGTGCTCGCTTCGGTTATCGTTTGGTAATTGCTTTAGTAAGCGGTAATCAGTTGATAATCGCTTCAGTAAGCTGTGCTCGGTTTGGTAATTGCTTTGGTAAAGGGTTGGTAATCACTTCCGTTAGCTAAAAAAAAAGGAAACTGCTCGTTTAGTTCTTGCATGACATAAAGAGTAGTAGTGGTGCAACAAGAAATGCCACGATAAGTTCTTCTGTGCCGCTTCGTGGCAGTGAACGTCTGCGTCGCAACGTCAATGATAGGCCTTGCGGTCAATCGAGGCCGCGACGTGGCTTTGCAAACGAAAGGAAAGGAAAAGATATAATACTAATAACAAACTACACTTAAAATAACCAATAACCGCCTACCTCTGCTCCTGCAGTGGTGCGGTGAGACGTTCGCCACCAACTTCGCACGATAGACCTGATAGTCAGCCGAGGTAGTAGCTAATGAGCTTGAGCTCACCTAAAAAAAGGAGTGTTGCCTAGGCTGGGATTGTAGTGTCTATTTACGTTATTCCATAAAAGAACTATATGAGAATTATGAGTCGCCTGTTGTATTGTCGCTGTAGTTGTTGCTATTTGGGTTATAGCATACAAAGGGTTATATATACAAAATTTTTTACATGTATTTCTTATGGAGAGAATCTGGTGTAATGCCGCCCTTGAAGCTGCGGCTATGTCGCCGATAAAGAATAGTTCCTAATTTGACAGCTTGTCGTTGCAGCCGCAATCAATGGGTTTATATCATTTTATGAATTGAATTTATGAATGAATATGAATGAATTATTAAACTATGAATTTATTTATATTATCGATGGTATTTATATGGTACTATGTATATGGTATTTAGGTAAACACAATATGGTACAATTTATATGGTACAATATGTATGATATTTAAGTAAACACACGGTGTAGTTATATATTAATGGCTTAAATATATATATATATATATAAACTTAATAAAAAGTGTAACGTCACGTTACATAACATTCGTATAGGACTGATAGACTCTGAGGAATTTGTTAAAAAAGTGGGTGCAGGTGCAGGTCGGAGAAAATACGTAATTTCTTCACCATAAATGCTGCCAATAAGCAAAGAAGTATGTAAAAGAGACACAACTCAAAATTTTAAAATTTTCAGAAGAAGCAAAAAACAATTTTATTTTTCAACGGACTCCATACAAAACAAAGAGACTAAATGATTTTTTTTTTTAATTAAAGAGTAAGAAGAGGAGTGAACAATTTTGATAGTTGATGGAGGTAATCACCAGAGACCTGCAGCGAATCGTTTTTTTATGATTCTAAATCACTTGTCAAAAACCGTGTGCGAGTGCGTGCGGTTGCGCACAACAACAACCACTTCCACGCGAAGCATTCTCATAACAGCGATGAGCGACGAGTGCCGCTGCTTTCACTCATCGCTCATTAGAAAGACTGCTGAATTCTAAGCATATGATTCTAAACACCCTCAATGACTCTAGAGTCATTGAATGATTTGCGTGCACTTCAGTATTGGCGTGCGTTTTCCTTGTTTTACTTTTGTTTTGTGTTTTACGTGTTGATTAAGATAATAGCCAGCTTCTAAGTTGGGAATCGCTAGTTCAAAGAATTAAATTGTAGCAAACTTACTTTATACTTGTATGTTGTCTATTATTTGTTCCTTGTTGTTATTGTATTGTTTTTAATCAATTTTTTTCAATTCACTTTCACACTTGCAATGATGAATTGCTGAGAACCTTTATGTTTAGGGATTCCATAAGGAAAGCGGCAATCCAAAATAAACAGAATTGCCGCTGTTAATGATTTACTATATATTATAAAATGATTTTATTAAATATTTTAATTGAAGCACCAAGAGCAACAACCGGATAACTCCACTTTTTTCAAAAAATGTTTTTTGATGCAGATATTAAAAGAAAAAAATTCCGCGTAAGTTGGTGTAATGAAAATTCAACTATCATGACTCTAAAATATTCAATAGCAGTTTTGAAATTCTCTTTTATTTCAAAACGGAGCAAGAATAAGACAACTCCTGTCGTTGTCCATGATAGTAAGCGATGCAATTTAGTTATTGTTGAACTTATTGTATTGAAGTGCAACAGTTGTTGACGTCACTGTAACCTGTGATTTCGTTTAAATATTAAGTGAAAATGAGTAAAAGTGAATCAGATTTTTCAGTATCGGTTTCAGAATATGAAACTGAATCTGACAAAGAAGACACATCTAGCGTCGAAACATTACTTCTTCAAAAAGGTAAACCGTTATTTTACAACTGTCACCAGGTGTTATTGGTTTTTTCCTATTCAGGAAAAAAACGCGTACAAAATAAGAACATGTGGAAAAAAGTAAGAGCAAAAAAGAAGAGAGCTGAAGGCAAGAAGTATATAAACCGCAAGGGAAATGTTGTTGCAGCAAAAGCAATGGGCCAGCCATGCAGTTGCAAAAAAAAATGTTTTGACCCTAGGAACAGGGATCTACATGCTAAAATTTTTAAGGAGTTTTACGAACTGGGAAATAAGGAAATACAGGATGCATATTTGTGTGGATTAATACATCAAAATTCTGTTCAAAGACGCCGTTGTGCTAGTGGAAATAAAGTAAGAAAATGCCAAAACAAATACTATTTACGGGGGCTCCAGCATGAAGTAGAAGTATGTAAAAAAGCATTTTGCTCTGTTCATGGTGTTCATAAGAGTAGGATTGAAAGACTATCAGACTTTTTGCTTAATAATATTACAGCGCCTTCTGAGTTGAGAGGACGGCACTCGAACAGGGCAAACAAGATTCCAGAATATATTATCCAGAACATCGACAGTCACATTAAAAGTTTCCCAAAACGATCTTCACACTATAGCCAAAATAAAGAATCGAGGTACCTACCTTCAGACTTAAACGTTAAAAAAATGTATGATCTCTATTTAGAAATGTATGAGCCCGAAGTTTTTGCTTTGCTTAATGAACAAAATGGTAAACCAAAGCCAAGGCCAAGAGTAACATACGATTTCTATAGAGAATATATTTCGAAAAATTTCAAACTTTCGTTTGGATTACCTAGATCTGATACTTGTCAGACGTGTGACACTTTTGAAAAAAAAATTGTAGCATCTGAGACTGAGGAAGAACGAAGTTCACTAAAAATAGAAAAAGATCTCCACGAAGATAAAGCTAAAGCATTTTACGATGATTTACGCAAGAAAAGTGCTTTGTGCTTGGTAGATAACACAGTCGAGTGTTTAACTTTTGACTTTCAGCAAAATTTGCCACTTCCATTAATACCATCTAGTGATGTTTTTTATAAAAGGCAGCTATAGGTTTTCAATTTTTGTAAATATCAATCAATCTACCAAAAAAAGGCACATGTACATGTACGATGAAACAATTGGGAAAAAAGGTTCAAACGAAGTTATCAGTTTTTTACACCACTTTATCGACAACTTTTTGAGTGGAATTGTTACTAAATTATACTTATTTTCCGATAATTGCGGCGCTCAAAATAAAAACATCACTCTCGTCCAGTACTTACATGCTCTTGTAAAGCACAAAAATGTCTTTGTCATTCATCATCACTTACCAGAACCGGGACATAGTTTTCTGCCATGCGATCGCTCTTTTGGTGTCATTGAGAAGCAAAAAAGGCGAGTGGAACGTCTTTATTTACCCAAAGATTGGAGAAACTTAGTAGCAAAGTGTTCCAAAAAATTTAATGTCATATCAGTGACCAATAACGAGATATTTGATTTTAAGTCGAGCTTGGGTCCATTCTACAAAAAACTGTCACCAACAAAGAAAAGATAAAGTGGACCATTTCAAAATATCGAAGATTTTTGTACTTCAAGGAAGGCAATATTACTTCTTTATCAGCTTTCATTAATCATTATGGGCCTTTAACGACATACGACATTGAAATAAAAGCAAATGTGAAAGGTGACCCTTTCAAACCAAATTGTCTATACAGACGCAGCCTTCCCCTGAACCCAAAAAAGTATGAGGATGTTATTTCTTTGGCTAAAAAGTATATTGTTCCAGTGGATATGCACTTTTATTATAGCCTTGAGGCCCAGCAGTATCAACAAGAAGGTGAAAATTCAGAATATGATGATGACAACGAGGCTCTGAATTAGTTTTTACCAAAAACGGTGTAAGAACCGGTTAATTCCAAAACTTCATTATAAGTTTTATTATTGAAAAAAAATTTCTCTTTTAGTTTTCTTCAACTCAATGAAATAGTTTTTATGTTTTTCTTTCGAAAATAAATGAAAATTTTGCAAAACTTCGGTTTTTTTATTTTTACGATGTTTGTTTTATTTTTTTCAAAATTTTAAAAAGTGGAGTTATCCGGTTGTTGCTCTTGGTGCTTCAATTATAATAATACTTGATTCTTTAGTTATAAAAATTTTAATTATTCTTAAAAAATTTTTCCAAAAATTTTTAATATTTTTTTTACAATAATTTCTATCAATAATAATAATATTTAAAATTTTTTTTTTTATTAAGTATATGAATTTAAATATGTTTTTAATACTATTTTAAGATTTATTTTCAAACATTTGCCGAGTCCGCTAGTATTATAGGTATATAATAATAAATTTATATATTATGTGTATAATAAAAAATGTCAGCGGTAACACTGCACGCGATTTCCCTTAATGACTGTAGAGTCAAAAGCAATGACTCTAGAATCATTGATCGGCATTCTTATGAGCGATGAGTGAAAGCAGCGGCACTCGTCGCTCATCGCTGTTATGAGGATGCTTCGCGTGGAATTGGTGGTTGTTGTACGCAATCGCACGCACTCGCATTCGGTTTTTGATGAATGATTTATAGCCATTCATTCGATTCATAGACTCGTTGCAGTTCTCTGGTAATCACTAAGATTAGTTTAATATTAAAAAGTAAAAATTTGTGTATTTTGAGTTGTGCCTCTTTTGTAGATGGAGTGCGATATATCCAATTAAAAAAGATTTTAAACAGTTGTTACTCTGCTTAGTGGAGCCGATAAAGAGAAAAAAAGCTTATACTATAATGAGAGCCAGAGAAAGAGATGATACGCTCACTCTCTGCTCAATCCAAAATATGAAAGCATAAGTTAAGCTCTACTCGTTATTGTATTTGTACCAATAATATCAAGTTCTTACTTGTTTTATCTGTTTGTACAAGTAGAATGGATGGTTTTCTGCAGACCTTTTATCTATATCAACCACCATGCAAAAAGTGCGCGGCACTATACAAGGGGCGTGACAATTTTTTGGAAAAACTTTTTATATCAGTTTTACAGCTCATAATTCGAATATGACACCTAATAAAAAGCTTAAGGTAGAAAAATAATTTTTTTTTAACTTTACGTTAAAAAAAAACCACAGGCCAAAAATTAAAAACTGTTTCAGAATTGGCAATTTGGGTCGGGAACTTTTTGGAATTGATATCACTTAAAGTGAGAAGTGACAAAAAAAGTTTATTTGATAATTTTAACTGGATTAAGAGCAACTTTTTTATAAGGACTAAAGCTTTAGTCGCATAAATATGTAGTTGAGATTTGACTCATTGCTCGTTGTGAATTGTGCGTTCCATAACGTTCCATGCATTACACACCCCATGAATGCAACACCACCCTCGGGCGATGCCGGGTATTCCTGCTAATTTTTTATATATAAATAATTAAATTTATGATATGTTATTTGTTCAGGTTGGTATCCTCCTGGAAACCTTTATTATTGCCCTAGGAACCTATGGCATCCATTGGTTTCTGGAAATCTTCAATATTTCGCTTGAAACTGGCTTTTTATCAAAACTAGCTTATTCCAAGTTTTGCTTATAAAAAAATCTTGTATTCCAAAGGTAATATTCAAAACTTTTCTTTTATATATTTAAATACCATTTTATGGAGTTCCGAGCAGCAGAAAAGGTTAAAAGCGTATATATGTAAGTGTATGAATATTAAAATAAACTATTTAGCACATGTAAGAAAAAAAATTTTCTGCACGCGTGACATCAACTTTAAAATATTTATTTCGTTTTTTCTACAATTCTCAAAAGTGGAATAGAAGAGTTTTGATTCTATACCCCACAGTTAATTTGTTTACCTTTAAGAGTCATTTAGCATTCCTTTTTTTTTATTTTAAAATTTTATATACCGCATAACCTTGAAAAGATAAGGCACATTATGTCAAAGTTTCATCTAAATTGTTCAAATAATTTTCAAGTTTATTAACAACATACACAAAAAAGCGATAATAAATTTTTTATATTGAAAGAAGATAAAAACTAGTGATTAAATTTCAAAATAACAAACAAATTTATATCAAGGTCAAGTTTATTTAAAGTTTATATCAAAGCCCGCCAAAAGATTACCTTCTCTCAACTATTATTATACAAAAAAAGTATAAAAAATACAAATAAAGTAAATTTATGCAACATAATATAAAAATCTTACATTTCTCTATTACCTTTGTTCGGACATTACACACTGATGACATAGTAAGCGGGCAACGGGGTAGGTTTGCTCTGCTGGTATTCGATGTTATTATCGATAACTTACGAATATTTTATATACTTCATCCTATTGTAATGCAAAACTGTAAACGGGATTTGAAACAAATCAGTTTTTTTGTTATTAAAGCGTAATTCGTACGAATACATACCACATTGCTTATGCAACAGTTTGACTTTAGTCGCTTTACCAACGGAACGTATTTTCTCTAACAAGTATTAAATAAGTGAAGTGATTTTTTGATAAGAACTAGTTTTTATTTTTAAATATAAATAAAAAGTGAATAATATAACAATAAACGGTGAACCAAAATAAAAAAATAGAAAAAAAAAACCAAAAAAAAAAAAAAACATTTAATAATTCTAAGAAATGATTGCGAAAACACTTTGTTGCGTAATTTACTTTCATGTGTTATGTGTTTCGGTGTGTTCTCTCTTCCGTTTTCGTTGTGTTTTTTTGGAATAGACAGAAATTTCGTTAAATTTTTGTGTTCTCTGCTGCTTTGTGCATCATATGTAGAAAACGTATTCCATTGCCCGCTTACTATGTCATTTGTGTTGTGGTTCTCTATTAAATTGAAACAAATGTAAGAGAGAATTTAAAACAGGCTTTGTAGGCCTCTCAGCAAAATTGTACCCAGCCATGATACAATAACAAGGTAGGGTAAGGAGATTCACCACACCGACCTCGAATGTCAAAATGTATTTTAGCATTGCCACTTTTCTGTATTATTGATAAATGTGGGACAGATAAAAAAAAAAAAGAAATTATTTATAGGATAAATAGGATATATTAGGACAATTGTATTTACAATGAAATATATAGCTGTTTTGTTATTTTAATGCTTTGTTTTCAGTAAATTATTATTGCCCATTGGTTTTTGTTTAACTTTTTGGGTTCTTAATTTTTTGTATAAAATTTTTATTTTTTAATGTCAACTATAAATGTAATGCATAATGTTTTTGCCATCTGACAGAGAAACTGCTCAACATAAATCGTTGTTTATTCGTTGTATAAATTGTTTTTTAAAATTGGCATATTGCTTTCATTTCATATTTTAAAAAAGTTTAAAAAAAATGAAGTTTTCCTTATTTCACGTTATATTACATTTTTTATATGAACTGTAAATATATATTTACTTAATATATTCACAAATCACAAAAACTGAAGAGCACTACTGTATCAGAGAACAAATTTGTAGCGATAAAACTTCACAATTTTTTTAATAATAAAATACTGTACTTCCCCGTTTCCAGTGGCTACATGTTGTAACTTCACTTTCGATGCAAAATATCAATATTAAAGTATGTTGTACGTTAAAAAATTAGTAGAATTGTCAAAAAAAAAAAAAGAAACAAAGCGATATTTATATCAAAATTATCGCCTGTCGAATGTGTTATAACCAATTTTAAAAAAATTGTCGTACATTGTAGTTTACGAAGTTAAAACATGCGGCCACAGCTAAGTAATTCATCAAATACACTAAGAACAGACATGGATTTTTCATGGATGTTTTTTTAAGATACGGCAGCACCGTATTTTATAATTTTGACATTTCAGGCCGGTGTGGTGAATCTCCTTACCCTAACTTATTATTGTATCATGTACCCAGCTAACAATTTCACCTAAATAAGCTTTGAGCAAAGCTTTGTATAAGGAATTAACACAGAAATAAATGTACATTTAATTCTACCGATACGGACGGTCAACTGTAGGTTGAAAACGAGCCAAACGATAAAAAGTGTTAATTCTACCGTAAAGCAATTGTAACCTACTGTAAAACTTGTTGAGTAAATATTTGTTGTTTTCAATTACTTGATTAGGCTTTACTGATCAATTCTTTTGAATGCAATTAAATTAAAAATTGAATCGTATCATTTTTTCCAACGTTTCGTTTATTGTTTGTCAACATTTTCAGGGGATATTTTTATTAAAAACGCGAAACAACAATGTTTCTCTTAGTCAAAACATGCATTTTAAAAATAATTATCAATTTATAAAATTGATTTTGGTATTTAATGAAATGGACAATTAAATAAATAAAAGCTAAACCAGACTAAATTTTACTATAAAAAATTAACATACATGGTGAAAGTAAAATTAAAACTTAAAACATTGAACCTCGAACTTGAAACAATAAAATAATTATTTTATTTTAGAAATTAAAATTCTAATCGTTAATTTGTTGTCTTTTCTGCTGCACCACTTGTCAACACTGGTTTAGAACAAGAGCGTAGTTCACGCTTATATTATCTTTGCCTTCTGTTCGATGTCCAGTATTTTCACTCCGTTCAAGTCAGCTGTGTGTCGGCTCTCGAGCTCGCTGTGTTCTGCCAGGCCCGTAGCCAGGATTTACTTTAGGGGGGACAGTTTTGATAAAAAATCAATAAGTAGATACCAGTAATAACTGTAAGAAAGGATATGAAAATTTTTAAGCAAATCCATTTTCTTTTAAGACTATTTGTGAATATGCCTGTTTTTAAATGACCATAAGAGAGATGAGAAGAGTTTATTTAATTTTTTTTTTTACAAATCAATTTTGAGTACTAAGTTTTTTGATTTTTGCCTATGGTTTGTCCAATGGTCCAAATTGACAATTCTTAATTTCTTTTAAAAAGAATTTTTTCGAAAATTAGCACAAAAAGTAAAAATGTCTGGGACAAAATTTTTCTAATTAAACAATATTAATGTGAACGGTAAAAAAAAGTTAGATTTCTTGCAGCTTATTAAAATCAAAATTGAAATCTGCAATGAAAAATGCAAACATTTTTTAATAAGTTCAGCTAATGAAGCTGTGTTCACAACTTTTATGGACATTTCATATAAAAGGGAGAAAAAAAAAAAATGTTTAGTCTTTAGATTTGGTTTCTTTTTGGCTATCTTACGCTTTTATTATCGTTAAGGGCTAAAATATTACTGTTCTCGAAAACGATTTCGACAATTTAAATAAATTCAAAAGAAAATATTTTAAGATCTTTAAAAATTTAACAGTTTCATTTTGTCATGATTCAATTCCAATAACAATTACTATATTTTTTTTTATTAAAATTTTTTGATTAGAGGAATCGACTCCGATAAAATCACATTTGAATTTCAGACTTTTTTTTCAAAAACCGTAATTCGAATACTGGTTTTTGCACAGCACCGGTATCTTAAACCCAATTTATTATATAAGATATCACATGAAAATAAGTTAATGTTAATATTAAAAAAATTACTAAGCTAGATAAATTTTTATAAAAGAATGAAACAGTAACTTTTTTTTGGATATTTAAGAATTTAATCGGTCGTGGATTTATATATAAACTATTTGCAAATTGAAAACACTAAAACAAAATGTTTTGAACTTTCTGAACTGAACTGAAATTGTTTTTTAATTTTTTAATATAATAAAAATAATTTTAAAAATGCTGAAGCTTAAAAACCTGTTATTGTTAATTTTTTTACGAAAATTTGGTAACATGATTAAAAAAATCATCAAATCACTATAGAGAATTTTCTTTCGAAAAAAAGCATATTTAGATTTAAGGTGATTTTCCGAAACCTGTTTTTTGGAAAGGCTTCGAAATTTTAGATGTCTTAAATACCAAGAAAACAACAAAATAAAATAATCAAACATTTCAGTTATTCGCTTTAGGTGGAATACCCCATAAATTGTTAAATTTCGTGGTTCAAGTATTTTTTACACTTTTAAAAATTAAAAAAAAAAAACCCACTCAAATTAATGCTTTTTCGACTTTGCTTCGACGACTTTGTCGAAAGTCCGACGAATTCATAACTGTTTCGAGCTGTCTTAAAGAAATCGTTACAATTTCGTTACGCATATATTGGAACAGTTTCCTTTTTATACGAATTTATAAAGAGTTTCGTTATGCGACTGTTTGTAAAAAATATTGAAATGCAAACGGGGTAAACTTTCCTTTCTTTCGAACTGTCTGAAGGAAATCGTAACTTGTTCGTAACGTTTTCGTTAAGACTCGTTACGAAATCGTGCCAACCGCTTCATACGATATTCTTTACGATTTCGTTACGAAATCGGATTCCGAAATCGGAAAGATTGCGAAATCGTAATGAAAATCATATGAAGTGGTTGACACGAATTCTTAACGAAATATCGCAACGATTTCGTAACGAGTCCTAACGAAAATGTTACGAAAAAGTTACGATTTCGTTCAGACAGTTCCAAAAAAAGGAAATTTTACTCTGTTAGCATATTAATATGTCGTACAAACAGTCGTATAACGAAATTTTATATAAATTCGTATAAAAAGTGAAACTCTTCCGATATTTGCGTAACGAAATTGTAATGATTTCTTTAAGACAGCTCGAAATAGTTACGAATTAGTCGGAATTTCAACATAGTCGTCAACTATGGTTTGCTGGGTAGGTATGGCATAAAAAATGTCAAGCTAATTTTTTTCAATTTACAAAATTATATTCGTTCTAGTTATAATTTCTAGTTTATAATTTCATATACAGCCATGGACACATAAATAGCACAGATGCCAACTTATTTTTCAAACGTTTCGTTTGAACCTAATAATGCAGTCATTAACTGTAGTTATAATTTTTTGATACTCCAGAGTGACGTTGTTTTAAACTCCGAGAGAGATGTACCGTTACTTACTTTTATTTGCTCAGGCCATCTCTTTGTGTATAGCCATATACGATCTGCTGTGGTCATATAAATAGCACACATGTTAGTTGGTGAATAAAAGATAACAAGATCGGGATCTTGTAAACATTTTAGAGCTTTATTCAGTTAATTTCGCCGATTCTAAATAAAATGTGTAGTGGCATACATTGCCTTCCGGAAAAAAGGTCTATAATTCACGAACTAAGTCGAAAAGGCAAAAAACCATCTGAAATCGCAGATATTTTCAAAATTTCGCGAAAAATGGTCTATAATGCACTCAAGCTGGTTGCATCAAATGGTTCAAATAATTTCGAGAATAAGCCGCGCAATCCTAGACCGCGTAAAACCACCGCTTCTACTGATAGACTCATAGTTGCAAAAGTTAGGCTGATCCTCTCAAGTCAGCAAAGCAAATTATGAGGGAAACAAATGAAGGAAATAACCTAAATGTTTCAAGAAAACTTGTATCTAGGAGACTACATGAAGCTAATTTTTATGAACGCATTAGCCGAAGAAAGCCGCTCTAAGCAAAAAAAAAATTTAAAGGATCGTTTAGCGTGTGTAAGGGTCCATGTGAATAAAGAAGACCAATTTTGGAAGAACGTGCTCTGGACTAACGAAACTAAATTTAATAGGGTTGGACCAGATTGAAAAACTTTTGTTCGGCGCCCCAAACGCAAAGAGTTTAATCCGAAGTATACAAAAAAATCATTAAAGCATGGAGGAGGAAATTTAATGGCTTGGGGAGCTTTTTCCTGGCACGGCGTTGGGCCAATTTTTCCAATACCAGGAATAATGGACAAGAATATGTATTTAGATATTCTTAATAACCAGATGGAACCATATGCAGTTGAGAACATGCCTATTAAGTGGACTTTTATGCACAATAATAATATGAAACACACTGCAAAGATTGTGGTTGATTGGCTAAAAAAGGAAAAAATAAATATTTTGAATTGGTCGGCTTAAAGCCCAGGCCTCAATCCCATAGAAAATTTATGGAATAAAGTGAAGGGCAGCATAAGCACCAAAAATTTTCGAAATTGAAATGAGTTATGAGTGGAATTAAGATGGCTTGGTACTCTATTCCGAAGGATAGGGTTAGGAAGCTTGTGGAGAGTATGGGATGAAGATGTCGGGCTGTTTTGGACAACTTGGGATGCAGTACCAAGTACTAGTAAGCATATTCGTAAGCTCATTGTAAAATAATAATAAATCAACATGTCTATCTTTCAGAATCCAAATTGTGCTATTTATACGTCCACCTCAGCTAAGGAGCAATATACGGGTTTTTCATTGATTTTCTAATTTTTAATTCGTAATTACAAAGTTACGACTGAATTTAAATTTTTAATGTTTAAACTTAAATACCATGAAATAAATTCTTGTTTTTCTCTATTTATTTTATTTAAATTTATGTGAAACTCTCTTCATGTATTTTTGTGCTATTTATGTGTCCACGGCTGTATATATTTTTACTGGATATCAGGGACTTTTTGAGCATTGAAACTGATTTTTAATATACAAACTCCTTGGAGATGAATTCCAATATAATGATTATGACTCTTATAAGCAAAATTAATCTTTCACTTGGCCAAAAAAATTTTTCAATAATTAAGTTTTCAAGAAAATTAACATCATTATCACAGTTTATCTAAAAAAAAATCACATTTTGAATTTAATATTCTCATTTGTGATAATTCTTTATACTTTCTGTACCCTAAGGGGGGGGTTTGAACACCTAAAACTCACCCTTGTCTACGGGCCTGTGTTCTGCTAACGCTGTCGTCATGCGTTTGTGCCTGATGTCTGCTTCATGCTTAAGAACTCTCGTTCTGAGTGGTCTCTTAGTCGTTCCTATGTATACTTCTTTGCGTATGCTCAGACTCAGATTAAATGCAATGGATATGCTGCATTTCCATTGCATTTAATCTTGTATACGATGTTCTTCTGCTCTTGCTTCTCTATAGGTGTTTTTGTGTTAGTGAATAATTTTGTGAGCGTGGTGTTGGATTTATGACCCTGTAGGAAAATCAACTAATTAAAAAGTAGTTGATTAAGTAGTTTTTTTGTCAACCACAACTAGTTGAAATTCTGACTTTTTTCCATAGAACGAACTAACATATTTTGTATGGTGATGTCCGCTAAATAAGTCAATTGACTTTCGTCTGCATATATTTTCAACTACTTGTTAAATTAGTTAAATTTAAATTATTTTTTAATTACTTTAAAATAACCAATTAAAAACTATTACTGATGGTCTAAAGTAAATAATATTTAATGAAATAACATGGTTAAATATATATAAACTTGTAATTTAATAAAAATTTGCAATTAAAAGATGTCAAAATCAGTGTAGTTGCCGCCTTAATATAATTCAAAGTAGTTTATCAATCACTTGTTTTTAAGTAGTATTTCAATTACTTCATATATAATGCAATAAAAACTATTTAGAATTGCAGTGGATGCCGCCTTAATATAATTCAAAGTAGTTCATATACAAGTTTATTTTAAATTAGTTTTTTAATTAGTTGTTTTTAAAAACAAGTCAGTTTGTTCCTATAGGGGAGCGAATGTAATGTTTTCATCTTGTGTTATTGTCTACAGCTGTTTGTTGTCCGTTAGGGCTGGTATATATGTGATGCTGTGAAATTAGTTGATGTTACCAGATTGCTGATCTGCGGTTGGTGTCGGATTTTGCTGGTATTTGGTGTAGTAGTCGTTGAGTAACATTCTTACAGTAGCTCTACCGCAGAAGTTGTTTGATAACAATTTTTGCTAATAAAACTTTCTAATAAAAAAATAGCACTGCGCTACTTATACTGAATTTTAACAGTACACAAAAATTTATTGACTTTGGCGCGATGATAGAGCGAGCACTGAACTCCTAAACGTGAGATGACGGGTTCGAACCCTACAATTGGAACTATTTTATTTTATTTTTATAATTACATTTTAATATTATTTAAACATTCATTTTTAACACAAATGTAATAAGATTTAAAAAAATTCACACTTTCTTACTTCCATCGTTGGGTGCGACTCGAACCCCGGACCGCGTCGATGTCTGGTTCACTGCGCACTCTGCTTAACCTGTTGCACCACCGTCAATTATATTTTCAGTCGGCTAATATTCGTGTAGTTATACTACCGGCTGACTTTAACTGTTCCAAGCGTTTAAATTTATTGTCACAATTGTTAAGTTACAATCTATGATCAGTAATTTCAAACGAAAAAATAGTAACTGTGCAACAACAATTGTAGTGACGGTAAAGTGACCCCAAAAATTGTTAAGTTACAATTTTTGATCAACAATTTCAAACGAAAAATTAGCAAGTGTGCAACAACAATTGTAGTGACGATAAAGTGACCGCAAAAATCGTTTGAATTTACTGATGAGATTTATTTGTGTGTATGTAGGAAGGAGAATTTAAACTTCTTTGAACAATGCTTGGAACAAGTTTTATAAAAGCTCTATGCAAAGAAAAACGGCGTATGAAATTATTTCCTTTATACAAGAACTTATATAAAGTTAGATATAAGGTTTTTATTCAAGGCTTATTCAGGAACTCGGAAACTGGAAAAAAAATTAATTGTAGTTAATTTTATTTAGAAAAGAAAACTTGTGATTTGAAAAATCTTTGGATATTTACCATTGCCTAACCAGCTCGGATTGAACTCGGATCCTTTGTATCGACAGCCGCACGCACTATCCACTCGTCTATTCAGTAGGTTGCCCGCGCGAAGTTGAAACTTAATTACTATTTTCTTTGAATTTCCTTAAGTAAATTTTTATAAAGGTCTCCATTGCAATCATTTCATATATGCACTTTATTTAGAAGCAATAAATTGGCTCGGTAGCCCAGCAGTTTAAGGTGGGTTCACTCCCAGGCTCAGACAAAAAATTTTTTTTTATTATTGAAATATTTTTTTTTTTTGGTTTTTTTTTTATGCTATTGAATGTTTTTCTTTTATTGAATTCAGGAATTTTTAACGTAATTGTTTTCGTTAGAAATTGAAACTTTGCTTATCTTAAAAAAATCTAAGCTTGAGTAAAAATCTTTTTAAATACTTCCTAAAATGTATCATTAAATAAAGCTTTATACAAGAAACATTATACAAGAAAATTAAATTTTCAAGGCTTTTTTTTTATACAAGGCCTTCTCAAGTTGAGTATGAATAACTTCAAATATTTAGGTGAAATTGTAATCTGCGTATTTAAGAAATCTTCTTCTTCTTGTTCCTTTAATCCCTAGCGGGACATAGGGTCTCAACTACGCCTACGCGCCAACGTGTCCGATTCCTGGAAATTGTTTTGAGCTCCCTCCAGCTCTTGTTTAGTTGACCGGCTTCACGCTCCACAGTCCTTCTCCACGATTCTCTTGGCCTGCCAGGTAACCTTCCCCTCGCATCAAGGGGATTCCACTCCATTATTTTCTTTGCGATGCAGCTGTCGTCTTTTCGGAGAGTGTGGCCTATCCACTTCCATTTTTGTCTTCTGATTAAGATGTCTAGGGGCTCCATGTTTGTTCTGCGGAGCAGTTCTTCATTAGTTATTGTGTTCGGCCAGAAGATTCGAAGAACAATTCTTAGACATCGGTTTACGAAAACTTGCAATCGCGCGATAATAAGTTGTGTTATTTTCCACGTGCAGCACCCATAGAGAAGCACCGATAAAACGTTCGTTTTGAACAGTCTAACTTTAATGCTGGCGCTCAGTATGTTATTTCGCCATATAATGTTTAACATACCAAATGCCGCTCTGGCTTTTCTGATTCGGCATTCAATGTCTTCCTCAGTTCCACCACCGGCAGCAACTTCACTTCCAAGGTATGTAAAACTGTTTACTTTCTCTATTTGTTGGCCAGATACCTCCACTAAACTGCTACTTTCATTTGCGAGACTTAAAACTTTTGTTTTTTTGAAGTTAATTTTAAGACCCGCAGACACCGCCTCTGCATTTAAAGAATCTGCCATGCGCGATAAATCTGTAAGTCGATTTGCCAGCAGACAGATATCATCCGCATAGTCGATGTGTTGCAAAAAGTTTGTCATCGTCCATCTCAGACCACTATTTGGAAGTTGGTGTAACGCTGCATCTAAAACATCCCCAATGACCAGCAGAAACAAAACTGGGGACAAAATGCAGCCTTGACGGACACCGCTGTGGACTTCGATGGGATCAGATAGTACTCCTTTGTGTAAGACTCGACATTTTGCACCATCATAGGTTGCTTTAATAATAGCGATGATCTTTTCTGGCACACCCCTTCGTCGTAGGGCAGCCCACAAGCAATCCCTGTGAACGCTGTCGAACGCCTTCTCGAAGTCGATGAACATCATGTGCAAATCGGATCTATATTCCGCACATTGCTCAATGATTATACGCACTGTATTAATATGGTCCGTGCACGATGAACCAGCACGGAAACCAGCTTGTGCCACGTCGATCGTCGAGTAGAGGTGGTCTTTCAGTCTCTCCAGAATTACTTTCGCTACTATTTTCGAAACCGCAGGCAGCACACAGATACCACGCCAATTATCACATTCCTTTAAATCGCCCTTTTTCGGAATTTCGATTATGATGCCGTCCGTCCACTCATCGGGGAAACTTTCGTTTTCCCAGGCGCGGCAGATGAGTGGACACAGAAGCTCAGCGGAAAGTCTAGGATGAGCTTTGTAAAACTCCGCTGGTATACCATCACTTCCTGCTGCTTTGTTATTTGGAAGCGACTTTATTGCGTCACATAGCTCGTTAACGCTGGGTGGACCTGGATTAATTCGGAAATGGGTGGTTAAATTCGGCAGACCTGCAGCGAAAGTTGGTGCGTCGGCCGCCATTATGTGGTTTAAAACCGACGAAAAATGACACTTCCATCGTGCCAGCTGCTCATCATCCGAGTGCAAGAGTTTGCCGTGTTCGTCTCTCACAGGATGCTCGATCGCGAGGTTTTTGTCTACTAGCTGCTTAGTTATTTTATAAACAGTGCCACTGTCACCACGATAAGCGGCCTCTTCTGCTTTCCGAGCTAAATCGTTTATGCGGTTTCGTTTGTCTCGTCTTACGCTTAGTTTCATTTCTTTTTGCTTTATGCGATACTGAGTTCGAAGTTCTTTACGCCGCTCATTACAACTGGTTGCATTTTTACTGGCCTTAAGTGTCGCACGCTCTGAGATCAACGTCCAGGTGTCTTCGGACATCCAAGGGCGGAAGCCTCTAGGTGGTCTGCCGACTGCTTCATCTCCTGCTGAACGGTACGCTGTCTTGATGATCTCCCAGTACTGTGTTGCAGTGTGTTCAGGGGTCAAGGCAAGTTCTGAGGTACGATGCTCAAGCAGGTCCCGAAAACTCGTAAGGGCTTGGGGATTTTTCAGCCTTACGGTAAAATATGCAGGCGCTCGACGCTTTGAGCTCGAATGGTGTTTAACTGCTGCGGTGCGAAGGCGCATATACGCTATCATGAGGTGGTGGTCATGTGCAATTCCAATGTCGGCGTCTCTTCTGCTTCTAACGTTTAGGAGACAGCTTCTAAATCTGCGTGTGATGGCAAAGTGGTCTATTTGGTTCTCTGTTCTTCCGTCGGGGGAGACCCAGCTGACCTTGTGACAGAGCTTTTGCTGAAACATGGATCCACCTATGACTAGGCGATTGGTGTTGCAAAAATCTACAAACCTCTCTCCGTTGTCATTTCGGTTTCCGACGCCATGCTTACCCATTACATGCTTCAGCTGGTCGTTATTCTGCCCTATTTTTGCATTTAGGTCGCCCATCACTATGATAATGTCTCCCCTGGGTACGCTGTTGTATGTGGCGTTTAACATACTGTAGAAGGTATCTTTTTCGCTATCAGAGGCTTGCTCAGTAGGCGCGTAGCACTGAATGATGGTGATTTTCCTGACTCTACTCTTGAATCTGGCAGTGATCAATCTGTCTGATATAGGTGACCAAGACATCAGACTCTTGTGGGCTTCTTTGGTTAGCAGGAATCCAACACCGGCCTCTCGTTTTGATCCTGCATCTTTACCAGAGTAGAGGAATACAGTGCTACCGGTTGGGGAGTTGTATGTTCCACTCCCGAGCCATCGAACTTCACTTACACCCAGTATATTGATGTTGTATCGCAGAAATTCTCGTTCTAGTTGGAGGAATCTGGCGTTATGGCTAGTTTGAGCGCAATCGTCAAGGAGCGTCATAACATTCCAGAAACCAATCTTTGTCCTTGTGAAATAGCCAAAAGTTGTCATCGTTGAATCATTTATCCGAGGCATTGTTTGGATTTCGTTGGCTAATTGATTTTCAGGTGACGTGGAAGCCATCCATGGGCCCAACCAAAATAAACAAGTCGCTCTGTAACGAGTAAAAACGGAAAAGTTGGATTAAATGCATTTATTTTAATGTTGTTGCCCATAATCAAGGTTCATTAATATAGGTTAAGTCACATGAGAGAAGCTCGGTCGAACTGTCAGAATGGATGAAAGGAAATCAAGAAAAAAAAAACACGAATCTGTACAATTTTTAGCTAACAGCTACTTTGACAGTTCGAGCAAAGGCGAAAAAAGAGTGCTTTTCTCTCAAGTGACTTAACCTATATTAATGAACCTTGCCCAAAATGAACAAACGTAATTTAATGAAACTGAACGAAACAGTTTGTCAACACGTTTTGTTCCATAAGAACCGAACTTTAAGCATAACAACTCGTCAGACGTTCGTGCAGTTCATGTCGTTTCGTCTCGTCTATTTTGGTTAGTTATCCCTTTTTGCGTAAGCATTCCTTTCGTTAAGTTTCTCAATTTTTCTCAATTTCACTTTTAAAAACTTGAGCCAGAGCGCTCGAGTCCGTAGTCGAACTATAACTATAATTACATAGAATTATAATTACAGCGAATTATAAAATAATTTTTATTTGTCAATTAATTCGAATTGATTCATATTGAAATTTTTTCTGGTGTCTATTTTATTTCTTTTTGAATTTATGAAAGTGTTTTTTAGAGTTATTTTGTAGTGAAAACTCCTTTAGGTGCGTTGAGCACTTTTTGGTAGAGAGCAAAACTATAGATTCGCGATATCATCACTCTGTTAGCTGTACATTTCTGTTACATCCCTGTAGGAAAATCAACTAATTTAAAAGTAGTTGATAAAGTAGTTTTTTGTCAACTACAACTAGTTGAAATTCTGACTTTTTTCCATAGAACGAACTAACTTATTTTGTATGGTGATGTCCGCTAAATAAGTCAATTGACTGTCGTCTGCATATATTTTCAACTAGTTGTTAAAGTAGTTACATTTAAATTATTTTTTTAATTGCTTTAAAATAACCAATTGAAAACTATTACTGATGGCCAAAAGTTAATAATATTTGATGAAATAACATGGTTAAATATATATAAGCTTGTAATCTAATAAAAATTTTCAATTAAAACATGCCAACATCAGAGTAGTTGCCGCCTTAATATAATTCAAAGTAGTTTATCAATCACTGGTTTTTAAGTAGTATTTCAATTACTTGATATATTGAAGTGGATGCCGCCAAAGTAGTTCATATACTGGTTTATTTTAAACTAGTTTTTTAATTAGTTGTTTTTAAAAACAAGTTAGTTTGTTTCTATAGGGATTGTACAGCATTGCTTATGTTGTGGTTATGCTAGGCGAACATGTTAGGTGAGCTCTTTTATTGTTAGTGTTTAACGCATAATATGAGAAATAAGCGTTTCTCTCGTGCTAATTATTTGCGTAAAACAGTAACAACAAAAAAGCTCACCAAACATGCTTGACTTGCTTACGTAAAAAAAAAAAATTAAATGTTCTATTTGTTGCACTCTAAAATTATTTTCGTGGGTTTCGTTAAATAGTTTATTTCTGCGCTTGGTCTACAGTGGTTGGCCAAATTAATAGGAACAATCTCAAAAATGAGAATTAATCGTTATGTTAATAACTCAAAAACTTACAAAAAAGTTGTTTTTGCTCTAAAAATAATAAAAATTCAAAATTGCATTTTTAACTACCTTTTAAATAAAAGTAAAATTAAAAGTGTACATTGCTTAAATTGTGTTTTGGTTCTTTATTTTAATTGTTTTTTTAACTTAGGCACACTTATCGTTTACTTCTCTCTGATACTTTCCTTTGCTTACGCATAACTTGGTTGGGCCTTAATGCTTCCACTAGGGCGCAAGATAGAAGAGAACACAAAAATTTAACGAAATTTCTCTATATTCAAAACACACAACGAGCACAACCACAAAACCTAAGCAAAATAAACGAAAGTAATTGACGCAACAAATTATTTTTGCAATCATTTCCACGAATTATGAAATGATCTTCTATTTGCCTTTTGTTTTTTTTTGTTTTTTGGCTAGCCTATATTTTTTATTTTTTTTTTATTTTTCTTTAATCTTTTATTGTTTTATTATTTGCTTTTCCTCATGTATAAAAATAAAAAGCCACTTCTTATCACAATAGCACTTTACTACTTTAGTACTTGTTAGAAAAAACGTTTCGTTTGGTAAAGTGACTGAAGTCAAACTGTTGTATTAGTGAATATATAAGAACTACTGTTTAACAACAAAAAACTGACTTGTTTCAGATTCCGCTTACAGTTCTGCATTACAATAGAATGAATGATAAATTATTCGTAAGTAATTCGAAAGTATTCATAAATATTCGTTTATATGCTTATTATATGGTGGAATACATTCGAATCACAGGCAGAGTTTTGCCAGATGTTCTTTTTGCTTGACTTTTTCGCTCGAGTTCCATTTGACACAGAAAGTTTTTTTAATTCATGGTAGAATAAAAGCATATAGATGCAGCGCTGCTTATGATGATCTCTTTTTGTCAACCGTAACTTTCAAAATCTTTCGATATTTTTTCATTCTGCTTTGACATTTTTGATTCTACGCTCTCTGTCTTGTATCGACCTGGATTAATTTTTCTGTTCGACCGTCATCTCTTTGACAATGACAAAGCTTAGAGAGTAAAAACTGCCATGTAAAGCTTCTTGAGAACATGAGCCGTTCGGAGCCGGCGCACAGCTTTTAGGTTCAGTTATTGATCATTTGTGTTTAAACATTTCATAACACGCAAAACACAATTTATCAAAAAATGTTCGGTGATCAGAAGAAATGTAATATTTCTCTTCACTTTTTTTGAATATGTATCATTCGCTTACAAAATAACTACTCTGATCTTAAAAATTTTCTCTAATATAACCGCTTAATAATAATCAGCTTAAAATATTCAAGTTAATTAATTTGCAAAGAAACTCTTAATTATCAATCACTTACATATTTATGTCAGATTTTGCAATAACAGAACATTTGCTCTCTCATCCTTTTTGCATATCCTAAAACTAGCTCTCTTTATATCTGTTGCATTTTTAATTGCTCTACATTATCATTCATTAAAATACAAATTTATTTTTAAATCTTATATCTATAAATACTATGTAGACACGGTGCTGTGGTGAAGGATGATGAGCAGCATAGTTTGTCATTGTTGTGATAACGTCACAAATTGAAAAGAAGTGATCTTTGTGGATGTCAATATAGCTTAAAAATAAATGACATCTTATGTTAAATTCCTGTTGATACAAATTTTCTCTTTCATTTGTATTGAACTAAATTAACGGGTCACTACATGCATATTGATGTCACTCTATAATGCATTTGTACACATACTTTAGCTAACTACTGTATAAGTATATATATACAAACATATCTATCAGTCACGTGTAAAAAATCTTACTTAAACTTATGGAAACAAAATGATTTTTTTTCTATTTCTAATAAGATGGAAAGATAATGTAAATATTTGCTGCTCTTAGTTTCATATCTTAAGCTTGGCGTCTTAAGAGTATTATAGAGAAATTAAAGCTACTTATTGGAAGTTATATTTATGACTTATTTTAAGCTTGCTTATTTTATTGTTGTTTTCTACCTGCGTTTGACTGCATCTCTCTTTTAGTCTATTCCAAAGCTTTACGTGTAGGCAACGTTAATTTTTTTTTTTATCAGTATCATAGAGATAATATTTTATTATTAAATGTTTACCCCCCTACACTATTTATGATCTATGCTCTTTTTTGGCTCTTGGCTCTACCTGAATTCACATTTTCAAATCTTTAAAAATCAATAAAATTAGTGAAGAAAAATTGTCGGACTACACTGCAGCCATTATAATTTCACTACCTAAATTTGAATGAGAAATTTATTGTCATAAAAAACAGTCTTATCTTCTATAGTTTTTTTCAACTTGTAGCCTATAAAATTACTCTCTATAAAACGTAATTTATGCGTTGTGGAAATATTACAAAAACAATTCTATGGAATTGAATTGAAGTTCAACTTCATTCTATGTGAACTTTATGCAGAAAAAAAAAAGAAAAAGGATTTCCGCTTCCGTTCGAAAATAACGCTTCAACGAACTACTTACTCTTGGAATGCATATGAGTGTCATACGAGTATAGGACGTTTAGCTAAAACATTTAAAAGTTTTTCGCAATCATCAAACAGCTGCAGCAGCTTACAATGTTGCAGCGAAAAATGTAATCAGTGACAATTCTACGCGTGTCACAATGTTTACCATATCAGCTGAAAGTGGGTGAATGCTTTTTGTTTTAACTACATATATAACTTGATAGCTTTAAGCGTGCCGAAAGTTCAGCAGCGCAACGAGCTTGAGGGGGAAACAAAAATGCATTTACGCGCGCTGCAAAATTGTATTTGCACTCGTGTTGAAAAGTTGCTGACAATGTCTGACAATGGTGGCGATAAAAATATGATAACAACTTAATAGGTAAAGGTAGAGATAGAGGTAGAGATAGAGATGTAGATGTAGATATATGTAGATGTAGATATATGTAGCTAAAAATAGAGATAGAGTTAGAGATAGAGATAGAGATAGAGTTAGAGATAGAGATAGAGATAGAGATAGAGATAGAGATAGAGATAGAGATAGAGATAGAGATAGAGATAGAGATAGAGATAGAGATAGAGATAGAGATAGAGATAGAGATAGAGATAGAGATAGAGATAGAGATAGAGATAGAGATAGAGATAGAGATAGAGATAGAGATAGAGATAGAGATAGAGATAGAGATAGAGATAGAGATAGAGATAGAGATAGAGATAGAGATAGAGATAGAGATAGAGATAGAGATAGAGATAGAGATAGAGATAGAGATAGAGATAGAGATAGAGATAGAGATAGAGATAGAGATAGAGATAGAGATAGAGATAGAGATAGAGATAGAGATAGAGATAGAGATAGAGATAGAGATAGAGATAGAGATAGAGATAGAGATAGAGATAGAGATAGAGATAGAGATAGAGATAGAGATAGAGATAGAGATAGAGATAGAGATAGAGATAGAGATAGAGATAGAGATAGAGATAGAGATAGAGATAGAGATAGAGATAGAGATAGAGATAGAGATAGAGATAGAGATAGAGATAGAGATAGAGATAGAGATAGAGATAGAGATAGAGATAGAGATAGAGATAGAAATAGAGATAGAGATCTCTGAGATAGAGATAGAGATAGAGATAGAGATAGAGATAGAGATAGAGATAGAGATAGAGATAGAGATAGAGATAGAGATAGAGTTAGAGATAGAGTTAGAGATAGAGATAGAGTTTTTTAAAAACAGAAGATATTGGCTAAAGATAATAATGAAATAATTTCGGCAAGGAAAGAACAGCATATTAAATTTGTTTTTTAATTACTTAGTAACTTATTTACTTATTGTTAATTACTTCATTACTTATTTACTCAATATAACCACAATGGAAAAATCTGAAACGTGGGCAAATCCCAGCGTGTCGGACGTTTCACGCTTCTTTTACAAATTTTTCATATGATCCAAAGATATATTTGCGATAGGTGTATATTATCGAGAACCTATTTATTGGTATAATAAAAAAAAATAAAACAATTTTTATTCAACTTAGTTTTATAGCAAAATGTATATTTTAAACATGCGTTCGGACGTTTCACGAAACGGAAGTCATTTTGAGACACGAAACGTATGACGGCGTATGGCTTTTCTGAAAGCTTGTTAAATTTATAAAAAATATTGGCTTCTGAGTTCTTTTAAGCGGCTGATAAATTCGCAGATTTAGGCATAGTATGAACTTAGTCCCAAAATGACTTCCGTTTCGTGAAACGTGCGAAGGCATGTTTAAAATAAAAATTTTGTTCTAAATTTGAGTTGAATAAAAATTGTTGTATTTTTTTTTACTATACCCATAGGTAGCTTTTCGATAATATACACTTATCCAAAATATATCTCTGTATCGTACGAAAAATTTTTAAAAGAAGCGTCCGAATGAAACGTCCGACATGGGATTTGCCCATATTCGAAATGTTACAGTGACTTATACAGGAAATCATGTGACACAATATTTGTATACCATTGTTTAAGAAAGTTTTCTAGTTTTTTTTTTTTTAATTTAAAAGAAAAAAGCTAAAAATATTTTTAGTATCCAGTTTTGTATTGTACGTTTCAATAATGCACAAAAAAATTTAACACAAAAAAAATTGAAAATTGAAAAAGTTACAGGCTGGTAGAGTGGGGGGATGCTTAAAAAAGGGTGCCTCCATCTTGACACAATTTCAACCCTTCTAGTGAGCTGAAAAATAAATAAATAAATAAAGAAATATCAATTTTTTTTTCCCAAAATGGTGATTGTTGGAAAAAAACTAATTTGTTAGCCTATATTTCAAAGTTTTAAATTTTTTATAAATATTAAAAAACAAAATTTTTACACAATTCTAGTTTTCATAATTCTAGTCATAGAGGTATATATAAAAAAAGTCCATATCAAATTTTACGTTAATCGGTCCATTAGAACTTCAGTTATCATGTCAAATGTGTTGGAAAAAGTAGTTTCGAGAAAACGCGTTTAAAGATTTGAGTTTTTCGATCGTATTAAATATTAGAATTTTTAAAAATCCTTCATAGAGCATATTATTGAATGTCTAAACTTCGAAAATATGAAAAATATCGATTTTTTTCAACATTCTACACTAGATACAGCCTTAATAGTATTACGTAGGGTGCCTTTTATATTTCGGGATTTGGCAACCCTGGTGTTGCAATCTGTCAACTGAAAGCTCTATCGCAAAGTTTGACATTTGTTGGCTTATACGTTCTCAGAACGTTTTGACATACGAGCGCTATTTGTGTTGTTTATAGTAACTTAAAAGATTCATCTCGGTCTAAAAATGGAATTAAATCGTGAACATTTTCGTGCGATTATTTTTTACAACTTTCGACGTGAATTAACACAGCAACAGTGCATGGATGAACTTAATTCAATTTTTGGCGATGAAGCTCCATCAAGGACCAGTGTTTATCGATGGTATGGTGAATTCAATCGTGGTCGTAGATCACTCCAAGACGATTTTCGTGAAGGTCGTCCGAAATCAGCTGTTGTTCCGAAAACCATTGATGCTGTGCGCGAACTGATATTGCAAGATCGTCATGTTACCTATCGTGAGATTGAGGCAACCTTAGGCATAAGTGGGACCAGCATACATACATTCAATATTGCATAAACATTTGACTGTCAAAAAAATTTGTTCGCGTTGGATCCCACACAATTTGTCAATCGCTCAAAAAAAGGCTCGTGTCGATTGGTCGAAGGAAATGCTCAAAAAATACGATCGCGGTGCTTCGAAACACGCCTATGACATCGTGACAGGTGATGAATCGTGGATTTACGCGTATGAGCCCGAAAGTAAACAGCAGTCGACTGTATGGGTGTTTCAAGATGAGCCAAATCCAACAAAAGTTGTTCGCGCACGAAGCACTTCCAAGCAAATGGTCGCCTGTTTTTTCGGAAAATATGGACATGTCGCAACCGTACCACTAGAACAACGCAGAACAGTCAACTCTGAGTGGTACACAACCGTTTGTTTGCCAGTTGTCTTCCAAGAAATCAGGAAAACCAACCGCCGAAGACGGATCACTCTTCACCACGACAATGCGAGCTCTCACACATCGGCTCAAACAACTGCATTTTTGAGCACCCAAAACATCGATTTGATGGGTCATCCGCCGTATAGTCCTGACTTGGCACCGAATGACTTCTTTTTATTCCCAACCGTGAAGAATAAACTGCGTGGACAACGATTTTCGACGCCCGAAGAAGCGGTTGCGGCATTCAGAATGCATGTTTTGGAGATACCTCAATCAGAGTGGCAAAAGTGGTTCAAACGCATGCAAAAGTGTATAGATCTTAATGGAGAATATTTTGAAAAACAATAAAGTGATTTTCGATGATTAATATTTGTTTTTGTTCTCTAATCCCGAAATATAAAAGGCACCCCTCGTATAAGAGTTATAAATTAGAGATATATTGAAGCTTTTTGAAACTTTTGTTTCTCAATAACCGAAAAAAAATATATTAAGTATTACTTTAAAAAAATCATAGCTTATTCTATTAATTCAAAGCCCACAGTAAAAAAATGTATAATACTGAAAAATAAAATAAAGATAACCAGGTTATCATTAAGATATCCAGGTGATAACCTCAACCAGAGTACGCCTGGTTGTTTGTTTTTTGACTAAAAAATCGTTTTTGAAATTATTATTTTTTTTTTTTGTAAAGCTGAAAACATACGATCATAATGCTTGAGTATTTTTTCTATAACTCAATTTACGACAAATAATATCTATATATTCATATAAACATATATACTTCTACTCTCACCAAGTAATTTTTTTCCCTCTAAATGCGTTTTTCACAAAATTTCAGTTTTTCGCTTGGTGGACACGATTTCTCAGAAAGCATTAATCCGACGACATCATTTTTTTTTGTATTTATTGAAACAATAGCTTCTGCAGTCAATTCTCCAAATTAATAATAATAAAATTTTATTTGTAGCATTTCTTAAAAAAATTAATTTTTAAGAATTACATATGTGAGCTTTATGCCAAGTAATTCCATGAAGCAACAGGTTGCCACAACAACAATGTTCTTTGCAGAACAACGACCAGCAGATTAGACAGCTGTTTCGTTGGTGGCTACACCAACTCATCAGTAATCTTCTGTGGCTCATGCAGTCCATTAACTTAGAAAATCTTATAAGCACACCTTCTGCTAAAACCAAAGCGGAATTGCAGTTGTGTGCTTTCCAATTTAAAAAGCAATGTTTTTCTACTTCTTAGCACAAAGCAAAGGTTCAAAAAATTGACTACATTAATTCTGCAAAGACTTGTTGTTGCGCTCTTTGTTTACTTCTTTTCACGATTCCATTCTTTGGCACCAACAATTCGTTGATATTAAACCATAGAAGGCGTGAGAAGTGTTCTTTAAAAAAAAGATGACTCATCTTATTTTCTGATGTCGGGCTCGTACCAGTTTAGACATAAAAATTAAATGTGGCATTTTTAATTTCTATTTTGTTTGTAGCAATTCTTAAAAAAATGCCACATTTAATTTTTATTTTATTTTCATTTAGAAGAGGGCGTTTTTCCGAGAAATATTTTCGTAAACTGGTATTTTTTTTTTAATGATCAATTTATTGTAGATCTGGTTGTAGAATACAGACAGAATATAAATGTCTATTTTAAGATGCCGTGTAATTTTTTGTTTCACCAATACTGGTACAAAAATATTCTGTTCACCAACTTCGAGCCAACTTCGGCGACTTCTGGTGGAGTTAAAATGAATTATATAATTTAAAAAAAATGTCTCTAAATATAACTTTTCAATTCCATGATGTTTCTATAAAAAAAATTACGGAAATTGCCTAATTTGCCAACCAAAAAAAAAAAAAAGTCAATCCTTTAGGCGTTTTTCCATTTGATTTGTTTTTTCGTTGCCAATTTTTAACCATTCTTTACGTAATATTTTCTTAAATAATTCTTTGTAAGTGATATTGTGTTTCCTGATGTAAGTTTCCAAAATATGCCATACGTTAGCATTAACGTCAAAATCTGGGGACTGTTTTTGATCATTTCTGGGCAGTTTCTTTGCAATAATTTCCTTACAACATGTGTCATATGCTTTGGAGCGCTATTCTGGTAAAAATAAAAGTATCCTGAATTTCTAATTTAACAAGACTATCTCCCAGATTTAGCTTCAAAAGATCAATATGCATCTGCTTATCCATATTTCCTTAAATAAAGTATGCAAGTTTTTAACTCTTGAGGCTGACATGCATCCCCAAAGCACAACAATGACATATGGTCCATCGTGTTTGTCGTATGGTCCATTTTAGGCATCGAGTCCATTTTAATGGACTACACGAGTTTTTGCATTAGCTTTCTTTCGAATAGCTAACTTTGGTGCACTGAATTCGGGATCGGTCTTCACTTTAGAAACAATCCAGCGTTCATCAGTTATCATTATAGATTTTGTTAATTCTATATTTGCGTTTATTATTATTTCTTCTTTCCTTTTTATACCTTTGTATGATGCCTTGCATGGCTGCATGACATCTCTTTATGATTTTTGCAATATACAAAACCACCTCATTTTCGTTTGGTGTTCATATATTACGATTTGACGTTCTTCAGTGGTGGTTTGCTTAGTAGGTGTGATTTTATGCTTTGTTCATCTCTTTTACAGCTTAGAAAATAAAAAATTCTAATGTCTCATTGACGCTACTAAATCATAAAACTTATTTTCTAGAACTTGGAGTGCTACTGCGACTATTCAAAAATATAAATTCGGTCTTTGGCTTTTGATTGTGAGCTTTTATAGTTAGATGTTTTGGTTTTGCAATTTTGTTTTTCATCCAAACATAATGCTTAGTATTTATAGTTTATTTTTTTTTTTTTTACTGTATTTTTTGATCTACGGAGAAAATAGTGAAGAAAACAAAGAATGCCTCAGAACAAGATTGACAAGAAAAGCGCCAGCTCAGAAACATTTAAACCTGTTGTTGTTTTTATTTATTTATTTGTTTCTTTTTGCGTAATTTATGTTAACAATTTTAACGTTACTCAAAATAAATAGAAATAAATATTATGAGTATTATAAGTTGTATGATTTGCACAGAATTTCTTTAAGTCATCACTTTAGAAGTTAACCTAATTTTGACGTCATATTTTTGGCCACTGTTTTGTATTCAAAACATTTTATTACAGATTAGACCTTAAGCATAAACGCCCCCCCCCCCCCCCCCCCCATATTCAACAGAATTAGGCATTTATTTTAAGAAATAAAATTAATTCATTGTTCAGATTTAGAATCTGCTAACCTAAATTACCCCAAACCTACCATATTTCAACTTTGTTTTCAATATTATTATAAAATTTAACCAATTTATGATTATGATTTTGAGTTCATCATTTCGAATTTTAAACTTTTGACTTCATACGCGAAATTAGCGTACACAAAAAACAACTTGCATTAAATTTCAACTGCATTTAGATATAATTTAAGAATTTGGTTTATGCATGACCTTATTTTCAGTCTCCTATGTAAAAGTTTATACATATAGAAGTTGAGTTATAGATACATCGAGTAGTTATGAGCGCTTCTAACGTTTTTCGTCGGTAAATCGTAAAAGTTCTAACAGAAATAAGAATATAATGTTAGGCAGCTCTTCTTTCTAGCCACCACTGTTAGTCTCATGATACTCTTAAAGCTTATCAGTTGTTGCTCTGAAAACGTGTTTGCAAAGCTTTTGTCGCAATATTTCATAATGTATCAGTACATTTTTTAATGGCTTTTAAAATATTTTTGACGGTCTATCTGCTCTATACTAGCTCTATACTCGTATATATGTATAATATATATGTGTTTTATATATTTTTTGAATGTTTTATTTTAAATTATCTTAAGATGATTCCAAATTAAAAATAATAATGCCAACTACGAATTAATTCCCATTTCGTCGCGGAACTTCCTAAATCAGAATTCAGTCTTATAAAGCTTCGAAATAATAATTTTAACCGAATTTATTTTCATATCAATGTGTCGAATGTTTCTTTTTTTTTTTACTTACAAAACACACCCCCTTTTTTCGAAAGTTTTCTTCAACAACAATGGTTTATTTATACATATTGTTGACATAATTTCACTCGCCTGATGTTTTGCAAATCTGATGCTATTTAAATTTTGAAAATATTTTTTTTTTAACAAATTAACAATAACACAAACAAAACAATAATAATATAATCAACCAAAGCAGATTGCAAAAATAAAAAAAACACCAAAATAAATTTGACATACATATATGCATAGTTTTTTGTTGTTTCTCTTGCTTAAAGTTGCTGTTTTTGTTGCTATTATAGAGCGATACACGTGCCAATACCGATGTACGCATATTTGTTGTAGATTTCTTCTAACCGCAATATTTGATGTAAACAACAACATTTGTGATTCTACAAAAAATTTAAAATATAAACAACATAATAAATAATAACATAAAAAAACAACAAATAAAGTAATTACAAAAAATATTTTTTACATATCAGCTGTAAAGTTCTTTTCCATACGCGCTGCTATAGCTGGCTCTGTTACTCATTTTGCACTCATGTTATGAGTAACGTTAAAATTGTTTACATAAATTTCGCAAAAAAAAAAACAAATAAATAAATAAAAAAACAACAGGGTTAAATTCTTCTAAGCTGGCGCTTTTTTTTTGTCAATCTTGTTTTGCTTTAATGTTCTGTCGGCCCTCTCAAACCCTCTCGTCGTTTTGAAGCAGTTCTCAGCTGCTCCTAATTAAAAGCTTTAAGCTGCTTTATCCATTTTTTTCCATCTTGCCTTAAGACTATACATATTTGAATTGAAAATCATCCGTTGAGTTTGAATTATGTAAATATTGGCAAAATGTCGTCATTTGTTACTTCTACCCATTAATACTTTTTATACATACGTACATTTATATATATATGTATGTACATCGATATGTTAGTAATGGAAATGTAAAATGTAAACACATAAACTACACTACAATCTCATAATTAATACAAGCATTATCATTCTTTAAAGCTCAAGTGTAAACATACAGGACTGTTTCTAATGTTTGCTCAGTGAGTACTTAACACATAACTGTGAGAACACATAATACTTAACACGTTCTTTTACAAGCAGGGTACGGAAAGGAGGGTTACATTAAAGCTCTGCAAAGAACCATCCAAGCATGGTATAATGATTTGCAAGGTAGGAGTGACAGTTCTGTTGGCGATTTGGAGTTGTCAAAAACACATTGAAAAAGAGCAAACGAAGAAGCAGAAAACAGATGAAAAGTTAAGCTTTGCATTGATTTGACAACTCCCGATCGCCGCTCGTGAGAAAAAAGGTAGTTGTCAAGGCTACCTTGTAAATTATTGTATCATGCATCCAAGCATACTAGTTATGTGTTGTTTTTTTTTTCTTATATCAATGTGACGTCAAAAGCATAAAGACTAGAGCGAATTATTTCAATAAAACAATAAAAGAAACACTTTATATAAGTGCAATGCATTTTAGTTTTAAATTTATTTCATAAAAAAAAATATAAACATAACAAAGGCATTTTTGTCGACAACTTAATGAAATAAAAACTTAGTTAAAAACAGAGAATGGAAAACCGAACCTTAACGATCGGTTCGTTTTTGATCTGTTCTGCTTTTTTTAAAGAGTGCTATCTTTATTCTTCTTTATTTGTGTATCGCTCTTCGACTCAATCACAAACGCTACTTTTAACACACAGAAAAAAAAAAGAGCGGAACAGAATGGAAGAGTTATGCTATAAAAGCACAAAACATTATTTGCTTTGTTGTGCTTTTTGCTCACCATCGTAAACCAAAACCAAACCGTACCAAATATATCGTTCGTTTCAGCGTTTGTTTCTGCATTGGTTTTGCAGGTTATTGCGATTCTTTTGCAAAACAAATCACTTGTTCAGTGATTTGATTGATTACGTTGAAACATGCCGCGGCCAACAAATACATTACTACATAGTTTTTTTGAAGAAAATAACTAAAATCAAATAATTTGCAAAAATGGCAGCGAAAAAATTATTCATTGACGCATGCCACAGTTTTTCTTTCGAAAACTCTGGCGCCAGTAACAATAGCAATAACAAAATCAATAACATTCCTAAACGAACAACGAACAACTATGATTTTAGAAACTAACTGGAACTTGGTACGGTTTATGTTTACGATGGTGAGCAAAAATCACAACACAGTAAATTCTATTTTATGCTCGTACAACACAACGATACCATTCTGTTCCGGTCACTCATTTTTGCAGGATGGTGGTAGTGCTTGTGTTTGAATCAAAGAGCTTCAAACGGAATGGAGAGAGAATAAGTTTTTGATCGCTTATGTAGCGCTACGCATTAGGTACGGTTTTTTTCCACTCTCTGGTTAAAAATGAATACAATACAAGTACCTTATATAAAGTTATCGATTCACAGAAACCATATCCATTGCACCATTACTTTTTTTTAGTAGCATAGAAAAAGTAAATGCACCACGAGTTTAACACAAAGAGAACTATCTGCAATATCCATTTTGAATGGATATATAGAATTAAAAAAAGAGTTAAAACAGTTGTTACTCTGGTTAGTGGAACCGATAAAGAGAAGAAAACTTATACTGCAATGAGAGCCAGAGAAAGTGATCGTTGTTGTATTTGTACCAATAATATCAAGCTCTTACTTGTTTTATCTGTTTGTACAAGCAGAATGGATGGTTCTCTGCGGACCTTTAGGTTACATGCATTTATATTGGCCGCATTCAGCGGAGTCAACTGTTGTGAACTATTATGGTAGCGATACCTTAGTAAGTGATGTTTTTCTCTGAATGTGTTGTTACTCTAAGCGTCAGAAAAGTTGTCAAAGTTTAGAGTTTAGAGCATGGTATAAGATCCCAGGTAGACTCATTAGAATGACAGAAAAAATTCTTAGCCATTTAATGTCAAAATATAGTCCTGCCATATCTCTTTAAAAACTATACTTTACTGAAGCTAAGTAGTATTTCTCAAAACAGTCTTCGAAAGCAAATAAGTAAACATAAACAAAAGCTCAAGTCATTTATACATATTAGTATGTTTTAAATTATATAACATAAACAAAAGCTATAGCATTTTTACATATAATTTTATTTTTATCCGACAATAAAATCACAACAATTTCGTCCCTCAAAATCTTACAAAATTTAACAAGTGGCAATGTTCACTCCGAGTTTGACATAACATGGATATCAATTTCTCGGAACTCAGCTCTAATGTGTTTGTGTGTGGGTTCTTATTCTTAGAGTCAAAGTTTAACCCTTAACTTTTCTGAACAAAAAACGAAAAGATTATATTTCTCTCATTTGAGTCTCGTTCTCTAACGCTCAGTACATTTCAAGCTTTCAGGTGTGTGAATGCTTCGCATTGATCAGTCGTGTCGTTATTTAATGCGTTAAAAAAAAAAAAAAAAAACACAAACTTGTAATTACATTTTTTGAGGTGTACTAGTTAAGGGTTAAAGCACTCAATAGTTGTGTTCATGTAGTATACAATTTTTTCGCTCGATTTGATAGCGTCCGCTACCTGATCAGTTTTACACTGAACAGTTTACACAACTGTTGCCAACTGTTGACTCCGCTGAATGCGGCCAATATGTTCGTTCTTTCCTATATATTTTACATGACATTTTTGAGCTGTCAAGTATTATTTTACCGAGTTGTTGCTTAGTGTCCGTACTCAGTTTTTATTTTCTGTTTATCGAATTTTCTCTGTTAACCACTTTTTGTTTTGTTTTTTCTCTTAGAACTAACTTATGTGTTTTCTCTTCTCTTGCAGATCTTTGCTCAGTACTAAGAGCTGTTGGCACAGCTCGAAGTGGTATTCTGTAAAACCACTTCATCCTATTAAACCACCACACAGGCACGCTGACAACATTGTCCGCGTTATACAATGACTGAAAATCAACTCTTTTCTATGTCGGCAGATCTATTCGACACCTCATCCAACAGTAGCAATCCGTTAAAGTTCGATTTGTATTCGTTTGGTTTGGGCAACAATAGCAACAGTTCAAGTGGTGGACTCTTTGTTAGTACACTGCATACGCTGTGTCCAACATCGCTGCAACAGCAACAACAACAACATCAACAGCAACAGCAAGCTTCAGTTACCATCAGCACTAGCAGCACGTCCAATAACACCCAAAGCACAACCAACAACAGCAACTCGTTTCAGAATAGCAACCTGGGCAGCAGCAATCTTATGCTGACTAATGCCATAACAATACCTCGAAGCAACAATCCCAATCAGAGTCATAATACGTATCTCGACGATCTACACTATCAGCCTAGCCCCAGTCCACAACATCTCAGCAACTATCATAATCATCACCACCAAATGATGGCCTCCTCACATCATCAGCAGCAGTCGCAGCAACAGCAACAGCAACATCGCTTTATGTCCGATCTTTCCGACTATGGATTGGATGCTTTGGATTCCTCACCGTTGTCGCCAACGCTACTGCAAGATGTTAGCCTTAGCGCTGCCTCGCCACTTAACAACTCAATGCATAGCATCACACCGAATGGTAATGTTTCCTCCACAGGTTTCTATACCAACGGAGCCTCACCCATTAGCAACAGCGCCGACAGTAGCGTCGTTGGCAGCGCCAATATTGACTCTGCTACCAATAGCGTTTCCGATGCTCTAACTCTTAATGCCGCTGGCGGCAATAATGGCGATGACGTCAACCATACGCTCATCTATGAGGTACAGGTAACGCCCAATTCTAACACCATGTGGAGTGATATAGGCAGCGCCATAATAACAACCAAGAATGAACCTTTTAACCTCGAAGACGACTACATTTTTCCCATTGACAAGGCTGAAATACAGGCTAGTTTCTCTGACTTAAATGATGCACATCTGTTGGAGGTCATCGGCAACATTGAGGATTTCTTGCCTACAGCTGGTGGCACACACACGGAATATCTTTTGTCGCCGCAAAGCAGCAGTAGCTTGCAAAACATTAATAGTCCAGCAGCTTCTCCGGGAGGCCCACCAATACAATTGCTACAACATCAACAACAGCAACAACATCAAATGCAGCAGCATCAACAACACCAACAGCATGAACAGGACAACGCTTCACGTGGTCTACAGTCGCTGCAACACTCGCACAATTCGTCGCAACAGCATCAGAGCAGTGGCGGCGCCATGCACCATACACACCATCACCACAGTTCCTCTAGTCCCTATGAAATCTACCATAGCACGCCGAATAAGCCGCAGCTGAGCAGCTCCGGTTCTACTACATTTTCACCGGGCAGCCAGGTGAGTTTAGACCTTCAAATTGCTTTACTGTATCGCTTAATAACTCTGTCAACTTTACAGTCGTCCCACTCACCACTGCTGATCAATTCCATAACGCCACCGCCGCATGCCAATCGCTCGCAATATCAGCAGAACATAGTTAAATCGCGTAACATGCAAGAACTGCTCAAGAAGGAGTTCTCAATGTCGCCCGATCGTAGCAGCAGCTCCACTGCGCTACTTGGCCAATCTATGCCCGCTGGCTCGCACATACTGCTCTCTGGCAATGCGCTGAGTCCTAGCAGTGGGAGCAGCGGTTTTGGTAGTGCCACTGGCAGCAGCAGTGTGCGCAAATCTATTGGCTATCAGAACGATGCCTCAATGTCACGTCTATCGTCTTCGGCTCCCACGCATCTTGGCATCGAACACATCTGGGTGCGTCGTGAACCGCGCCAGCATTTACTTTCTACAGGCTCCCTCGCCGAAGCTGATTCATTCTCTTCGTTGAGCACTGCGAGCGTGTTGTCGCCTGATGGCATCGATCTGTCGCAGGATGATGACGAGGACGGCTCTACGGACTTCAACAGCGACTATCAAGACGACTTTTCAAGTGATGGTGTGCATTCAAAATAATTTTCTTATTCATTTATTAAACACACTCATTTATCTCGCTTAGGATCTGATAACGAGGATGACCCACGCAACCTCACGGCCAGTCAGCTATCTTCAAGCAAAGGCAAAGAGCGCTTCTTTTGGCAATACAACGTACAGGCCAAGGGGCCCAAAGGCAAACGTCTTGTGTTCCAATCAAAACTCGAAGATCCACACGTGCTGAACGAAGTCACCGATCCGGTCTTTAGTCCAAATTGTTCAGTGCGCGGTATCAAGGTATTTAAAGTAAATACAACCAATTTGGACACGTCCAAAATGTGACTTCATTCATTCTGAAATAGGAATTGATTGCAGTTGAAAGATTTGTGCCTTGAATTTAATATTTTGCTTTTGTTTTTTTTTTTTTTGATTTTGCTTACAGCACAGCGGTAAGGCACGCAAAGGTGATGGCAATGATTTGACACCAAATCCACGTAAGCTGCATAGCATTGGCAAGGAACTGGACAAGTTAAGTCGTACTATCAACGACATGACGCCCGTGTCGGAGCTGCCATTCAATGTTCGTCCGAAATCGCGCAAGGAAAAAAATAAACTGGCATCGCGTGCTTGTCGGCTGAAGAAGAAGGCGCAGCATGAGGCCAACAAAATAAAATTATTTGGACTGGAAATTGAGCACAGTAAGTGGGAAAAGAGATGATTGGATGGGCTGGTGTGGTTGTGTCTAAAGAGTTAACCTCAAACTTTTTGATTTTTCCAAAAAGAAAATAGAGCTAAACCTGTTTTTATGCGCTTTTTTAGCGTTTTTTTTTTGTTTTTGTTTGAGCGACGCTTTTATACCTTAATTAGAAGACGTCGGGGGAAAAATAACAACAAGGATGTTATTGAAACATTCAAATGTTTGAAATAAAGCTCTGCACAGAACCATCCAGGCATAGCAGTTATGTGTTTTTATTTTTTTTTTTTTTATTAACTTGTATCGGTTTCGCTCTCTAAGCATTGAGTATGCATGGAATATTTCTCTTAAACATAACGATAGAACGTGTATGAGAGAGTGAAATTATCAAGCATCAAGAATAATAGTTTGAGAACATACGCAAGAAACAGATATATCGGTAATATTGTTTAAGGTCGGCGCTAATATAATCAGACTTTTAATCAGAAGCGCCAACTTCAAAGCTTTTGTATGCATAAAGAAATTAATATTTTTATGAAAATAAAACAAATTAGAAAAAAATTCAAAAATAATAAGTTTTCCAATGTAATAATATGTTTAAATAAATTGTCAAATACAGCCATGGACACATAAATAGCACAAATGTCAACTTATTTTTTAAACGTTTCGTTTGACACCTAATAATGCGTTCATTATCTGTAGTTATAGTTTTTTGAGACTCCAGTGTGACGTTGTTTAAAACTCCGAGAAAGATGTACCGTTACTTACTTTTATTTGTTCAGGCCATCTCTTTTTGTATAGTCATGTACGATCTGCTGTGGTCATATAAATAGCACACATGTTAGTTGGTGAATAAAAGTTAATAAAATCGGGTGTTTGTAAAAATTTTAGAGTTTATTCTAAATAAAATGGGTCTTGGTAAACATTGTAGCACTGAAAAAAGGTCTATAATTCACGAACTAAGTCGAAAAGGCAAAAAACCATCTGAAATCGCGGATATTCTCAAAATTTCGCGAGAAATGGTCTATAACGCACTCAAGCTGGTGACATCAAATGGTTCAAATAATTTCGAGAATAAGCCGCGCAATCCTAGACCGCGTAAAACCACCGCATCTACTGAAAGACTTATAGATCGCAAAAGTAAGGAAATAAATGAAGAAAATAACCTTAATGGTACAAGAAAACTAGTATCTAGGAGACTACATGAAGCTCATCTTTATGGACGCATTAGCCGAAGAAAGCCGCTCTTAACAAAAAAAAATTTAAAGGATCGCTTAGCGTTTGCAAGGGCCCATGTGAATAAAGAAGACCAATTTTTGAAGAACGTGCTCTGGACTGACGATACTAAATTTAATAGGGTTGGACCAGATGGAAAAACTTTTGTTCGGCTCCCCAAACGGCAAGAGTTGAATCCGAAGTACACAAAAAATCATTAAAGCGTGGATGAGATAATTTAATGGCTTGGGGAGCTTTTTCCTGGCATGCGTTGGGCCAATTTTTCGTATACCAGGAGTAATGGACAAAAATATGTATTTAGATATTCTTAATAACCAGCTGGAACCATTTGCATTTGAGAACATGCCTATTAGGTGAACTTTTTTTATGCACGATAATGATCCAAAACACACGGCAAAGGTTGTGATTGATTGGCTAAAAAAGGAAAAAATAAATATTTTGAATTGGCCGGCTCAAAGCAAAGAACTCAATCCCATAGAAAATTTATGAAATGATGTGAAGGTCAGCATAAGCAACGAAAATTTCTCGAAATTTAGATGAGTTAAGGAGGGTAATTGAGAAGGCTTGGTATTCTATTCTGAAAAATAGGGTCAGGAAACTTGTGGAGAGTATGGAACGAAGATGTCGGGCTGTTTTGGCCAATACGGTATACAGTGTCAGGTACTAGTAAGCATATTCGTAAGCTCATTGTAAAATAAGAAGAAATTACTATGTCTTTTTTTTTTCAGAAACCAAATTGTGCTATTTATACGTCCACCTCATCTAAGTTGCAATTTCAGATTTTTCATTAATTTTCTAATTTTTAAATCGTAATTATAAAGTTGCTACTGATTTTAAGTTTTAAATGCTTGAACTCAAATACCATGAAATAAATTCTTGTTTTCCTCTATGTATTTTATTTAAATTTAAGTGAAACACCCTACATGTATTTTTGTGCTATTTATGTGTCTATGGCTGTATGTCTAAGAAATTAAAAGGAACATTTTAAAATTAGTTTTTACTCTGTAGTGTTTTTGCAGTCGGTTTTTTTTTAAAAAAGTTTTTATATCGGCCTTTTTAGAGAATATGATAAATTTTCGAAAAAAGTGTATAAACTACATAAATACTATTGTTCTTAAAAAATTTGTTCTATTAAATTCTGAAAGTTTGTTGGTTATTTCAAATATCTGTTTCTTAAATTTAAATTAGATGTCACGTGTTTTGAAATAATTATACCCATTCTTGTAACGAGTTTTATTACCCTTGTTTATTCGAGATATAGTGTTTTTCTAATATTGCCACGCCCATTTGTCGAATAACGCCCACTTTCTTGACCGTTATTTGTAATAATTGTGGCTACCTCTGTACTTTATTTCAGTACCCAGCGTCAATATGAACTGAGATAGTGTTTATCTATTGTTGCCGCGCCCATTTGTCAAATAACGCCTACTTTATTGACCGTTATTTTTAATAATTCTGCCTAACCCTGTACTACAAAAAATTATAGTGCCCTAGTGTCAATATTATTCGAGATACGCTGTTTTTCTAATATTGCCATGCCCAGTAGTCGAATACCGCCCACTTTATTGACCGTAATGCCTACCCCTATACCAAATTGCAGTACCATAGTACAAATATTATGCGAGATGTACTCTTTTTCTAATATTGCCACGCCCATTTGTCAAATAACGCCCATTTTCTTGACCGTAATTTGTATTAACTGTGGTACCCCTACACTAAATTGCAGTACACTAGTGTCAATATTATTCGAGATACAGTGTTGTTCTAATATTGCCACGCCCATTTGTCGAATAACGCCCACTTTATTGACCATAATTTGTAATAATAATGCCTAGCCCTATACTAAATTGCAGTACTCTAGTCTCAAAATTATTCAAGATACACTGTTTTTCTAATATTGTCACTCCCAGTAGTCGAATACCTCCCGCTTTATTGACCGTAATTTATTCTAATAATGCCTACCCCTATACCAAATTGCAGTACCATAGTATAAATATTATGCGAGATATACTCTTTTTCTAATATTGCCACGCCCATTTGTTAAATAACGCCCATTTTCTTCACCGTAATTTGTATTAACTGTGTCTACCCCTACACTAAATTGCAGTACACTAGTGTCAATATTATTCGAGGTACAGTATTTTTCTAATATGGCCACGCCCATTTGTCAGATAACGCCCACTTTATTGACCATTTGCTTGCCGGTAATTTATAATAATTGTGCCTACCCCTACACTAAATTGCATTACCCTAGTGTCAATATTATTCGAGATACAGTTGTATCTAGTATTGCAAGATCTAGTATTGCAAGATCTAGTATTGCAAGATCTAGTATTGCCACGCCCAGTCCTCGAATATTGCCCACTTTTTGACGGGCACCTCCATGCTTATGATATCTATCTGTTCATTAAAAATTATGGCAATCAGGTATATGGTTTAGGAGTTATCGATGTACAAACATTTAAAAAAAAAAAGAAAAAAACAAAGAAACCGACTAACTTGAGAACCTCCTCCTTTTTGAAGTCGGTAAGAGTTAAAACAGTTACTCTGCTTAGTGGAGCCGATACAGAGAAAAAAATCTTACACTATAATGAGAGCCAGAGAAAGAGATCATACGCTCTCTGCTCAATCCAGAACATGTAAGCATAAGTTAAGCTCTACTCGTTTTTGTATTTGTACCAATAATATCAAGTTTTTACTTGTTTATACTGTTTGTACAAGTAGAATGGATGCTTCTCTGCAGAGCTTTAGTTTGAATAACCAACTGAATACGTAATTTTCTAAACATTCCGTAAAAAGTGTTTCAATTAGCAGTGCTTTAGTTTTAAGGCTCGTAATACGAAGCTCTGATGATGCGATGCCATGGTTGAAATGCTACAACGCTTTTAAAAAGTAGTGATGCTTCAGGATTGATGCAAAACTAAAAATAGGATTTGAGATCATTAAACAGTAATAGACCAACCATAGCTCAACTTGCCAATGTTTTCAACGGTCGATTCCGATTATGGGAATCTCCTAGGTAATAAAAAGAATGAGATTGTATTTCGTTGCAAAATACTGCTCAACAAAACTGCTGTTAAGTTTATAACAACAATTTTCATTGCACAGTTTTTGCATCTTGCTGGCGATGCAAAGAAGAATACAAGTTAAAAAATAAGAAAAAACGAAGATTGGAAATGAGCATGTGATAAGTTTTCGTTAGTTTTGACATTTTTGAAGTGAAACTTTTATAGCCGCGTATACAACAATACGGTGAGCTAGAGGGGGGTAAAAAACCAATGTAACGAAATTGTTCTTATGAAAACAACAACAACACAGCAATAGTTATATAAAAACGAAAAAAATTGCTATTTAACACATTTTTGCTTCCATTGAGGATTGAACACAGTATGCTGTGATCCGTAGGCGGCTCTTCTATCCACTCGACCACGAAATCATATTTAGTTGCGTAGCTCAAACTCATCTTAAATCAACAATCATAGTACAAGATCCCATCATAGTACAAGATTCATTCGAAAAACAGATGGGTGTAGGTTGTTCTATCCTATGGATTCTGTGCTAATATGACAGGAATTCCTGATAGAAAGAAATTACAGAAAATTAAAGATATACTTTTTCTTGCTGTCGGACGCAAATAAGAATTTAAAAATAAAGATTTCATTACACTAATGTAACTGTTAACACAAACTGAAACTTTGTTCATCTAAAAAAACAAAAAAAAAAAATCTAAGCTTGAGTAAAAATCTTCTGAATACTTCCTAAAATATGTATCATTGAATAAAGTTTTATATAAAAAATTATACAAGAAAATAGAATTTTCAAGGCTTTCAAAAAAGCTCTTTCAAGAAAAGCATGAATAATTACTTTTATACAAGGCCTTTTCATGTTTAGCATGAATAACTTCAAATATTTAGGTGAAATTGTTATCTGGGTTAACAACCGACTAAAATCATACCCTTGGAAAAATAAAACAAATTTGTAAAGGCATTAAGATGTAAAAGTTTTTTAAACTTTGTGGCACATTATAGCACAAAGCGAGCACATCGCAGCACAATATACGAATTACTGAAAAAATATGTGTGGAACTTATCAATCAGCTAAAATCGTGTACTTAGAATCATTTCTCTTTTCCAATGTAGCTCCTTGTAGCACACTTCGAGCACATTACAGCACATATTTTGTTTGTTTTTTTTTTTTTTTTTAAATCAAAAAGAACGGGGCTAACTTTAGGCACATGAAAAGTAATCAAACATAAGCTTCAAACTAAGCTAAACTAAATTTTTTTTTTCTTACAGAGAGGCTTTTGACAGGCATTGCCGATATAAAGCATACACTGGCTCACAAATATCATAATCGCAATGTTGGCGAACCTAATGAAGAGATCGATCAGCAAATCGAAGTAATCTACAAAACCGCCAATAGTGAGCAACAACACAGGATAGTTTTATTGAATTTTATTAATTAAAAATACCATTACTACTTTCAGCTGGCATACGCATAGCTGGTGGCACTACGGACTTTGTCAACAAAGTGCTCGATAAGATCAAGAGTGGTATTCCAAATGGCGGTTTAGAGGAGCTGAGAAATACATAGGGACACGCCAAAAAGTGCGTCAGTTTGTTGGATGGTAAAGAAGCCAAAACGCGTATGGAAAAAGTGAATGAGGAATATGATGATGATGATAATGCTGACGACGACAACGACTTCGATGAGGAGGCGACAGAAGTGGAGGAGTAATACTAGTAGTGGTAGTAGTAGTGGTAGTACTAGTAGTAATGCATGATGAAGGCAGGCTGAAAATTGTTAATGAATCACGTCAATAGATTCCATTAACTATAGAGTAAAGAAAGAGGCAACGTTCTATTTTGTTCTTTTAAATAGCTTGTTATACTAAACAACATAGCTAGCTAGTTATAAATAAGTTGATATTTGTTACTTTGGGAAAACACATGTTTATGAAAAAACAAAGCTACCTGTTTTACCTGCTTAATGTGTAAGAGTTTTAATATTTTTTTTTAGTTTTTTTTTTTTTTTGTATTAAGATTTTCTTAAAAAAGTGATGTTTTACTTTTGGTTTTTTTTTTTTAAATAGTTCTTCTATGAAAATATTTAATTTTCGTTTTTTGTTAATTTTAGCAATGTTGTGTTTAAAATGAAATTTTATTTAAGCTACATTTTTCTATATTTTATATTTATATAAATATTAATAACTGTTAACTATATAAAAAAAAAACTATATAATAATGAAATAATCTGCCAAGCGCTACGAATAACTTGCGAGTTAGTAACGAACGAAGTACACGAAAATGAAAAAAAAAAATAACGCATGAATTAAAACAAAATTTTTAAAATATACACACACACACACACACAAATAGATATACATTTAAACATCCATACATGCATACAAACATATATAGAGAAAACAAGGTGATATATTCTTAATTTTTTTTACTAATATTTTGCATATATTTATACTTACACATACATATATATAAATATATATGCACATTGTTGTTTGTCAGTTACAAGTTTAACACAACAACAATTAAAATTCAAATAAAATTTATTTAAACTACGCTGCTAGGCATCATTTTTATATATATAAAACATAATTTGTGTTAAAGCATATAAACAACATAAATATATATATATATATATATGTTTAAATTTTATACGTAAACAGCGTTTTATACTTTTAAAAAAAAAATTATACTACAAATGTGAAAAATTGTTTTGTTAAATCTAAGCACAAAACATTTAAAATTTGTCAAAAAAAGTTTTTTTTTTCAAATTCAACAACAACATAGTTAAGCGGGAAATTTTCTATAGTTTTAAGAACACACACACACACACATATGTATAAAAGTGTTAAGTTATTTAAACATATTAAAACAAAAATATAATTATATGCTTAACATATAAGTAAACAGATGTAAAAAAATATGCTTAAAACAAAGCCTTAGTTTATTAAGCTTATTTATACAAGAACTACAACAACAACAACAACAACAAATAGGAGGGTTTCATCAAATTATTTATTTATAAGTAAAAACAATACAACAAAAAAAAAATCAAAAAAAAAAAAACACAAAGAAAGAAACTTATCAGTTCTGCGTTTTATTTATTATTTTCATTAAGTTTTCAGTAATTTATTTTGATTTTGAAGCCAATAATGTTACGAGTTATTGAACTGAATGCTTGCTAAACTCCAGCGTTATTGTCAATATTTTTTAACGTTTTTAATCATTTTTAGATTTAATTTTGTTATTTATACATTTTCAATACTTATTTTTGTTTTTTTTTTTTTTTTCTTTGAAGTGGAATGCTTATCGATGGGCAGAAAGCTTAACTAAGCTTAGGAGGTGTTCATACGTCAGTCAAATGATTGAATCAATCAAAATTTGTTGTTGCTTTCCTATGTAAAAAAAAATTAACCTTATCTCAGAGCGAAAATGAACTCCAAAATCTTCTCTCGTCAGTCAAAATTTTGATTGAGCTCCAGACCTGCATCAATCAGTCAAAGTCTTTTAGTAGGCAATTATATCAAGAAAAGTAGTTAACTGGAAACAAACGTAGTTTTTTGCAGAGAAATGGAGGTAATCTGAAATCCTTGCGAACTTGTTTCTTCAGTTCCTGCCATAATTTCATTAATTCTATTATTTTTTTATGACGTGCATCCGATGGTCATCCAAATAGGTATAATTTCTAGCGTATTGATTTCCTATTGTGATCAATTTTAATCCTAAAATATCAACTATATTTCCGCTATTGTTTTCCATTTTGTATAATTTCCATGCACAAAACAACTCAATTAAAGAATAACCAAAATAAAGTGATGCACACAGCACGATACGAATTCACAAAATAGTAGGTAGCAGAAAAGTAACAAATGCCTGCGTCGGAGCTTCAACCAAAAAAAATAGTGTGTGAGCAAGCGTCAATCAAAATTTTCAGAGAGAGTAAAAAATCGCGATATACTTTAATTATTTGACTGACATGTGAACATCTACTTACTTAACCCTATGTCCACACCAGAGAACTGCATTGAGTCGCTTTTTTAGCTCTCAAAGGCACTGTTTACACGTCATTCAAATTGAGGGATCATTCAGAATTTGTTGTTTTCCCAGCGAAAAAAAAGATGAACTCTCTGCGAGAGCGGAAATGAACTTTCAACACTTCATCGCATCAATCAAAATTTTGATGGAGCTCAAGACCTGCATCAATCAATCACAGGGTTGCATGATCAACTTTTCTGTTACTTACAACAAAACTTTTAGTCGGCATCGGCCATTCAATCAAAAAATCACGTGTGAACAGCTATTCAATCAAATATCTCGAAGAGAGTAAAAGAACAAAAAAAAAAACGCCATATTCTTCATTCAATTTGAATGACGTATAAACTCTGCCCATTGTTCATTAATATAGGTTAAGTCACTTGAGAGAAGCTCGGTCGAATTGTCAGAATGGATAAAAGGAAATCAGGAAAAAAAAAACTTGAGTCTGTACAATTTTTAGTTAACAGCTACTTTGACAGTTCGAGCAAAGGCGGAAAAAGAGTGCTTTTCTCGCAAGTGACTTAACCTTTATTAATGAACCTTGACTCTGCCAAAGTATACTCATAAAAAATGAGTATTATTAAATATTCAATCCTCAACACATGGCAGAATTATAAGGTATGGTCATTACGGAGAGGAATGGAGTAGAAAGCAGAATAAAGCTACATTGATGTCAAAATCAGCTGTTCATCTCGAATTTCTTTATGCTCACGTTTCGCAGTTGTTTTTAGGTTAAAACTGTTACAGGTTTTTTTGCAATTTTAAGACTTCTTTCACATTTTATAGTTTTTATTACACTTTTTTTATAATATTTTCACTCAAATTAGCACAAGTTCAACACCCGCGACCGCACTGTTTGCAACTTGGAAACATAAAATATTTTCTACATTTGCAATTTCTACGAAATTCGTCGTTTTGACATTAATGTTGCTTCTCATTATCCGCTCTTCGTTGACGCGTGAGAGCACTTAGTATCATGGCCCTACCTTATCATTGTATCATGGATTAAGTCACTTGAGGGAAGCTCGGTCATACTGTCAGAATGGATGAAAGGAAATCAAGAAAAAAAACACGAATCTGTAAAATTTTTAGCTAACAGCTACTTTGACAGTTCGAGCAAAGGCGAAAAAAGAGTGCTTTTCTCTCAAGTGACTTAACCTATATTAATGAACCTTGATCGCATCCATGATTCAATTATTATAAGGTTATCCAGATATTTGACGTCTTCTCACAAGAATAATAATGTATACTCTTATTTGAAGAGGATAGCAAAAGAGCAATTTTTTAATGACATAAAAATCTCGAAGTTGCATGAATATCTGACTTTTTCGTAGTACAAAATACTTAAGATACATTTGACTACTACGTTTTCTACTACCTGTTTGCTTTGAACAAAACTTATATTATGAGCTTTTAAAAAAATATGATTTGTGTATGCAAAACACATTTTGAAAAGAATTTGTATGAATATTTTTTGGTTAAGTTTGAAATTTATGAATCAAAAATGATATTTTTAATTTGAACATGAATTTCCTTTTTATTCTAAAATTGGTCTTTGTTACCATAAAGTTATTTTATTTTTTTTTATAGAAATCCAACAGCACTGCGTACTTTCGCACTTGCTTACTGCCGAACACATACGACGTATTAAATATCATACATGTTGAAGGCATTGAAGACACAAAGTAATTAGAGAAAAATGGCGCTATAAAAAATTTACACAAATTACCACAAATAGTTTTCATGTCAATACATTTTACTAAAATATTGCACACTTGATTTTTTTTTTTAACACAACCACAGGTATATGGAAAAAGTACTTTAAAAAAAATACAGCAAAACACTGAAACATACTTTTTTTTTGGGACGTCCACAAAACCCTGGCTGTCATTTTTGGCAAGAGAGTAAAAATATTTTTGCTTACATAAAATAAGGGTATGTCAAATATCTGAATCATGATACAGTAATTTACAAGGTAGCCTTGTCAACTACCTTTTTTCTCACGAGCGGCGATCGGGAGTTGTCAAATCAATACAAAGTTTAACTTGTCATCTGTTTTGTTGCTTCTTCGTTTTCTCTTTTCAATGTGTTTTTGACAACTCCAAATCGCCAACAGAACTGTCACTCCTACCTTGTAAATCATTATACCATGATCTGGATAACCTTATAAAGATTGAATCATGTTCGCATCAATCAAAATTTTGATTGAGCTCCAGACCTGCATCAATCAATCATAGGGTTGCATTATCAACTTTTCTGGTACTTATAACAATACTTTAACTCGGCATCGGCAATTCCAACAAAAAATCACGTGTGAACAGCTATTCCAATGTTCATTAATATAGGTTAAGTCACTTGAAAGAAAAGCACTCTTTTTCTGCCTTTGCTCGAACTGTCAAAGTAGCTGTTAGCTAAAAATTGTGCAGATTCAGGTTTTTTTTTTCTTGATTTCCTTTTATCCATTCTGACAGTTCGACCGAGCTTCTCTCAAGTGACTTAACCTGTATTAATGAACCTTGAGCTATTCAATCAAATATCTCGAAGAGAGTAAAAGAGAACAAAAAACATGATATTCTTCATTCAATTTGAATGAGGCGAGGTTGATTTAAAAGATTGTCGCAAGGGAGAGAGCGAGTAGCCATACTTGTCAAATCGAAGTTGACAGCTCATAGAAAATCTGCAAGTGCTTTTTATTATCATCCGTTTTTCTTTCGTAGTCATTCGCAAAATTTGCTGGTTTTGACAATTATGGGTACTGAGAAGAGAGTGCGATCAGCCCTGCGACAATCTTATAAATCAACCTTGGAATGAGGTATACACCAGGGGTGAGCAAAATTATACATTCACATTTTTGTGATTGTATTGCAAAGCTTTTATTTTAATAGTTTGCACTGAACGAAAAGCACGAGTTTGTTCATTCGTACGATCACAGCTTAACGCGAGAATGATAGCTTGTCGTGTTCTATAAGGTTGCGAAATTCCTTAAAAAAGGATTGAAGCAAAAGAAATGCATGTCTTGGTTTCTTTATTGCTCCAATGTGTTTTGAGCTCGACTCAGCAAAAGCGTTCACTATGTTCGCAACCTTAGGCAGTTCGTACAACAACTGATCGTATCGAATGAACAAACAAACGCGCTAATGATATGTTATGGCTGTGATATGGCCGCAACCTTACAGCATGAAGTTCACACAGCGACTGATCGTATTATTTTATTCAGTGTAATAAGTTCTCACCTCGACTAAAAAGCTTATTCAATTGAAAGCTGTCGTATGCGTGTGAAAGCTAACCGCCCATGGGCGGCCTTTTGCGTACTCCTCATATAAAACAACAAATTACACGGCGGAATAAAGCTTCAAATATTACAACTCATATATAAATAATGATTTTAATTCATAATCGTTTTTTTATATACGTTTCATTTTGAATTTTTTGTTCGTTCATCTTTTAACCACAAAACACCCGTGTGCGCCCATGTCAGGGAATATTTTTTTTTGTTATTATCGTCGATTTCTGACTTTATTTAATCATTTTAATATATTAGAAAAATGTTTTCAGTTTTTTTTTTTATACTTACTTTTACATACATTACTTACATTATTTTTATTTATCTCTCGCATTATTTTTAGAAAAAATTAAAATTTTTAATAGTCAAGAGTCCAAAGTTTCTATTTTTAGTTTTAAAGTGACTTTCAGCTATTACATTAAAATCAAGTAGGTTACAAAATTTAGGTTTTTTCGTTTTTTTTTTGCCAAACTTTTATTTAAAAAGAAAATCGTATCTTACAGAAACAGTAAGTTCATTTTGCGTATTATAAAAAAATAAAAATTTAAATTAAAATTTTTAAAAAATCGTACCTTTAAAATTGTGTTCATTATTTGTACTATTTGTTAAAATTTGTTTGAAATTGTTTGAAAAAAAAATTTAATTTGTTTAAAGCTTTTGCTATTATTTGTGTCTAAAAATTAAAATAAAGCTATTTTAAGAATTATTTAAAATTAAGAAAAAAAAAACAAATTATATTAAGAATCGAATAATTTTATGCATGGAACCTAAGAAAGCGGTGATTAAAGTTTCAAACTTACTTGGAAGGCAGCACTTTTTTGTGAAGTATTAGTTAGTTTAGCGGGTTTTTAATAACAAATTGATGGGCGTGGCAAAAGAAGGCAGATAGGATTTTTCAAATTTTACCTAAACTAAGAAACTAGTTTTTAAGATTATAACTATAACTATAATTCAATTGATTAAACTTACAATTAAACTGATAATAATGCCACCATGATACTATGAAAAAATTCCACATACATATACAGACATGTTTTAAAAAGCATAAAATTATAAATAACGAAAAGAATTTAAATAAGAGTCAGCAAAGTAAAAACTAAATTTTAAAATAAGCAGGAAAACGTAAGCCAAGTACAAGCAAATATAATAAGTAACGTATAAGTGAAGAGATCTTCATGAGGAAAGAGCTGAAATAAAATTTTATTTATATAAAAATATATGTAACTATATATATATATACGTATATATATAAGGTTATCATTTGAATTAAGCGATCATATTAGCTGTAAAATTGTAAAACATTTTTTGGAATTTATCACACATTTTTTTTTTTTTTTTTCTAAATCTAAACATTCGCATTACATTTAAGCGGTTTTTCTTACAACAGCACCAAAGTTCCTGCAGTTTAAAAATTGTGTCAAAATAAGTTTTTTAAAAACGAAATATTATTTTTATTTTAAAAAATTTATAATTTTGATTTGAATGTGTTTAAGTTGGTTACACGAAATAGCTTTTGCAAAACATAAAAATATACAAAAAAATTTTTTTTACAGCTTAGATTCGTGTCAACGTGTTAATGTGATGTAAAACTTAAAATACTATAATAATTATTAAGTGTGCTTTTTGAATATAATAATAAACAACTACCTCAAAGAAAAAAAAAAAACTTAAATATGGGTGTAAATAATTTATGAAAAAATACATTAAAAAAAATAAAAACGATATAAAATAAACATCAGCAAAACTGTTTCGTTAAGCAATAACAGCCTAAGTCGGATTTCAATGTTTCGACAAATCTTGCTTCAAAATTTTCAATCGCCATAATAAGTTCTATGAAAGCTTTTTTGGTTTTTGTGCCATAGCCAGTGTTGCCTTTCTGGTACAAACGTACCGAAAGTAGCGATTGGTAGTTTTGTTTTTGTAAAATAGGTTTTGGTAGTTTGGTTGGTTGCTTGAGGCTTTTCTAAAATTTTGGTAAATAAAAATGATGAAACAAATCTTTAAATTTTGAATAAAATTATCTAAAAACTTACTCTTTCAAATTTCGTAGTTTTGGTTCTTTGGTTAGTTTCTTGGAATTTTTTTCGGATTTTGGTAGATAAAAGTAATGAAACAAATCTTTAAATTTTTAATAACATTTTTTTTTTTTTAAACTTGTTCATTACCCTGTCTTTGTTTGAAAATTATGATGAAAAACACTTTTATATTGTTTTCAGAGTTTTTAAAAAAAAATATTACTATTCAGTTATAATCTCAGAGGGTGTATTATTCGTTTTCGCGCTTAAGTGAAAAGGAATAGAATTCTTTTCTGAGAATTCATTTAACACATATTAAAGTATGAAAAAAAAAAAATTTGTTATAATCATTTTGATGTAAAATAGCGCGTCAGAGTCAATCTTTGAAGTATCGCATTTTGAAAACTTTTTCATGGGAGGCGGATTTCTTGTAAAATAAAATAAGACCTGCAACAAAAGAACCTAGTAGAGATATTCACGGGTTGATGCGAAATGGAGTTGCGACGATGTTAAAATGCAAAACTGCGAACTTTTGCATGATTCCAACAACAAACACATTGGAAGCAATTTTGCAACTCTTCTTGAATTACGCACTGCTCATACCTATTGCGAGAACGCACAAGCATTGATGCTAAACAGCTGTTTTATGTTTTGGTTGTTTTCAAATATAGTTGCCATCTGGGTAAAACTTTAGAAAGGTTAAGTTTGTACGTTCTTTTCATTAAATTTTTGTGATTTTCAAATAAGATGCCAATATATGTTCTGTTCATGTGACAATACAATTCGCTAATTGAAGCGAAACACTGAATTGTTGACATGAGTTCTTGAATTGAAATTCGACGCTGTTGCATATCAACGATTCCAGTAATTGAAATTGAACTTTACTGCGTCGCAAAATTTGATGGAATCGGTCATCATCGAACTGTGCTACTACGTCTTCACACCAACTTTTCGATTTTAGTACATAATATTCAATTTCACGCCGAGTTCCTAAGACCCCTTTCACATTGGTCAAGAATTGAAAGCAATGAAAGTGAGAACAAAAGGGAACACGAACAAGTTGACGGTACAGAGACATTGGTACCGTCAATTTTTCTCCCTTTCGTCGCTTCCGATTTGCGGCGAATTGCCCACAAACTCTGAAAATTGAATTCAATTCTTGACCAATGTGAAAGGGGTGTAATACTTTGAATAGGTCTTCATACAGTTTCTCCAATTCTTCGTCCACTAGTTCATCCGCCAGATCCATTGCATTACTGTTTTTTGTAAACATTGTGAACATGTGCGAATTTTTTGTATACAAAACCAAAGACGCATTTCTTTGTATAAATTTCAATATTCTGTAAAGAATTTTCAATAAAATTGTCAATTAAAATGCTTTTAACACATTTTTTGGGCATCTTGAATTTCTTTGACCACTTTTTAACTTTTGATTGACAGTTTAATTTTAACAAAGTTGCAACACTAGAGTTGCAATATTGATGTTCATGCGTTAGTGCGAAAAATGTCTTGCATTTTCACATTTTTGCAATTTGCATCAACCCGTGAATACCCCTAGTAATTTTGAAATCTTTATTATATTGCCTATGGAACTATGCATGGTTATAGATATACGAATTTTATAGAAATGATGCCGTTTTGAAGAATTGAATCAATTTTTGGACAAAAATATCAATAAATTGTTTAAAAGCAAATTTACATTAAACAAAAAAAAAAAAAAAAAAAATAAATACCATCATAGACAATGTCATTAAAAAGCTGCTGCGATTAATGCCACTCAATACAAGCATTTTGTCTTCCCAGTGTGAAAAAAATGGTTTCGTAGAAAACTCATTTAAAGTTTTAATCTATTTCCAAGTTGATTCCAAGCCTGCGCCATAGATTTCGCCAGCCATATTGATGGATGCTTCTTCCTTTTTTTTTTTTTGGATGATTTTATGAATAATCGGAACTTTCAAAATCGTATTCAATTTCTTTTGTTTAAGTTTAAAAATAAATTAATATCTACTCTTTAAAAAAAAAGTTATAAAACGTTTTTGAATACTGTGTATTTTGAAATTAATTTGAGTAGGCTTTTGGAAAAAATGTCGTAGGTTTAAATTTTTCTAAGTGGCAATACTGGTCATAAATGTGGCTGGGATCAGGCTAAAAGCTACAAATTTTCTGTGTTTATGAAGCATTCAAGAACTTTGGTATTAGTTCTGTTATGAGTCGACTTAAGCGGTTTTTGCTTTTGGACACAGTAGTTATATAACAGTTTTTTTAAATTCAAATTCAAACTTTAACACTTTAAATTCAACTATTTAGGCCCTGTGCGAGTTGATCTAAATACGATCTTAACTAAATTGTGCCGATAAAACAGTGCTTCCTAAATAATTTCGATAGACTCCGAGCTACCTAAATGCTTCCTAAAATAATGACATTTTCTAAGAGTAAATAATATGTAATGACATTTCTTAACCTAAAAATTAAAATTTCTTTAATTTCTTCACATGGATTACGAAATTTTAGGAAACACTATTTTATCGACACAATTTTGTTTGGGTCGTATTTAGATCAACTCGCACATGATACAATAATTTGCAAGGTAGCCTTGACAGCTACCTTTTTTTTGCACGAGCGGCGATCGGGAGTTGTCAAAGTTTAACTTTTCATCTTTTTTGCTGCTTCTTCGTTTTCTCTTTTTCAATGTCTGTTTGACAACTCCAAATCGCCAACAGAACTGTCACTCCTACCTTGTAAATCATTATACCATGAACTCGCACAGGGCCTTAAGTCCAGATTATAATACACGGATCGGAACGGAGTCTAATGTCATCGTAGCGTGGCGAAACGCTAACAAACGGTGTAGCAATTATAATAGCAACCGCAGAAGAATTTGTTTTTTTGCTTAAAAATTTCTTATATCACAACAAACTACATTAAATGTTCTTATATTAGTATTTTTAAGCATCAATTCAATAAAAATTTATAAAAAATCCAATAAACAAAACAAATACAGAATAAATAAAATTACTGCAAATGTCAATAAACCGAACGTAGCGAAAAAATCAAACTTCTGTAGATCTCAACGTCTCGTGCAGCTTCGTTCCGACTTATTACAAACGCTCACATAAGAAATTCATACAATAGATCGAAAAGTGACATTTCTCAACGTTCTACAACGTTCCGTTCCGTTTATTATAATCAGCTCTTTACATATCAAATTCAACAAGTTGAGTAAAGTTTTGACTTGTATAATGTCGAATTGGAAATTGTAAAAGTTTGAATTTAAAGTAAAAAAACGGGTATTAAAAATATTTTTACTTTTCATAAAAATGTTCCATCAGGGATGTATTCAAATATAATACACAAGAACAAACATAAAATATCAATAATGCTTTAAATCAGAGGAAAAAAGATATATAATTTTTATGATCATTGCCAAATATATCATATATATTTTTTTAATTCATCCCTAGCAATACAAAATTATTGTAAAAATAAACTTTTAAAATACAGTGAAACTCAGTTTTTATGCAGTTTTTGAGCGTTTTTCGTTTTTTTTGCACACTATACAATAAAACCGGTTTCGTTGTGCAAGTAAATTTAATTTATTTTTGTTTGGAAAACGATTTCTAGCTATGTTTAACGTAAGGTTTTCATAAAATTCTTAAAAAAAATATTCTAAACAATATATTTTTTATAGTCACCTTTGAAGTCTTAGGCTATTTTTTTGTTGTTAGTTTTTTTTAATGCATTACCTTAAATTCGCACAAAAACCGGTTTGACTATATTCACATGAATTTTCATACAAATTTTCCAAGAAAAGTAATAAAATGTTTAACCATTTAATACTGAAAAAAAAAACTGTAAGCTTGACATATGTGCTATCAACTATTTTTACTTTTAAAGTAAAAACAATTAAAACTGAACAAAACTAATGTTTAAAACACAAAAAAAAAAAAAAAACAATTCACAACTGTGTTGAAAATTTCAAATACAAACCAAGTTTAACTGTATTCTGAACATATATTTTTATAAATATTTCATTAAAATTAAGCCATGTATAAAATACATAATAAAAAATTTTGACTATATTTTTAACTTTAACTCACTATTTATCATATTTATTATACATACATAAACATAAAATTTTAAAAATTAAAAAAAAAAAATATAAATAATATATATAATGCATATTTACATATATAAATAAAACCTGTAAAAAGCAACGAAATTTCAAGTTTTTAAATTTTTTAATTTCAATTAAAGGGACACCCTAGCATCACATTTAAGCATCACACCCTAGCTGCTCAGCTAAATTGCGACCAATCACTAAGCACTTGAACTTTAATAAAAGTACGTCAGTTTTTGTTTGTGCTTATCTTCACAGCAGCTTATAAAGTTCTCTCTCAAGTTCATCATAAAACTGCTTAAATAATAACATTGATTAATAAAAAAGCTCAGCTCAGTGTATAAAAAAAATTAAAACAAACAACATGTCATGTGTTGTTGACAAAGTTTCTCTTTATCACAATCTTCTTATTGATATATTTCTGAAAAAAAACTTTAACAAAAAAATGTGGAACGCTTCACGATTTTGCGTGTCATCCTTGCGCAGGGGCCATGCTAATCTTCTCTGTATCGTTCCAATTTTAGTATATGTTCTGCCGAAGCAAGAACAAATGTATTGTAGAAAATGTTATATACATACTCACCTCATGTCGAAAAAGGTACAGCGAACTACTATAAGCAACCTCAAAGCAAAAAAAGAAGCAGTCAAACGAGTATCCAACGCAAGCTAAAAATAACAAAACGCAGGCAAAAATAATCCCTCACTCATTTTTGTACTGCTGCTTGTGTGTTATGCTTAGTATCGAAATAAGAAAAGATTTACACGGCAGCAATTCGCTGGGATCCAGGTTCGAATTCTGCCAGCGGCAAACATTTTTTTTTAGTATGTTTTTTTTTTTTAAATATTTTCACGACATATGGAATAATTAGGTTTTTTTTTTTTTAATTATATATGTATTAATCCTTAGTTTATAACATTTTAATTATTTATTGGTGTAGAAGTAGGTTTGTGACATACAAACATACCTATAATTGATGAAATAATTTAGGAAAAAAAAATATTTCATTATGTTTAACCATTATTTTCTAAGGAAATACAAAATACAAAACTCTTTTTGTTTAATGTAAATGGAAAAACAAAGAATATTAACATGTTTAGGAGAAATAATAATGGACTGCAAGATGCTATACAATTACGGTGACCATCTATTGCGAATTATGTATGTATATAGCACAGTTCTGACTTTTTCTCTTTGATATTTTGTGATTATATATTTATGTTATAGTTGCACTCATCTTATGAAATCTTTCTGTCAAAAACAAATATGAAAAAAAAAAATTAAAGAGAACAAGCAAAGCTTTATTAATGATAAAGTTTCGCGTTCTTGTACCGAAATCAGAATTTATAATCAGTACTTTGCGATCGTTCTAAGCAAGTGTCTGCAAATTTGAACCCTTAACTGTGGTGCATTTATGTAACTATTCTCTACTAGTTTTTTCTCAACTGGTTGAGATTGTGACGTCACAATGACGACATTCTCAACTAGAGCGTTCCATGATACAATTATAAGGTAGGATAAGGAGATTTACCATACCGACTTGGAATGTCAAAATTATAAAATACTGTGCTTGCCGTATCTAAAAAAACCATAATATCCACGAAAAATCCATGATTGTTCTTTGCAATTTTGATAGATTACTTAGTTGTGGCGACATGCTATAACCTCATTAACTTCGATATTAAACGATTCGTCGAAAATTGGTATATTTTAACACATTCGACAGGCGATAATTTTGATATAATATCGCTGTTTTCTTTTTTCAGATAATTTTTTAATTTTTTTTTAAGGCACTACATACTTTAATATTCATATTTCGCTTCGACAGTAAAGTTATTAAATGTAGCCACTGGCAAATGAACATTATTTTATTATTAAAAAAGTTTTGATGTTTTTGGGGTTTTCCCATTCGCTATAAAATCGTTCTATGATGCACTTTAGTTCTTGTAATTTGTGAATATATGTAATTATTAATCTATATACAGTGAGAGTCAAAAATTAGTATACAGAGGATAACTACAAATTCATTTGGATGTTGTTCATATACATATTTTACGTTATAAAAAAAAAATGTAAATGTATAAATGAAGGTCATAACATAGTGTTTAATTATTCATAAAACTTAAATAAGAATTCAAATTTGTTTTGAAGAAATGCCACAGCAATGAGAAAATCGCCTGAAAAGTGCAGTAAAAAGTTAGTATACATTCATTTAAAACTCCATTTCTTTTTACCTAGACGTGAATATAAGGCAAGTTTTAGTACTTTGTGGGTCCACCTCGAGCCTTAATAACTGCTTCCACTCTTCTTGGCATTCAATTAACCAGATTCTGTGTCACTGCTGGTGAAATCTTAGCCCATTCTTCTGCTAATGCCGTTTTAAGATCTTGCTTACAGGATATGGCCCTTTTTCGTATATTTCTGTCTAAAACTTCCCATAAGTGTTCGATTGGGTTAAGATCTGGAGATTGCGGTGGTGAATTAAGCTGTTTAGGGACATTATACAAGAGCCATTCCTTTTCTATTAGGGCTGTATGCTTTGGGTCGTTATCCTGTTGGAAGACCCAAGGCGTTGTAAGACCCAGCTTTTGCACACTGTCTTTTAAAATTTGCAGGTAGTCTCGGCTATTCATTGTGGACTCAATAAATACCAGATTTCCGGTCCCATCAGCCGACATGCAACCCCAAACCATCACTAAGCCGCCACCGTGCTTAATGGTTGGAATGAGGTTTTGCGAAAGAAGCTCACTGTTAGCTGATCTCCAGATCTTACCTTTTCGTTTAGCTCCAAAAATCTGAAATTTACTTTCATCGCTAAAAATTACGTTGTTCCAAAACGACTGCACGGTAGTTTTATGGGAGTTTGCGAAATTGAGGCGTTTAAGGTGGTTTGCAGCCGAAATGCATGGTTTTTTCCTGGGTATTCTTCCGTGCAATCCGCTAGCATTTAGGACTCTACGAATAGTTGAGGCACTTACTTCATTACCACGTTCGGTGGCGAGGTTTTGAGCGATTTGTACCGCACTGGACCTTGGTTTTTTCTTCACTTCTCTTACAACTCTTCGAACTTCGCCTTCTGTCAATGCGCTAGGACGTCCGCTTCGCAAGGAATTTTTTATATTTCCACGAATTTTATATCTTTCGATTACTTTTTGAACTGTTGCACGACTTTTTTTTACAATTGAAGCAATTTCTCCAAGAGATTTGCCTTCTTCACGGTGCTGCACGATTATTTTTCGCATTTCTTCCGGGAGGTCTCTTCCACGCGCCATTGTAAGTCAAACTGTGTTAAAACTTAAACAAACTTGACAAATGAGTATGCAACTCTCGTCGCAAAAGAAAAAATTTGCAGACCTATCGGTATTTCACAAAATGGGTTGCTGTGTAGTAAATTGTATACTAACTTTTGACTGCACTTTTCAGGTGATTATTTCATTGCTGCGGCATATCTTAAGGATAAATTTAAATTGTTATTTTAATTTTATGAAAAATGAAACACTAAGTTATGACCTTAATTTATGCGTTTAACATTTTTATGTACTACTTTAATTATATGAACAATATCCAAATGAATTTGTAGTTATCTACTGTATACTAATTTTTGACTCTCACTGTATATATATATAAAATTGTAAAAAAAAAATCTGTACATTAAATATTTTTTTGAAATTCTTTTTGCGATGCACGTTTTGAATGACGCTGAGTCCGAAAATCGCATTTTTAAAATTTTTGTCTGTCTGTCTGTCTGTCTGTTAAAGCATCACGCGAAAACCACTGGATGGATTTTAATGAAATTTGACATCTAGGTTCCTTATATCCCCGGTCAACATATAGGCTACTTTTTATTCAGAAAAAAAGGTTGGACCCGGTAGGAAGCGCTGCGATCGGATTCCAGGCATTCTTTTTTTTAGCTTGTCTCCGAAACCGTTCATCCGATTTGCATGAAAATTTGTATGTGAAGGTTCTCGGACACGTTGAGTTTATTTTAACTTATTTACGCTGTTCTATATCGAACACCAGAGGGCGCTGTAGTACAAATATTTTGAAAAACCTCGAAAAACTACTAAGCCGTGCATCTGATTTACATGAAAGTTGGTATATGGAGGTTTTCGGATGCGGTAATTTTTCATGACTTATCTACTCTGTTCTATCTTGAACACCAGAGGGCGCTGTGGTACAAACATTTTCAAAAAGTCATAAAAGTCCAAAACCGTTCATCCGATATGAATAAAATTATGTATGTAGAGATTCTCGGACATGGTGAGTTTTTTGACTTATCTACTCTCTTCTCTCTCGAACACCAGAGGGCGCTGTAGTACAAATATTTTGAAAAACTCGAAAAACTCCTAAACCGTGCATCCGAATTGCATGAAAATTGAAAAATATGGGTTTTCTGATACGGTGAGTGTTTTGAACTTATCTTTTTTGTGCTATCTTGAACACCAGAGAGCGCTTTAGTACAAATCTTAGGAAATCGTGAAAAACTCCAAAACTGCTCACCCGATTTGGATGAAAATTTGTAAATAGCGATTTTCGAGTACGGCAAGGGTTCTGGTGCTATCTTTTTTGCTCTTTCTCGAAACTAGAGGGCGCTGTTGTCCAATTTGTACGTGTGTATGTTATTGAACTGTTCCTTAACGGCTGCACTGATTTTGATGAAATTTTTTGTGTGTTTGAGTGGATCCCTGGATGGTTCAGATTCTCAATTGGACCCGGTCATCCGATTTGGATGAACAATTTTACTAAAGGATTTTCGTGAAGGGCAACTGTTTCGGCGTTATCCTGTTGCTCTGTTTCGAAAAACAGAGGGCGCTGTTGTACAATTTGTGCGTGTGCATGTTATTAAACTGTTCCTACACGGCTGAACCGATTTTGATGAAATTTTTTGTGTGTGTTTAAGTGGATCCCTGGATGGTTCAGATTCGCAATTGGACCCGGTAGGTGGCGCTGTGATCGGGTTCCACGAATTTTGTTATTATAGTTTATCTCCGAAACTATTCATCCGATTTACATGAAAATTTGTATTTAGGGGTTTTCGGGTACGGTAGTTTTTATGACTTATCTATTTTGTTCTATATTGGACACCAGAGGGTACTGCAGTACAAATGTTTTAGAAATGTTGAAAAACTCCTAGCTGTATATCCGACTTGCATGAAAAATTTTACATACGAGTTTTCGGGTTTAGTGCTGCAGTACAAATCACTTAAGAAATCGTGAAACACTTAAAACCCGCTCATTCGATTTAGATGAAAATTTGTATATCGGATATATAGGATTTGATTATCGAGTATGAAAAGGGCCTTGACGTTATATTTTTATTCTATCTCGAAAACCGGAAGGCGCTGTTGTACAAATACCGCAAAAAACTCAAAACAACTCATCCGATAAGTATGATTTTTATAAGTGGTTTTCGGGTGTGGTGAGTCTTTTGGTGTTTTGTATTTTACTATATCTTAAGCCCCAGAGGGCGCTGTACTACAAAATACAGTAAGGCGTAGCAAAGCGCGAAGGATGATAAATATCTTCTTTTCTTCTTTATGTGTTATTCCACTTTCTTTTTTCGCAAATCAGGACAGCTGATGCCGAATTCTGTGGTATTTGAGTACGCATCAACACATGCTCAAGTCAGTTGCGTCGTAAGTTGGCGTTGTTTTGACATTACAATTTCTATTTTCAATGCTTATTTAATTTTATTCAAAACTCGTTTTTGCTGTGTTTTTTTTTCAAAAATATACATTCTATCGAATACAACATAAAACTTGAAAATATATTTTTGCAAGCGATCGGCGGCACACTTACACAAATCACGATATCCCTAACTTTTTCTCATAATTTTCAGATGTTGAAGCTACATTTTGCTCATTTCGCCAAAGTTACCGGTTCGAAAGATGCACACAAAATTCCTTCTAAACTTTGTGAAAAGTTTTTTCAAATAGACGAAAGCAATCGAAAATTATTTATATCAACTCCCGAGTTAAGCCGGGTATTCAGCTAGTGTACCCAACGCGTACTGCGTAAGGGGTATATTCATTTTGTCATTCCGTTTGTAACGCCAAGAAGGAGGCGTAGAAAAATAGAAAGTATAGAAAAATATATATCTTTTTGATCAGCATCACCTCCTGAGTCGATTTCCGTGTGTCCGTCTGAAATGATAAGTTTATTTTTAAAAAAGGAAGATTAAGTTCGAAAATGGGTCAAATCGGATGAAAACCACGCCTACCTCCCATACAAAGTGACTTTATTTTAACGGTAAAATGTTATTAAAATTCACAAAAATTAAAGAAATGCCTTAAAATTTGGCCAAAAGCTTTGATCTTCAATCTTAATCTTGGCTATGAAATTTGGAAAAATCGGATGAAAACCACGCCTACCTTCAATACAAAATGACGTCATCAAAATTGAAAATCTTTCGTAAATATATTAAACTGAATGACATCGTGTCTGTATGTACCCAAGTTCCGCCCACGTCGTTTATTCAACCCATACATATATTCTTCGGTAAAATGTGGAGTCTTTATACTAGAAAAGAGAAAACTAGTAGAGAATTTCTCAACTAAGTTACATGAACCCACCACTGTGGTGCGTCACTAATAGTGACGTCATGCTCAATCACTTTGCTAAACTCTACCGGTAGAAAACAAGAGTTTATGTATATCATGACACTCACCAATTGAGATATTCATGGTGGGTTGACAATTTGACATTTGTGATTTTCGAAAAAAATCATCTTCAGTGATGAGGCACATTTTCACCTCACTGGATTCGTCATTAAGCAGAATTGCCGAATTTGGCCGAATGATAATCCAAGAATGATTGTCGAAAAACCAATGCACCCACAAAGAGTGACTGTTTGGTGCGGTTTATGGGCTGACGGCATCATCGGGCCGTATTTTTTCCAAAATGAGGACGGTCAGGCAGTTACTGTGAACACTGTTCGCTATCGCGAGATGATAACGAACTTTTTATGGCCCGAATTGGAAGATATGAATGTGGACGATATGTGGTTTCAACACGACGGTGCCACTTGCCACACAGCTAACGAAACAATGGCTCTTTTGCGCGACAAATTCAACGGTCGTGTTATCTCACGTGATGGCGATGTCAATTGGCCGCCAAGATCATGTGATTTGACACCGTTGGACTGCTTTCTTTGGGGTTATTTGAAAGAAAAGGTGTACGTTGATAAGCCAGCAACAATTCAAGAGCTAAAGGATGAGATAATTCGGCAAATTAACGGCATAGAACCTCACTTATGCCTCAGCGTCATCGAAAACTTGGACCATTGGATGGAGGTGTGCCGGCGGCCATTTGGCTGATATTTTGTACCATACATAATTGTACCATACCAATATTATCATAATAAAAAGAAATGACAATAATTTCCTAAATAATTTGTGTTTTATTCAAAATCAACATCGGCCCTTAAAATTTAACCACCCTATATAATATAAAAATATATTGTTGTTTTATAATTTACAATCCAGTCTAATGAAGTAATTTATTTGTTGCTTGTTTTATAAGATAAACAAAAACAAAATACCTTAAAAAAAGTAACTCACAAAATTCTGTCTAAATAAGAAAAAAAAACCGTAATTAAGATGTTATTAAAAGAACCACATGAATCTAACTAAATTTGTGTTTTTTTTAGCACTTTAAGTTGGCGTGGTCCTTGGGACCAGTAGCAGGATTCCCAAATAGTTAACGATAATTATAGTTGTCGTTATCGGTTATTGTGCATGCACAGTTGTATAGTAAATGACAGTTTTCGATAGTAAACTACATAGTTACAATCGTCGTTAAGGCGTTTGGGAATCCCGCAACAGATGTACAATTAGTGTTATTTTTTAAGGTGTACCAGTTAAGGGTTAATTCAAATCATATTTGTTGGCCTCACCTTAAAAAAACAAGTTACTGCGTATAAAATTCATACTAAGCATTGCATTTTGATTAGAATTTTTTTGAGAACAGAAACGCTTGTCGGGCCAGTCTTGCGAGCAACTGCTGATCAAAATCCGCAAAATTTGGTTTCAGCAAGAGTCCGCAAGAATCCGCAAGAATCCGCTTATTACTTTTTAAATTTTGTTAACACAGTGGCACGTATTCGTTTAAACACACTCATAATTTTACTTTTCCTTTATTATAAATTAATGTCTGTGGACATATGACAAAAGAACTTCTCTCGAGATAAGAAAATTTTCCAGTTTTTTTATTATATAAAGGGTCCGCCAAATAACTTTTTTTTTTTGAAAATGCAAAAAAAAAATACTGAATATTTTCTCAAATTTCTTTTTTTATTTGAATGTACAATCCTTCCGGTTAATAATGGAAAATAATTTCATTCAAATGGCTGCCTCGGCTGGCCATGCAGTAGCCTACACGATCGGTCCAATTTTTAAGCACATTATCGATTATTTCACCAATGGCTTCACGAATATTGTCCTTTAAAGCGTCAATTGTCTCTGGCTTGTCGGCGTAACACTTATCTTTGAGGGCACCCCACAAATAATAGTCCAACGGTGTCAAATCGCAGCTCCGAGGTGGCCAAACGACATCAGCTCTGCGGCTGATAATGCGATCTTCAAAAACAGGGCGCAAATCATCGAGTGTAGCTTCGGCTGTGTAGCACGTAGCGCCGTCCTGTTGAAACCAAATGTTGCCAATATCCTCCTCTTCAATTTTTGTGAACAAAAATTCGTTCAACATGGCCCGATAACGATGGCCATTGACTGTAACGGCCACTCCTTGCTCTTTTTCGAAGAAAAATGGCCCAATTATGCCTCTGGATCAAAATCCGCACCAAACAGTGACTCGTTTTGGGTGCATCGGCTTTTCAATGTATGCGTGCGGGTTTTCTGTGCCCCAAATGCGACAATTTTGCTTGTTTACATACCCGCCAAGATCAAAAGGAGCTTCATCTGAAAAGATGATTTTTTTGGCAACATCGGTATCTTCTGTAAGTCGATCGCAGGCCCACTCAGCGAAGCGAAAACGCATTGGATGGTCAGTTGGCTTCAACTCCTGAACCAATTGGACTTTCTATGGCGTCATACCAAGGTCTTTATGCAAAATTCTTCTCAATGATGTCACCGAAATGTTCAATTGTTGAGAACGACGGTGAATTGATGTTGATGCTGCTTCACGCACACTTTCTGCTACAGCAGCAATATTCTCGGGTGTACGCACTGTTTTTGGCTTTTCACGCTTTGGTTTATCGATGAGGATGCCAGTTTCTTTCACTTTTTTCACAAGATAACGAACATACGGAGTTGACGGTGCTTCTGTGCTTCCAAAATCCGTACGCAATTTTCGCACACATTCTGCAACATTACTATGATTTTCAAAGTAATGTCGCAATATTTCCCAGCGTTGTTCAAGCGTATACACAACCATATTCGTTCAGTGGAAGGATAAAACTAATTATCTGTCAAATCAGACATGTGCTAAGTGTTACCATTCACGAAATAAGCACTAGTTAAAAAAAAAAACGTTAGATGGCGGACCCTTTATTTAGAATTTCATGCACATTGCCCACATATTGCGGACAACAGAAAACATATAAAATGGACGAAGCCAAAATGCAAACCCGTATTGAAGTCACACCATAAAGAAGCTTGCTTAACATTTGCAAGCAACTACATTCACTGGACTAAGGAGCCGGACAATGTTGTGTTCTCGAATGAGAAAAAATTCAATCTGGATGGTCCAGACTAAGAAATAACAATGTGCGCATGGCAAAACGAAACTTTGGTGGCGGTAGCGTTATTCCACCGAAAATGAATTCGTTAGTATACACAGAATTGTTGCACGATGCTCTCATCTCATTTTTGGATGAAAAAAATGGACGAAGAGAGCATTTTCCTACAATATGACTCCGCTATCCATATTTCGAAGTTTTGAATGCAGTGGTTTCAGGAACACAACATACCACTTTTGAAGTGGCCGGCATGCAGTACTGTTCTGAAGTCCATGGAAAACCTGTGGGGGTGCATTTCCCGTAAAATTTTTAGCAAAAAAGCACAAGAACATAGGTTTGAAACGAAAAACAGGATTTCTGCTTTCAAATTAAATAAGATAAAGCTCAAGAAATTTTGGAAATTTTCAATGCAAATTTGTTCATCTACCGTCAATATTTATGAGTGTACAAAATTAAAAAGTGAGCCTTACCTTTTTCGATTCTGGGCGAAAAAATTTACTAATGATAGGCCTGAATAAGTCAAAAAATCCACCAGAGGTTTTTTGAAAATTTGTACAGCCCATTAATATCAAAATCCGCACATTTGGTGGGAAATCCGCTGATTTGGCAGCAGTGTCTCGGACTAAGCCCTGCATAACTGGTAAATTGGACTTCAACTTTAGAGTGTGCGATCAGACTTAATGTTGAACTTATCATGACACTTCCTTTCGCTCGCTCCCCTTCGAAGGATGTTATGGTACGCTAATTCCGTCTACACCCAAAAAATGAAGAGTTATAGTCATAAAGAAACGGTGTCATGCTAACACTTTTACGTTATGGTTCTCAGTCAATCACGAAAATAGTAAGGCTAACACTTCAGCAGAGTAGAAAAAGTTAAAGTTGAAACCCAAAGAAAATAAGAGTTAGCCTTAAACCGATGCGGAGTAACATTGACCCCATAATACTTCGCAGCAGAAAAAATGTTATTTATTTATTTTATTTTATTTATTTTATTTATTTTTTATTTATTTATAAAAACACTTATAACTATAATTATAATACTTTATATATAAGGATGGCCACCCAATGTATGAAAAAAATGAACTTTTGCAAATATTTAAAGTAAATCTTACTAGCTGCCGCCGTGACACGAACTTGAAATTGTATATTAATAAAGGTGCTACCTGTTTCCACAGTTGCAGAGCGTGCTTGAACTCAATTCGAAGAGCTAAGTTTTCATCTGGGATTAGTGTGCCAATGTCTTCGTTTTGCAGCCTCAGAAGATGCGTCTTTGTTAGTTTGTATCCTACATAAAAGAAAGTGGAAGTTTATATCATTTGTGTCAATTATTTTTCATTAAAACATACTTTCGCGCTGCTCCAAGATAAAGGGGGGCAGTTCCCACGTTGCCAATAGAGCCTCTAGCTAATCGTCTTCAATAGAAAAATTTGCGCTCACGTCTAGAAACTCTATTTCTTCAAAAGTTCTCTGCAGCCATTTTCACTATTTTGCTCAATAAAAATATACAAGTTATAAATAATGCACATGATACTGCGTTCACTCGTGACGCAAATGTTATCGTAACTCAGCATTTGCACTTTCTAACACGCGCAGTGTTACATTTACATGCATATCCCAATTTGAGGTGTTAAGGCTACTCAGCAAGATAAGTTGAGCACACTCTTCAGAAAAAGTGTTATATTAACCCCGAGAAAAGTTATATAAAAAAAAAGAAACTTATTCATAACACTTTTCGGAGTAATATTAAAATGTCAGCCTAGTTTTTATATTAAAACCTAAAAAGTTTACTATTTATACCTCACATTTTTTTAGGTGTAGAACATGCTGGGTCAATGGTGCGCCATGGGAACGAGCTTGTCTATATTTCTATACAGATGGATCAAAATTAAACGACTTGGGGTATATCTGGCTAGTAGGTTTCCTGACCACTGTAGTGTTGCATCATGACTTTCAAACAACGTGGTCTCGAAACGGGAAGTTTATATCTTCTCAGATAGTCAGGCTGCAATCAAATCGTTGGAACAAGTAGCCACAAACTCTAAAGTACCCAAAGAATGTCGTGCTTCATTAGGTGAAATGTCGAACTATTTCAGCATCAACCTATTATGGGTACCTGGGCATAAAGACATAAAAGGTAATGAAAAGGCAGACGAGCTTGCTAGAAATGGGACACGAGCAGCATCAGTGGTGCTGAACCCACCGGGTATCCCGTTACCGACTCTCAAGCTGCTAATCCGTAACAATATTATATCGATAGCCAACACTAGCTGGGCTGAACTCCCGACATACAGAGCATTAAGGTTTATCTGGACGACTCTAGATCCCGGGCGATCGAGATCCCTTCTCTCACTGGCAAGACCAGGGGTGAAATCGGCTAAGGTGATAGTTGACAGTCGCTGTTTTGATTGTCGTCTCTGAAAACGACACCTAAATACGATTCGCATGAAATCAATAGGAAAAAAGTGATTGTCAATTTGATAACTACCTTACATGGAGCCAAAGCGACAATTTTGAATGTCAACTATCAATTATCACTTTAGCCGATACTACAATAGTGGCTGTCATCACAGGGCACTGCTTGATAGGCAGACTTGCCTACAGGTTAGGGATTGTCTCAAATGACTTCTGCAGAAGCTGCAGGGACGAGGAAGAGGCAGAAAACATCTCCCATTTTCTATGTTCCTGCCCTGCGCTAGTCAGAAGAAGGCACAAATATTTAGGCGCTCTCTTCTTTCATGAGCTTGATGACCTGTCAACAACTAATGTCAGGCGTCTAGTCGGGTTCGTCAAGAGCTCAAGGTGGTTCAATTTTGAATGAAGGCCTGTGTGCAGCGATATCACAATGGTCCTATCTGGTCTAAGTAAGCTGGTGTATATTATTGTATATACATCAGCTGCCGCCTCTTCCTAACCTCTACCTTACATGACACTTTTTAGTCAAATTTTTACTATCTGAATGATCAGAACTATTGGAAAATTTAAAATAAATGCGTACAATAAGTAGATTAAAATATTCGTTTAAACAGAAAACGGCTCTTGGCACAACATATTTGAACTGTATGCTTTTTTCAATTTATAAAATTTTATTAACTTCAAATATTAAGTATATATTTATATATTTGACATGGTAAGTATCTTATTTGAGGCACAAAGAACTACTATTATGGCTTATAAACATTGATAAATGAGATTTTTAAAAAATTTTAAAATTAATAAAATATTTAGCAAAACTAGTTATAAAATACAAAAGCGTTAAGTTTTATAAAATTACTTAAAAATTTGTGACTTAAAAATAGTTAAAAGAGCAAGTAATATATAATCGAAAGCAATGCATTTTAAGTAATAATCTACGCTATATATATTGTGCACATAATACTACCTATGTATATATACTCTGTGAATATATTGACATCAAACATATTCGTTACATAACAAAATTTCCTAATTTTTTTGATTGTTTTAATCTTATGCTGGACAGACCCAACACTTCACAGGTCTATAAAATGTTGATTTTTCAAAAAACTATTTAAACTTTTATAAGCTCTGAGAATACAGTGTAGCACCTCCATTGAAGGTTTTGACCAATTTCATTGACATATCCACGCATTAATCGTGTTTGCCTTCCGGTTGCAAATCAAACCAGGTATTCAAACCAGCTGCTGATATCTCTGGTTCACCAAGGTGTATTTTGAGCTGTTGGAAAAAAAAAGAAAATTATTAAAAATACTGTTGTTTTGAAAGTTTCTCAATCAGTGCTTATATTTATAATAATTCGAGGATTGGCCGAAGTGGACCACAGTGGGTTCCTTGTCGTCCCCATTGGACAAAGGATGTTACCGCTCGGAGCCCTCATACATGAGCATACTCCTTATATAAGCATCCTTTGTCACCCCAAGTATATCCTTGTAGGTCAGCTGACCAATCTCGGCTGCGCCAATAAATGGACGTCCCAGAATGGTCAATCTTATGCTTGCCAACGCCGGACACTGGCACAGAATGTGTGCTGCCGTTTCTGGAACCTCTAGGCATAACCTACACGCATCGTCCTCGGTCAGAGTCATCTTCCTGAGATGGTACATGTAGGGACCGTGTCATGTGACCAGTGCAGTAAGCACTCGATTGTAACGGGTAACTTTTGCTGCCTCACTACGAGATCACTTCACGGCCGCCTTCGATTGCTTGCAATTAACCGCTTCTTCCCACCTTGTACGGTGTTCCGAGTTCGTCCATTGCTTAGTAAGGCCTGCCACTATGTTGTCACCTATGGTGATACGTGGCTCTGGTCCACAGAACTCTTCAGTTGATCCTGCTCTCGCTAAAGAATCAGCATTTTCATTCTGTTCTATGCCAGAATGTTCTCTCACCCACATAAGTGTGAGCTCATTTGTCTGAGCGCACTTATTCAGTTTGGTAAGACACTCTATGACTAACCTGGGGGTGACGCCTGTACGCTGCATGCACCTAATCACCGACTGACTGTCAAGGACAATGACAATTTTCTTGCCATTGACACGGTCATCTATCAGGTGGTCCAGTGCATGCACCACACCAAGCATTTCCGCCTGGTACACAGACACAAACCTCCCTGACCTCAGTACACAGGATATGCTCAACTCTTCTGAGTAAACGCCTGCCCCGGCTCTGCCATTCATCAGAGAGCCGTCTGTGAATAGTTATACTGATAGCGTTACTAGCGATTTCTTCACAGACAACTATATCTGTTATAAGAGTCTTATAACATTTTTCTGTTATCCTTACTCTCTGCCTTCCGTCCATAGGCATACCCGTCTCCCAGACATCTCTATGTACAATATCAAGGGTGCGCATATGACCATGTAAAGCCGTTGATCCATGCCACGTAGCATTTCGCAACATCCTGAGGGCTGTTAGCGCCACCGTTTTCTTTATTTCTAAATCCAAAGACAGCATACCTAACTGAACCTCCATTGCGCTTGTTGGAGTGGTGCGTATTGTACCAGTTATTCCAACACATGCCAGCCGTTGGACTCTGTCCAGTCTCTTCTTAATGGTTTTCTGGCTGACTTTTGTACACCAAATCACCGAAGCATACGTGATGACAGGTCTAACCATCATAGTGTAAACCCATTTCATAGACTCTGGGCTTAGCCCCCAAATTGAGACTACAAACGCGTCTACACTGAAACAGAACCCTCTTGGCTCTTTGAATCCTATCTTCTATATGCTCGTTCCAGTTCAGTTTGCTATCAAGGGTTACCCCTAAATGTCAGTGCTTACCATGCCAATAATAGGACTGCCGCCATAGAGAAAACCTTTTTGTGTGCAAACCGTGACTTCCAGCTCGGATTCCATGAGCTCATGCGTTGAGATTAGATATTCAAAGGTTGAATCATAGACCGGATTGCAGTTGTCCTTTACTACCGGCGTCTTACGTTTCGATTCTTTGCTGCGTCCAGGCAACAAATAAAGCTTAACATAAGGATCTGGTATATTCGAAGGATCCCGCAGTGGTATGTTCATGATTTTGTGTATGGTAACAGCTAGTTTCTGACGCTGGAATATGTAGCGTATGGAAAGCTGTATGCGACCAAGTCCATGTTCGCCTGCTGTTGAGATGGTATCAGGCAGGCGATGGCTCAATAAATTGCCATCACCGGCAGCCAAGGCGACTGAGTATGGCTTGGGACTTCGGGGCGGCGTCGACGAAAGCGATGTGTTGGAAATTTTCGACGAAAGTTCCTCTTCGGCAATGGGGGACTCGACGCTTATGCGACTAGATTGCGACTGCAGATCCTGTAAAGGCAAACATTTTTTATACATTCTACACACACGACTGTATTATATGTATGTGGACAAACCTTGCTGGAAGCACCATCCTGCGTTGGTGACTTCACTGAGCTTTTGCGTGACAACGTAGAGCTTTCCGACAAGGCCGGAGTTGTATCACTTTCTTCCACCACTTCAGCCGGCTTAAGTATGCGCAAGGACAGTGACATGATTAGCTTCGATTCTGGTCCAGATTTTTGCAGTTGAAAGGGCTGTGAGACAATCTCCATGTTCTTTGTGGTCAGCAGCGGACTCAAGATGTAGGTGTATTGGCCAATTTCATTGCCAGTCTTCTGATCGTAGATTTTCAACTGCAGCGTATCGTTCTTGGGATTGTTGACGAGAAAGGTAAAGCCCTGTTCCCAGACGGGTGAGTCATCACGCATAATCATGGCAGTTTGTTCCTTTTGCTTGCCAACGCTGCACACCAGGTAAGGATCAGGATTGGTATTGGTGCGAGCCTGTTTCAAATTCTTGGCCGAATCAATGAAGACGATGAGTATAGCGCTGCTCATAGAGGCCACACGCAGCAGCTGCGTTTCCTGCAGAGCAGCCTGTAGATCATTGGAATCGGCTGAGAGCTTGTACCACTGCAGACGCACATGCAGCAATCCATGTTTGGCATTCTCCAGTGTTAGCCACTGCAGGTAAAACATAAAATTTTAGAAAATCCAGTTTTGAGTTCAAAAGATATCTTACCGTATCCACTATGCCACACTTCACAACATTGCGCACCTCGATAGTAGCTCTGAAAGGGGTAAGAAAATTATTAAGAGGATGATTATAAAAAAATCAGTTTTTAAAATAAAAGAACACTTAACAGAGAAATTTTAACAAAACTTTAAAGAATTTGGCTGAATGCAATAAAATGTCTCTAAATGTCAGATTAATTTTTTTTTTTTTTTATAAACAAAGCGATTCTAAGCAGAGTTGGGCAGTTAAAGCGGGTCAGTTAATGCAAAATATTGCTTTTGTTTACTAATAAAAGCTGAGTAAACACAAAAAATGTGGAACGCTTCACGATTGTGCGTGTCATCCTTGCGCAGGGGCCATGCTTATCTTTCCTGTGTCGTTCCAATTTAACAGCTCTATTCTAACAAATTCATAAAAGCCACCTCAGTATCAATTGATACAAAAGTCACAACTGATACAAAATTCCTGTTCTGAGCACTTTGGAAAAGCTATTTCTGTATCTGTAATAGTGATCGAAATAGAGACAAAGAGGTTATTTATAAAAAACAAAATTATTTCAATTAAAATGGCGGAGGAATATTTGTTCATGTAGAAAACGACTTCTAAGGCGGCTGCGGGATAGCAATAACGCACAGAGGAGCACGGGCAATATTCGGCGGCCAAATATCGTTTATCACATTTCACAGTTTCAAAAATCTAATGATGCAGTTTTAGTTTGTTAAGCATACTTTAGTTAAGAAACATGCAAATTTTCAGGTGCATAGGTCAACGGGAACGTATTGAACGGCGTAAAAGGAAAAAGGTCCATTCTGATTTTTTTTGTGAATTTGAATTTTATACATATTTTGTTGAAGTTTGAAGACGTATAACTTTTTAACGGTGCAACATTTTTGAACCTTTTTCTTTTTTAATAAAGGTCAGTAAAATGCCTTATAAAAAACTAAAAATTCTTTTACACTTTATGTTTTATAATATTTTTTTTAGATATTTTTCTAAAAGTCGATTTTTTAAACAAATTTTGAGAAAACTCATATAGCGTCGTGCGACGGCAGAGCTCAAGTCAAGATCACGATTCTGTGGACAAAATGAGGGACGCTATATGGGCGAGTTTTTATCATTATTCTTCGACTGATCAAAATCCCCAGCGTGAAAAATGCGCTGAGTCGTGGTGCGAGTGGAAGAAGGCTGAAGCTGTAAAAACATTAAAATCATTCAAGCACAGATACTCTCCACTTCCAGCTGATGTTTTAGACGCAATAAAGACAATATATGAAGATTAAAGCAAAGACACGCTGTTGGAACGTTGTCTGGGAGGTTTCACGCAGCAGAACAACGAAAGCTACAACCAACTCATATGGAAAATGAGTCCCAAATCAGTAAGTGGTACCGCAACTGTCATTGAAATTGCAGCATATATAGCAGCATCACTTTCAGCACTGCTTTTCTGACCTTCATGCAAGATTTGGGAATCACTTCAGGACCAAGTGCGCATGAATATGGGCGCGCGCGACAGACTCTTTGTGGATCAGCAGAGCGGACGAGAAAGCTGCTCGCGAGATCAAAGAAGGCAGAGTTTTACGCAGACAGGAGCAAAAAGATACCTTAGATAACGTGGATGATAGTGATGTACTGTATGGATCCGGCATCGGTGATGACATGTACGTATTTTATAAGAAAATCCAGTTTTTTTTTCAAGATATTTTCATTTTTTCAGTCTAAAAAACTTTAAATCGATTATCCCAAACATGTAATTTTTAAAGTCGGTGACCAGCCTACAGAAAAAACTACTGAACCGATCGTTTTGAAGTTTTGTACACATATTGTACATATAAAAAGTTCTCTAATTACGTCGAGTTTTTTAAAATTTTTTAATTACTAACAATTTCACAATAACAAATAGGTCGATTTTTTCGTCAAAAATCGTCATTTTGGCTTCAAAATGGTGCCAAAAAATTTAAAAATTTTAAAATTAAAAAAAACTGAACGGGACGAGGGAGAGATAAATGAAGAAACTAAAGAAAGCATATTGATTTTTTGGTTTCAGATAATCCAGTGATGCTGTAGGCTGGTCACCGCACAAAAACTTTTTTTGCGAGGCGCCTGCGGAGATCTACAATAAATCCGTTATTTCTCTCTATTTTTGTTGTAATTTTAGGTAAAAACATGTAAAATATGTAAAACAGTAATAACTTTTTCGAAAAAAATTCATAAAAAAAGGTTTCAAACATTAATCTTTTCTTAAACCGCTTCCACCAGTGCTTTGGAATCAAACGAACAATCGGAGCTAATGACTGTACCCCCGCTGATATAAGTTGCTTACAAAAAATGAACTTATTTTTTGCATTTTTGAAGTTAAAACTTCATTAGGCGCGTTGAGCACTTTTTGGTAGAGAGCAAACCTATAGATTCGCGATACCATCACGCTGTTGGCGTAACAGAAATTATTGCTGTACAGCATTCCCTTTTAGGGATTAGCATCGACCAAGCCCAATGCCGAAGCGATTATCTAACAGATTACCGATTACCAGGTCGATTACCGAAGCGATTACCGATCCGCTTTCCGATTCGATTACCGATTACCGAACCAATTACAGATTGCCAAAGTAAGTACCAACCAATTACCGAAGCGAATACCAACCAATTACCGAACCAATTACCGAAGCAATTACTAACAAATTACCGGACCAATTGCCGAAGCAAAAACCAACCTATTACTGAACCAATTACCCAAGCGATTACCAAGCAATTATCGATTACCGAAGCAATTACTAACAAATTACCGAACCAATTGCCGAAGCAATAACCAAGCTATTACTGAACCAATTACCTAAGCGATTACCAAGCAATTACCGATTACTGAAGCGATTACCAACCGATTACCGATAACCGTATCGATTTGCAACTGAAAACAGATAACCGAAGCGATTACTAACTGATTACCCATTAACGAAGCAATTACCAACCCATTACCAATTACCGAAGCGATTACGAACCAATTACCGAAGCGATTACCAACCGATTACCGAAGCGATAACCAACCGATTACCAATTACCCAAGCGATTACCAATCGGTTTTCGAAGCTATTACCGACCCATTACCAAAGCGATCACCAACTGGTTACCAATCACCAAAAGCGATTACCAACCGATTACCAAATACCGAAGCGATTACCGAGCCAATAACTGATTAAAAAAATTTTTTTAAAACTTTAGAAACATAACTTTAAATAGTAAAATATAAAAAAATCTAGTATAAAATTCTAAAATCTTAAATATAAATTTAAAACAGAAATAAAAGTATACATCTTTTAATTTATTTATGATAAAGAATTATTAAACAAAAAATATTTTCAAATTTATAACTGTGATTCACCCCAATAATATGTCTTTAAATTCTTATGTAGTCAAGTAGATTCTTACAAATAAAATTCGATATAAAATTACTGAGTATGAAATTTTACAAAAATCTGTTGAAAATAATATTTTTTATCCCCACTAAAAGGCAACCGATTCAGTATAAGTAAACGCTAAATATGTAAAACTTAGTTATCATTTCGTACACCTTCATAAACACTACACCTCTGCACGGATTAACTCGTTTCTACTACAACAATAGCGCATTCGGTGTCGAGTTCAGTAGTTTACATAAACTATAACAGCGAGTGAAGTTAAAACCATACCACAAATAGTCTTAAACCGACTTTCAACACATTCGTTTGGAAACGAGTGATTGTTATGTTTGAGTCGTTCGGAACATAGCCGATAGCATTCGTCGGACAAACGAATCTAAGTCAAACGTAATAGAATGAAGGATTTGTAAAAGATTAATGATGCATAAATATATGAGTCGAATGTTATGTGCACAACAACATAACGTACGGTGCATAAATTAAACTTAAGATTTTAAAATTGGAAATTGGAATTGGCAGAGTTAGACGTTCGCAATTTATACTGTCAGAATTTTAAAATTCAAGATGGTTACTAGTATTGCCACCTAAAAATTTTTTATTTTCACTAATTCGGTGCTGGAGCAAACACTGGGTAAAAATGAGTTTTTGCTTAACACATTTTGTACATGTGCTGACAGAATTAGAGGGTCGCTTATTTCGAAGTTGTTGTTAGAATTTCAAAAATTTTATGTGACACTAAGGTGGATCCCAAAATTGTTCTCTTTTTAACACAAAATCACACAAAATCAAGATAAAATCAACAAATTTAAACTTTCAATAAAATCATAAAGTTAAACACACAAAAATTAAAAAAAAAAAAAAAAAACAGTTTCGATAGTATCGTAAGTGTTGACGTAGAAATTTTTGTTTGATATATTTGGTGATGAATTTTATGATCCAGTTCATTTTTATGTTTTTTTTTAAAATAAATAAATTTGAATGCTGTGTTTAATAAATTAAAATATATATTTCTGAAAAAAACTCACCGTATCCGAAAACCTTTACACACAAGTTTTCATGCAAATAGAAAGAACCCGATCGCAGCGCCCCCTACCGGGACCAAACTTTTTTACTGAATAAAAAGTAGCCTATATGATGACTAGGTATATAAGGAACCTAGGTGTCAAGTTTAATTTAAATCCATCCAGTGGTTTTCGCGTGATGCTTTAACAGACAGACAGACAAAAATTTTAAAAATGTGATTTTTGGACTCAGCGTCATTCAAAACGTCCATTTGCAAAAAAAAAAAATTCAAAAAATATTTCATGTACAGATTTTTTTTTTTTACAATTTTATATATATTAATATTGATATAGACAACAACACAAGCAGTTAAGATTCTTGATTTATATAATGGTTTATATGTAGTAGCGCTGCTTTTTTTTAATACCAAATATAAACTAATATAATAACCTACGCATCGCTTCTTCATATTGCAACGTCTTATTTTCTCAGGCATTAGGCGGACAAAGCGACGCCACCCAAAACCGATTGGAGACTGCCAGCAGACTGAAAGCTTCTTATCGGCGCAAGCATTTATATACGTAAGTATTGCTTGTAAAGCTCTGAGAAATTCATAAAACGATTCTATTCAAGAAACAACACGATGTTGTTGCGTTCGAAATTTCGGCACGAACTAAAGCAACAAGCATAGGAACGTCAGCAGCAACTGAATCATCAATGCATTTTTTCTCATACAAAAATGTGAATTTTTCTTCTTTTCTTTTGCTATCTTTTGTGACTTTATTAAAGAAGTTACAAAATCCAAAGTTAGCTATTCCTTTTATGCACAAAATAATTGATATTTTGGCATAAATTTTATCTTTGTACGATGAATATTAAAGGCTGTATAAGACCCTAAAGTGTCCCCCAAATAGCGTTGCATATCCTTGAAAAATATTGTGAAAATAGCCCCAAACAAACCGCGCTGTAAGATGTAATTCTACGTCAAAGGCAGCGACTCTCTAATACTGCCATGCACAAAGCGTATTAAACAAAAACATGTTCAGGGCCCACCCTAGTGTCCTATAAAATTTTTAAAATTTTGACATAGGATTCAAAATCAGCAACTTTAACCATTTTTACCTCTTGTTGGCCGCAACTTTGAATTTATAAAAATAAAAAAATTTTTGGTGGCAATGCTATTAACCATGCTGAATTTTAAAATTGTGACATCAGATTCGAAGTCAGCGACCCCTGAGCACTGTTAAACGATGTTTAAAACTCTTAAAAATACATTTTAGTAGATGGCAATACTGTTATAAAAAAATTACACAATTTTGAAATTCTGGCAACGGATTCGGATTCTGCGACCCATTTTTGCCTAGTGTTTTCTCCAGCATCGAATTCGTGGCAATAAAAAAATTTAAGGTGGCAGCACTGTTAACTATCTTGAATTTTAAAATTCTGACAGTCTAAATTGCGACCGTCTAATTCTGCCATCGCATGTACAATTTCAATTTCCAATTTTTAAAATCTTAAATTCAATTTATGCACCGAATGTTATGTTGTTGTGTACATAACATTCGAATCATATATTTATGCTGCATCCATCTTTTACAAATCCTTTATTTCCTTCATTCTGTAATTTTTGGTTTAGATTCGTTTGTCTGACGAATGCTACCGGCTATGAGTCGGAACGAATCAAACACAACAATCACTCGTTTTCAAACGAATGTGTTGAAAGTCGTTTTAACGGGGGACATTACATTGGCAGTTTTTTGAAATCGAAAAATCTTTTTTTTAATAATTTTGTATTTTAGTAAATATTCTTAAGATTCTAAGAAAAAAAAATTCATTTAAAAGTTCCTACGGGTTCAAAAGTTACAGCCGGATTAGTGAGAGCGTATTTTTAATTTTTGCGCTACCTACGTACGGCAGCTGGTATATATTTGTTTTACTTGCTACCTGACTTTTGGTGGTTGTTATTTCGTACCTACTTGAAGGGTGAAGCCCGAATTGCTAAAAGATTGCAAAAAACTATAAGAAACAGTACAACACAAGATAACGAAGGCATACAGTACGAAGCAGGCATGGCAGATTGAAGGTAACCTTTTTTTTTTTGTTCACAAACTTTGAACGCGTTTATCTCGAAACCATGTTTTTCGTACTGGTTGCGACACTAGCGGGTTCATTTTTTGACGAAATTTTTTTTTTTGTATTTTTTTAAACTTGATTCGCTATCGTATGACACGAGCTTTTTTTTTGAATTTTTAAAGTCAATATTTTTTTCGAAAAAACACACTTTCAAATTTGGAACATCACTAAAAATTGAAAAAAAATTTTAAAAAAAAGCTCGTGTCATACGATAACCAATTTTTTTAAGATTTAAAAAAGTCATTTTTTTTCCAGATCGGACAATTTTTGCAACTCCCAGCGCTGCAACCAAGAGGCCCCGTTTTTTTCTCTGCCGCCAGTTTGGAGCTCTATATTACCATGTTGAAGTGAAAAATATATTTTTTTGAATTTTTTTTCTTGTAATTTGTTCAATTCTCTACAATAATAAAAAAAAATAATTGGAAAAATGTTTGTTTTTGACTGAGTTATGAATTTTTAAAAAAATTTCTGTTTTCTCTGCCGCGAATGTCATGTCCCTCCTTAAGACTACCCGTGCAGAGGTTTAATAAACACCCAGCCTAGTGTTTATTAAATCCAAATATTTTTAGAAGATCTTTAAATAATTAAAAACAAAAAAAAACCATATTGGTATAATACTTCTGTTCGTAACAGTAAATGTCACAGCAGTTACAATTAACACCAAATAAAAAGAAATTTACAAAAAGCCCTTAACAGTCAACATAAAGAAAGCCAATCATAAGCTACATTAAAATTATATCTAAGAACTTATTTAATTTTATGTATTTTTAGCAGCTTCGAACCTGCCGAGTGATTCATCGTCACCGGTGCGATCCCAGTCAAAAAGTCTGTAAGCAATAATTGTATGATGCGTAACCTCCACAACGGCCTGTATGTCAAAGAACGGCGTTAGTTAGTAGGAGAGGCAATAAAGCAGCGTTAAAAATAAAGAAAAATATTAAAAAAGTTATTGTTTTTTTTTTTTTTCATTTCCTCTTTTATGCAGAATTTGCTAATGTTTGCTTAGCTTAAATATCATATTTTTTTTTTGAACGTTGAAAAGTCATGCAGCCCTTTAGTGAAATTTTTAGTTATACTTTGCAAAGCACGTGCACATGCAAGGCTAATAAAGTGCGCTTTACTTGTTGTCGATAATACAAAGTTAGTAATAATTTTGAAAATAATAAATTTTTTATTAATTAAGCAAAAAAAAAAAAAAAATGTGGAACGCTTCACGATTTTGCGTGTCATCCTTGCGCAGGGGCCATGCTAATCTTCTCTGTATCGTTCCAATTTTAGTATATGTTCTGCCGAAGCAAGAACAAAGTGAATAGCGATAATGTTGTTTAAAATTTGCAGCTGTACGAAAAAGTCAACGTGAACAATAAGCACAACTAAGGTAAGAAAAAATAGAATTTTACGATTTTATAGGAAGTTAAGGGTATGTTTGCCAAGCCAAGTCACGCCTGCCTGCATAAGGGTAGTAGTCAGCTCTCTAGATTAGCACGCTCAGGTTTGAAAGTAAACATTAAAACAACAACGCTGAACAGTTATAAAAATTATTTTTTTTTTTTTTTAAACACGCATGCGCTCATTACACAACCTGCCCAAAGGATCATCATTCTGTGTGCCAGGCAATCCTTGATCAGAATCCCATAAATTGAAACAAATCTCTTGACCAAAAGTTGTATAAATAATAGCCTGCAAATATGTGTTCCATAAGTTAGTTTAAGAGAAATTAGAAAAAATAAAATTGACGCAGACAAAAATCGATATAGATTTAAAAAAACATAGTAAATATTTTGTCAATTAGTAAAACCTTTTTGTTAGTTACTTTTATAAACATGCTTTTGTTAGTTAACAATTGTTACTCACTTCAGATATCTTCAAGGAATACGAGAGACGAGCTTTGGTTAAAGTTTTAAAAATAATTATCTATCCAAACATTATGTTAAAAAATTGATCATAAAATAAAAACAATCGTTATTTTTAGGAGTTTAGAATTACACAGTGCGACAGCCATTAAAAGAAATCACTGCTTGTTTCTAGTAGAAGAGCACAGCCCGAAAACGACCTCATACTTCGTTTTGACATAGCGCAAGGGTGTTAAACTCAAAGGCTAACTTGGGCCAAACAAACAAGGTTTAACTTTAGGTGTGCCGCGAAACGTAGATTTATTTCGGATAATACATTATAATAAACAATGTTTGTTAAATATTTATAAAAGAACAAGACAAATTAACCTTTATGTTACTGACAGAAAAAAATCAACGTACATACGTTATTGACCGAGTACCCGGGTACCCACATACGTTTTATATGAAAATACAATGCAAGTTTGCAAATTTTTTTTTTTTGTTTCTTATGTTCTTTACCTATTATCTTCCTTTTTATTATTCTATCGGTCAACTTGTTTGGACACGTTTGTGCAATTTTGTGAACTTTGAAATGTTTTGCTAACGGCCGCGAATGCGTTTTTTTGTTTGGCTATGTAACTTGTTTATATATGTTTTTATTCTAGCGATTGTTTTGTTCGCACATATTTTGAAACTTCTGCATGCATATGAATAGTAAATCATTAATTTGATGCAATTCAGTCTTTATGCATATATTTTTCTGACGGTCGTGGGAATAAAGAGCGTTGAAAGCGATCGATAGTAGAACCATATTATTTAAAAATTGTGTTATATTGTGGTTTAATTATAATATTTATATAAAAATTCCTATAATGGATGGATAATGGTTAAAACCGTGTCAAGTTGCACAAATCGAAGAAAAAGAAAATTATATTCAAGCACGACTAAATGAAATGTTGGAAGAGTGTTTAGCATTCTAACATATCCAGCATATCTAATTACCATTTTACGTGGAATATTCGATGTTCGTCAGCTATTTTTAACCGACTTCAAAAAGGAGGAGGTTCTCAAGTTCATCGGATTCTCTGTTTTTTTTTTTTTTTTTTTTTTTTTTTAAATGTATGTACATCGATAACTCCTAAACCATATGCCTGATTCCCATAATTTTTGGGGAACAGATAGATATGATAAGCATGGAGGTGCCCGTGCGCGGTATTCGATAACTGGGCGTGGCAATAATAGATCTCGCAATACTAAATACTACTGTATCTCGAATAATATTGACACTAGGGTACTGCAATTTAGTGTAAGGGTAGGCACAAATATTACAAATAACGGGCAAGAAAATAAGCGTAATTCGACAAATGGGCGTAGCAATATTAGAAAACAGTGTATCTTGAATAATTTTGAGACTAGAGTACGCATTATTATTAAAAATTATGGTCAATACAGTATGCGTTATTCGATAAATGGGCGTGGAAATACTAGATAAACACTATCGCAGTTCATATTGACGCTGGGGTACTGAAATAAAGTACAGGGATAGGCACAATTATTGGAAATAATGCTCAAGAAAGTGGGCGCTTGTATAACAAAGGGGCGTGGAAATATTAGAAAAACACTTTATCTCGAACAATATTGACGCTTGGGTAATAAAACTCGTAACAAGAATGAGTATAATAATTTCAAAACATGTGACATCTAATTTAAATTTAAGAGGCAGATATTTGAAATAACCAACAAACTTTCAGAATTTAATAGAACAAATTTTTTTTGGAACAATTGTAGTAATGTTGTTTATACTCTTTTTTCGAAAATTTATCATATTCTGTAAAAAGGAAGAAATAAAAATTTGAAAAAAAAGCAACCGACTACAAAATCACTACAAAGTAAAAAATAATTTTAAAAATACTTTTTATTTTAATTAATTTATTTAATTATCTAATTTATTTAAACATATTATTATATATGAAATCTTATTATCTTAATTTTTTTCTTATTTGTTTTATTATCATAAATATATTAATTTCTTGATGAATACAAATGCTTTGAAATTGGCGCTTCTGATTTACAGTCTGATTATAATAGCGCCGACCTTAAAAGCATTTGTATTCAGCAAGAAATTAGTATATTTATGATAATAAAACAAATAAGAAAAAAATTAAGATAATAAGATTTCCTTTAGTTTTTTCATTCTATTTCTATCTATACTATTTCATTCTTGATCCACCACTCTCCTCACATTTGATTTTTTATTTTAATATTCTTTTAACTAATTGTTCCCCAGTATAGAATTTTTTAGTAGCGAGGGTCTTGAAAGTGCCTCCATTGTGTTCCTTAGCGAATTTCACTAAGAAATAGAAAATAAATATATAAACATAGACCAGCTCACATATTCGACCTATCTGGACATCATTTCGGGAGAGATATGAACTATAATCGACAGTTTTTGTGATTTTTGTATGAGGACCACCAGAATGGTGGCTTATAGCGGGTATGTGAGTTTAGAAGAAATGTTTAAGGTCAAAAAATGATAGGACCAGCCAATGTAATTGACCCCTCTACGGTTCAATTCGGGAGAGATATAAACTATAATCGAAAGTTTTTGTTTTCTATATTGAGACTCCCAGAAGAGTGGCAGGTAGGGGGTAGATGAGTTGAGAAGAAATGTTGAAGGCCAAAATATAATAGGATCATGCCATATATTTGACCCCTAGGGGTCGATTCATAGAGATATGAACTATAATCGACAGTTTTTGTGTGTTTTATATGGTGACACCTAGAAGGGTGGCGGGTAGGGGGTAGATAAGTTCAGAAGAAATATTGTAGGTCGAAAAATAATAGGATCAGCTCATGTCTTTGACTCTTCTAGGGGTCAATTTGGGAGAGATATGAACTATAAACGACAGTTTATGTATTTTTTGTATGAGGACCATTAAAATGGTGGCAGATAGGGCGTTGGTGAGTTCAGAAGAAATGTTTCAGGTCAAAAAATAATAGGACCAGCTCATATAATTGACCCCTCTACGGTTCAATTCGGGAGAGATAGGAACTTTAATCGAAAGTTTTTGTTTTTTATATGGAAACCACCAGATGGGTGGCATTTAGGGGTTAGATGAGTTGAGAAGAAATGTTGAAGGACAAAGAATAATAAGTCAGCTCATATCTTTGATTCTTCTAGGCGTCAGTTCTGGAGAGATATCAACTATAATTGACAGTTTTTCTGTTTTTTGTATGAGAAGCACCAGAATGGGGGCAGATAGGGGATAGGTGAGTTCAGAAGAAATGTTAAAGGGCAAAGAAGAATAGGACCAAATGTTTTAATTGACCTCTCTACGGTTCAATTTGGGAGAGATATGAACTATAATTGAAAATGTCTGTTTTTTTTACATCGAGACCACCAGAAAGTTGGCATTTAGGTGGTAGATGAGTTGAGAAGAAATGTTGAAGGGCAAAAAATAATAGTATCAGCTTATATATTTGCCCCTATAGCGGTTATTTCGGGAGAGAAATGAACTGTAATCGGCAGTTTTTGTGTCTTTATAGGGTGACTCCAAGAAGGGTTTCAGGTAGGGTGTAAATTAATAGGACCAGCTCATATCTTTGATCCTTCTAGGGGTCAATTCGTGGAGATATGAACTTTAATCGACATTTTTTATGTTTTATGTATGAGGACCACCAGAATGGTGGCAGATAGGGTTTAGGTGAGTTAAGAAGAAATGATGAAGGGCAAAAAATAACATCATCAGTTCATATCTTTGACCCTTCTAGGGATCTATTCGTAAGAGATATAAACTACAACCAACAGTTTTTTGTTTTTTATATGGTGACCTCCAGAAGGGTAAGGGGTCGATGAGCTCAGAAGAAATGTTGCAGGCAAAAAATAATAGGATCAGTTCATATCTTTGACCCTTCTAGGGATCAATTCGGGAGAGATATAAACTATAACCGACAGTTTTTTGTTTTTTATGTGGAGACCCAAAGAAGGGTGACAGGTAGGGGGTAGATAGTTCAGAAGAAATGTTGAAAGGCAAAAAATTATAGGATCAGCTAAAATCTCAAAATTATAATCGACAGTTTTTGTGTTTTTTGTGTGAGGACAACCAGAATAGTGGCAGAATAGTGGAAGGGTAAGTGAGTTGAGAAGATATATTGATGAGCAAAAAATAATGGGATCACCCCATATATTTGACCCCTCTGGGGGTCGATTCGAGAGAGATATGAACTATAAAAGACAGTTTTTGTGTTTTTTATATGGAGACTCCCAGAAGGATGGCAGGTAGAGTTCAGAATAAATGTTGAAAAATAAAAAATAAACAGAAATAATAATATTTCTATCTTGTCGTTTAAGGTATTAAAAAAACATCTTTAAGGCAAACTAAGGAATATAAGTTTTAAGCTCAATACTTGATTATTCTGAGTAACAAAATGTTTTCAGTCTTAATACAAAGATTTTCGTAAAGGTCGATCTAAAAAATAATTTTTTATATACACTAAATATGCACAAACACTAAACATGGCATAGCTAGCTTACGTTTGTCATAAATTAAGACACGATGCAATACAATATTATGCTTAAAAATATTGTTTTATTTCAAAGAATATTTGGAAACTATTGTACTATTATTTAATAAAGAAAAAAATATTAAAATTTTGCCTCGAAACTGAGAGGAAAAATAGAGAGAGAGAGAGAGAGAGTCACACTACAGAGCGATACCATTCTAATCAGAGACATTTTATGATGCAAATTTAGAAATCGAATTTCATAGTTATGTATAAAAAAAAAAAACAATAAAATAGAAAATCTAAATAGAAAATTTAGAAACTGTTGTGTTACATTTTGTTTGTTTTGTTAGTTTTTATAGGTAAGTACTCACCTTCCCAGAGACTCATCATTGCTGCTATCGTCCATATCAAGTATATGAAATTCTAAAATTTGACCCAGTTCGACAAATATTTTGGCCTTTTGATTAATTTCAAAATGTGTAAGGATAGGAAAAAGATGTTAGGAAAAAGATTGCAGAACAAAGCAAAGTTGAACAAAACAATTAATAAAAAAACGAAATGAAAATAAAAAACAAAATTAAAATTGTAAAAATAGTATAACAAAAAAATATTGGAGGTATGCTGATAGACGCACCAAAAAAAAAAAAAAAAAAACGAAGCTATTGAGCTTTAACAAAATTATATCATATATCTGACACATGCATAGGACGTTGAACAAAATGTCAAAAAAAATTTACCCATGTATATGTGAGAACTCTAAAGAAAATACCACTACCAATCAAGTGCACTGAACAAAATAAGTTTTTATCTTTTCGTAACAGTGATGTTGGTGTGTGCGTGAAAAAACACTACACAAAAAACAGTTGCCAAAAGAGCACCTCCATATTCTACAACCTGTGTACAGTGACATACCTCACACCAAAAGTCCCACTTAGGATTGACATTGTTGTCAATGATCTGTGTTTTGAATTCTTGAGCGCCAACATTTATCAAAGCATATGGATCAGATTTGCCCTTGCCTAGCACACCGATATCCTTCTTCATTAAATCCTTGGCCTCCACAACGTGAATGCGCAAAATACCCTATAGTAAATGAAGGGTATTGTGTGATATTTTATCCAGTCTATTAACCAAACTCACCTCTGGTTCTGGCATTTTAAGCGACGTGGCGGGCACCTCATCGCTCAGCGTTATTGGCAGCTTATTGGGTAGCACCATAATAGCGCCTATCTGTTCCACAATAATTCTTCTTAGTAGATCACTCAGACCAGGCATGTCCATAAAATCGATCACGCCCACCAGATTAAAATCAATATTGGGATTGTTCAAGAAGAATATCTGTAGTCCACCCACCAAGGGCATGGAGCGTATCAATGGCTTCATGACGACGCGCACCCAGCCATGTATTTGGAAGTCTTTGATGCCACCTTTCATGCCGCCCAAGTAAAAATTAATGTCACAATCACTGGCGTAGAAGAGATCCAAATCCATAATGATCTCATTGCGATCGACATTCTTATCGTAGATTTTGACGCCACCAATGCGTGGCGGTATAGTGCCTAGAATGATGCGATCAAAACGAAAGCCGTTCATCTTGTACTGGGACAAGGAGAAGGCAACATTTGGCTCAATGGTCTCTTTGACCAATGTACGCGCAAAGTGGTTGGCATTGGGCCACACCTGCTTGAGTATCTGTTGAGAATGTAGAAGTTGGATTAAGGTTGATATATCACATTAAACATAACTGATGCACACGACTCACCTTGTTGACCCACTCACAACGTTCAACATCTGGGAAATAAACCTGTTAGAAAGCAAGATGTTTTATAATTCAGTGAAGAGCAAAAATTTATAAAAATACTCACCCATGCAGGTAACTCGTCAATACGCGCCAAAATAACATCCTTTTCGGATGCCAAAGCCGAAGCTTTGGCTATATTCCGCTTATGTTTGGTCGTTTTACGAAATTGATCACGTGCCACTGATAGTATAACAGGCGCTATTAACCACGCCACGGACCAGCCCATATAGCCTACCAGATATATGCTGCCAACAATAGCCACTTTCTTGCAGACTGTGTAAATGAGTGAAAAGATGCTATCCTCCGCGGAAGATCTTTTCACGGCTTTTGTATCTACCTCGCCATTTCCTGTGGTCAATTCCTTGCTTACAGCTGCCATTTCATCGAGTTCAGGTGGAAGAGGCGCGGTGAAATCAGCCAACGGTGCTTTCTCTTCCTGCAACTCGCTGCTAGGTGTTGGATCAATATCTTCAACGGTACTAAAGAAGAGAAGAAATGCATGTATGTAAGTTAATCAAAAGTGCAACCTTTTGAGATATAAATCAGAAAAATAGTACAGTTTATAATAATGGAGCAATTTTTTGGAAAACAAGCAATTTGATAGCGAATCATATAAATTATTATATGTACGGAAAAACTCTAACAGCCCTATTCTACTGGCTTAACAAAGCTCACCACATTTTAACAAAATAGTTAATATTAACAAGTTGTTAATGTTCCGTATTCTGGTGAAAATTTAAAAGCTCTTTTTTTTACAATTTTGTTAATTGCACAAAGTATTTAAGACACTTTATAACAACTTGATAACAATAATATTAACAAGAGCTCCTTAACAACTCGTTGTTAAGTTAACAAGCAGAATAGAGCTGTAAGTGTTATAATTATAAACTTTAAATTAATTTCAAACTCACCACGTCAAGAATCGAAACCACGTTATCTGAATGCTAGTCCGGCACCTTACCCACTCGGCTAATTCAGATGCTGAATAATCTTGCTTAATTTACTTAATAATAAAAGCAAGCATTCGCGAACATGGGTTCGAACCCCAACTTGGCAAAAAAAAAAAATTTTTTTTGTTTTTTTTTTGTTATTTATGTTTTTTTTTTAAGATTTGGTTTTTACAAAAGTTCGAAACTATTATAAACCAATTTTTTTTGGCTTCGTTATACACACGTCAAAACCGAATAAAGCCATTCGTTAACGAGTCGCCAAAACCCATAAAAAGCAATCGTGTACGAGTCACCAAAACTATAAAAAGCAATGCGTTAACCAGTCGCCAAAACTATAAAAAGCAATTTGTTAACGAGAACTTACAGCTCTATTCTGCTTGATAACTTAACAAGAAATTGTTAAGGAGCAATAATTGACAATAATTGTCAATATTATTGTTATGTAATGTAAATGTTCATATTCCAAAAATCATTTCAATTTGAAAGCTCTAAAAAGCTTAAAAGTTCACCACGCGTGGTGAGAATGTGAAACTCCACAGCATTCAAACGAAACCTGTTTTTTCTATGAAATTTTATTGTTTAGTAGCTGGATACCCGGCTTTACTCGGGAGTTGATATAAATAATTTTCGATTTCATTCGTCAGTTTGAAAAAACTTTTCACAAACCTTAGAAAGAATTTTGTGTGCATCTTTCAAACCTGTAACTTTGGCGAAATGAGCAAAATGTAGCTTCAAAATCTGAAAATTATGAGAAAAAGTTAGGGTAATCGTAATTTTTCTGTGCATGCCGCCGATCGATAGATTGGACGTTTTTGAAAAAATCAGAGCAAAAACGAATTTTTGGCAATTCGCGAGGAAACTGGACAAAAATTAAAAAAGCATTGAAAATAGATATTGCAATGTCAAAACAATGCCAACTTATGACGCAACTGACTTGCGCATGTGTTGATGCGTACTCAAATACCACAGAATTCGGCATCAGCTGTCCTGATTTGCGAAAAAAGAAAGTGGAATATAAATACACATAAAGAAGAAAATAAGTTATTTAACACCCTTCGCGCTTTGCCACGCTTTACTGTATTTTGTAGTACAGCGCCCTCTGGGGTTCAAGATATAGCAAAATACTTAGCGCCAAAAGACTCACCGCACACGAAAACCACTTATAAAAATCATACTAAATAATACATGAATAAAAAAATAACGCAAAAGGCCTTTCCATACTCTATAATCAAATCTTATATATCCAATATACAAATTTTTATCTAAATCGGATGAGCGGTTTTTGAGTGTTTTACGATTTCTTAAGTGATTTGTACTACAGCACCATCTGGTGTTTAAGATACCTCAGAAAAAAAAGTCCAATATACCCACCGTATCCGAAAACTCCTATGTACAAATGTTCACTCAAATCGGATGTACAGCTAGGAGTTTATCGAGATTTTTAAAACATTTGTATTGCAGTGCCCTCTGGTGTTCAATATAGATCAAAATAGATAAGCCATAGAAACTACCGTACCCGAAAACCCCTAAATACAAATTTCCATGTATATCGAATGAATGGTTTCGGAGATAAACTATAATAAAAAAATTCGTGAAATCCGATCGCAGCGCCACCTACCGAGTTCAATTGCGATTCTGAACCATCCAGGGCTCTACTCACACTCTAAAAATTTCATCAAAATCAATGCAGCCGTTAAGGAACAGTTTACAACAGCCCACTCTAGTTTCTAGAAAGGGCAAAAAAGATAGCACCAGAACCCTTGCCGTACTCGAAAATCGCTAATTACAAATTTTCATCCAAATCGGATGAGCAGTTTGTGAGTTTTTAATGGTTCTCTAATATTTGTACAAAAGCGCCCTTTCAAGATAGCACAAAAAAGATAAATCCAAAAAACTCAACGTATCGGAAAACCCGTATTTCCCAATTTTCATGCAATTCGGATGGACGGCTTAGGAGCTTTTCGAGGTTTTTCAAAATATTTTTACTACAGCGCCCTCTGGTGTTCGAGAGAGAAAATAATAGATAAGTCAAAGAACTCATCGTGTCCGAGAACCTCTACATACAAAATTTCATGCAAATCGGATGAACGATTTTGGACTTTTTCGCCTTTTTTAAATATTTGTACCACAGCGCCCTCTGGTGTTTAAGATAGAACAGAGCAGATAAGTCATAAAACTCACCGTATCCGTAAACTTCTGCATACAAATTTTCATTCAAATCGGATGAACGGTTTCGGAGATAAGCTAAAAAAAGAATGACTGATACCCGATCGCAGCGCCCCCTACCGGGTCCAACCATTTTTACTGGGAAAAAAAATAGCCTATATGTTGACCGGGGATATAAGGAACCTTGATGTTTCATTGAAATCCATCGAGTGGTTTTCGCGTGATGCTTTAACAGACAGAGAGGCAGACAAAAATTTTAAAAATGCGATTTTCGGGCTCAGCGTCATTCAAAATGTCCATCGCAAAAGGAATTTCATCAGCAAGCAAAATGGAAAATGCAAAGAATTAAGTAATCTCAGGATTTTTATTTTTATTTAAAACACACATTTCCATTTTTTTGATAGCCAAATAAAGTTTGATTGAACCACGCAGGAGCAGCTCCCATTTTATATACAATTTTTGCCGGCAGCATCTTCAACTTTTGGCTGGCATATGTATATTATTATATTTGGATTTTCCAATTCGGTATTTAATTGTATTTATTTTCATTTCGAAGACGTTTTGAAGACGTTTTAAGTAAAAATTTTGCCATTTTTCACAGTTTTATTTATTTCAATTCAATATTGTATTATAATTTATATTATTTTTATTATTTGCACAACAATTCTCTAGCTAAGCGCATACATTTTAAAATCATGTTGTCGTTGTCGTTAGGATACTTTGTGCAATTACTAAAATTACTAAATTACTAAATTTTCACCAGAATACAGAACATAAACAACTTGTTAATATTAACTATTTTGTTAATGTGGTGAGCTTTGTTAAGCTTTAAAAATAGGGCTGTTATTCATATGAGGGATAGTCTCAAAATCTAGACTTTCAAAATCCCGAAATCTCAAAATCCAGATTTTTTTAAAATTCCGAATTCCAAAATCCCGAATTTCAAAATCCCGAATATATGTTTCGATAATAAATAATCCCGAATTCGGGATTTAAAAATTTTTTTTTTTAATAAACTACATGTTTAAGACTTAATTTTTATATATTAATTAATTATTATATTTTTATTTTCTAATTCTCTATTAGAATACATGTTTAAGACTACATTTATGAACAATATTAATAAGATATAAAATGTAAAAAGTATTAGTTATAGTGTAATATTTATTGCAATTGCTTTTGAAAAATCAGTTTCAAAAATCCAAAATCCTCTTTCATATGGTCCATCAACGTAGTTCTTTTTCAGCCAACACGCTATTTTTTTCGATTCTTTGTCTTGAAGATGTTTATATAAGGCGTCGTAATACTACGGTATTTCATCAGCTGACACAAAAGCAAGTTCCCTTTTCATTCGGATTTTCAAGTTGAATTCTTAAGAATTGGAATACTTTGTACTCAGCCCATTTTGCTGGATCTTACCCCAAACTATTTGACCAAAGTGGAATTGGCATCCCTTGCATTCAGCATATGGAAAAAATTCCTTTGCGGTATTAATTAGTGCTTTCTCGAAGTCCGAAATTATCTTTAATAGTTTTAGATCGATATTCCAATCGCAAGTTAATTTGGTGATACTAAAAAACACTTCTGAATACGCCACGGTAATTTTTCGGCTTATCAAACAGAACAAGAGGGGCACTATCTGGCCTTGAATGTACCCGTGGATGCTGAAAAGTTGCGTCATGATATATGGAACCATATAAAAGGTGCCATCAATTAGCCAACATTTTGATTTTGCTAACATCTTCAAACTTGATTGCGTGCCCAAAAGAATGTTTTTTTCACCTGCGAATTCGTTTTCATCCAAAACGAAGAGCTCCCCTTCGAGGTATTTGTTCTTGTAAGGAATATCAATATCCTCTAAACGTAGGGGCTCCTTCAAAATATCCGAACGGACGCGGGAAATTTTTTGTTTTTGTTCTGCCCCTTGGTTGGCAGGTAAACACGACAATGCTGATCCGTTTCAACCACGGTATCCCTTAAAATTTGAGAAGGGGGAACACCAATGTTAAGTTTTGCTTTATTCTTTAAAGCATTATAAGAAAGAGCCACATGCTTAGAATGTCCAATAGGAGGATGACTATGCTCAGATTGTTCCTATTTTATGACATGTTCGTTCTCCTTCATTATTGTATGTAATCGTCTTTTGCAATGTTCTTCTTTCCGATTGGCACATCACCAGTAGTAAACTTTTTATGTTTTCTTTATCAAATGATAACAATAACCATTTAAAAATAGTTATGGGTTTCCTTTATTTGAAACAATTATTTCGAGACTAATTTTTTATTATTATAAAATATTTTCAACCGCACTACTTTGTTTTAAAACAGAGAATGAAAGTTTGTCGCCCACTTTCTACTTCTACAATTAAAATTTTTCAATGCTCACTAAGATTTTTTTTTATAAATTTCAGCAAGTATTAATTAAGGTAGAACAACATTTTTGTTCTGAGGTTTTTGCTGTTAAAAATATCTACGATTTTAAGGTAGAACTACAACATTGTTGTGCAGTTTTTAATGTTAAAAATCGCCGCGATTTCGGAATTTTAAAATTCGGGATTTTGAAATTCGGGTTTTTGGAATTCGGGATTTGGAATTGGGAATATTGGATTCGGGATTTTCGGTTTCGCGATTATATACCCAAACTTCATGAAAATCTTGCACAAATTATAAGTGAAAACTATTTGTATAAAGAATATGCACGAAATAACATAACAGAAGAAAAAATAAAGACTTTTTCACATAAAATTAAAAAAAACATATTCGCTTAATATTCGCTTGACGTATTAACAACAGAAAGTTAGTAAAAACTACTTGTTTTTTGTTTCAAAACATCTTAAATGGAGTTTGGCAAAGTCATGATTTTAATCTGTGCTTTCTTTAAACATCAAGCCAACCTCTGATGAAGTTGGAATGAAACTATTCGAAAACAGTTAAAAAAACTATTCATAAGCGATTCGTTAACGAATCAACCCTCGCCACAATGTTTATTGTGTAGTTTTTGTATTTTAATGTACATAAATATTTATTTTTGATGTTATCATTTTTTTTTATAATATTACCATTGTACGAAAAAATCATTTTAAATCACTTCACGTTGCTGTGAAAATAATAACACAAAACTAATAAATTTTGCATTGCATGAAGTGTATTATACAATAACAACAACAACAACAACAACCCTATTGATTTCAAGGAAACATTAATGATTCATTGGCATTTGTTTCTAAAGATATTGCGATTGAATGCCGGCATTCAATACAGCAATGTTAAGAAAACAACTAAATAAAAATAGTAAAGACCCTGTAGGAAAATCAACTAATTTAAAAGTAGTTGATAAAGTAGTTTTTTGTCAACTACATCTAGTTGAAATTCTCACATTTTTCCATAGAACGAACTAACATATTTTGTATGGTGATGTACGCTTAATAAGTCAATTGACTTTTGTCTGCATATATTTTCAACTACTTGTTAAACTAGTTAAATTTAAATTATTTTTTCAATTACTTTAAAATAACCAATTGAAAACTATTACTGATGGCGTAAAGTTAATAATATTTGATAAAATAACATGGTTAAATATATATAAACTTGTAATCTAATAAAAAATTGGAATTAAAACAGGTCAAAATCAGAGTAGTTGCCGCCTTAATATAATTCAAAATAGTTTATCAATCACTTGTTTTTAAGTAGTATTTCAATTACTTCATATATAATGCAATAAAAACTATTTAGAATTGAAGTGAATGCTGCTTTAATATAATTCAAAGTAGTTCATATACTGGTTTATTTTAAACTAATTTTTTAATTAGTTGTTTTTAAAAACAAAAGTTAGTTTGTTCCTGTAAGGGAGCTGGAAAATGTTTACACACACACAGAGTCTATATGTGAGATACCACAAGTACCCTATAGGAACAAACTAACTTGTTTTTAAAAACAACTAATTAAAAAACTAATTTAAAATAAACTAGTATATGAAGTACTTTGAATTATATTAAGGCGGCATCCACATTAATTCTAAATAGTTTTTATTGCATTATATATGAAGTAGTTGAAATACTACTTAAAAACAAGTGATTGATAAACTACTTTGAATTATATTAAGGCGGCAACTACTCTGATTTTGACCTGTTTTAATTGCAAATTTTTATTAGATTTTATATATATTTTTAAGTTTATATATATTTAACCATGTTATTTTTAATCAAATATTATTAACTTTAGGCTTCACTAACATTTTGTTTCAAAAAGACACATTTTTTTATTTACGACATTGAGCTGCAAGACAGACGTGGTAAACACACTTTAAAACTTATAAACTGCCTCAAAACCCTGTGAAACGATTAAAAATTCTTTATTATTTAAGATATTCAAATTAGAAACTGGTAGTGTTAAGCAAACATTGCACAATTTAGACTCTGTATGGAAATTGATGCATTTCTTAACCATTCAACAAACACCTCATCACTTCAGTAGTAAAGACGCACGCCTTTCCCTACGTAGCGTCGAGTCTGCTCCATCACTTCATTGCGATTGACACTTAAAAGAAGCACTAAGCAAAATATCGGTGTGTCCATCGACCATGATTGATGGCTGCAAAGCGTGAAAAATCCCGCTGACACTCTTGTTTAGCACATATTTTGAAACGAAGCATCAAAAAGCTGGCTCATGTTAAATAACAGGCGCAGTATCCACACAATCCCGATCAATTGGATCGGCACCTTCGCTCATGTACGCGGGCGGAAGAAAGGAATAATGAAATTATATCTACCCTCGCAGCGTACTTCTGTTGCGCTACTTGAATGTAAATACTAGTCCTTTTTTGACTTAACTGGCAATGAAGTTTGGCATGAATCACTTTTGAATTATTTTAAAATCAATTAAAACACCACAAAGAACGACATTTCACAATTTTCCATTAAAAAACTCTGATCACTTTTAACTTTGTTTACATTTTGCTTTCAGATTTTATATTTCAGAATTTATTTGTGTCGACCAGGCATGATTTTTTGGCATGATTTATGTATTTTTGAAAACAGTCAAATAAAAAATTATCTCTTTGATGTATAGAAATTTAAAATGCTTATGCTTTTAAACTCATCTTCAGTAAATGTAATATTAAATAGTTTTCAATTGGTTATTTTAAAGTAATTAAAAAAATAATTTAAATTTAACTAGTTTAACAAGTAGTTGAAAATATATGCAGACAAAAGTCAATTGACTTATTTAGCGGACATCACCATACAAAATATGTTAGTTCGTTCTATGGAAAAAAGTCAGAATTTCAACTAGTTGTGGTTGACAAAAAACTGCTTTTTCAACTACTTTTAAATTAGTTGATTTTCCTACAGGGTATATATTGCTATACACTATACTATACACGCAACACTTCAAATTCTGATTGAATATATTAAAAACTTATTAAAGAACAAAATTGCTGTGAAGATGATGATGTCATTGTTTTTGGAAAAACAAAGTAGCAGACGTGCGATAAAATACGCCACCCCAATCACAAGATTCAATTCAAATTCGTTTGAAAAAAACCTCAACTTATAATAGGCCGTATAGGTATACAGAATTCTACCATAACAAAGTTGTATGTCATGTTAGGACCGGTTATCTGCTCTACATACACATCTTTAACAATCATGCCATTCTCGAAACTAAACTAATGAGGGGACAAACAATAGTCAAAGCTTTATGTATATTTTTGTTGACAAAAATTTAAGTATGTTTAATTTTAGTATAAAAAAGAATTATCTCCAGGCTTAATTGTTACACTCACACAAAAAAAAAATAGATAAGCACCTGCACATTAAAGCACATTTAAAAAGCTTTCAGCGTCCTTTGCGACATGACCAAAATTCATAAAATATTCAGGACGTCTAATAACTTGTGACCGCGGACAGCTGGGCAAAAAAAAAAAAAAAAAAAAAATTGGATATAGCGGTGTCCTGCATTCCAACAACAGCTTTTTTGCTGCTACGCAAATATAAATATTATTAATTATTTAACTAGAAGCAAGACAGCGATATAGCATTTAAGGCGGTCTTCTCATTCAAAACCCGTTTTTTGGACCCTTTTTAAAAAAATTCTTATTTGAAAACGCAAAGAATAATTGAAAACTTTTTTTATATATTGTATTACAAAAGGTTCAAAGTAAATAAAAAATTTTTTTTTGCCTCGATACGTGGGCTGTTCAAAAAGTAATGAGACTTCAAAGTTGGTGGTGGAAAAAAGGTGTCGTCACGGCGGCCACGATTCCGGGTCTCCGGAGCGTCTGAAATGAAAAAAAAAACGGGGTTATAATCAGTATAGATGTAATTCTCGGGTGAACCTCAAGCTTAATTTTGTGATTTTTTTTGACAAAATGGCGGCCATTCAAAAAAAAAAATTTCAATTACGGGTTTTTTTTTTGTAGTTTAGTGTAAAAAAAAATAGTAAAAAATTTTTTAAAATTATGGTCGAGGTTCACCCGAGAATGGTGACAATTCTGCGTCGATTCCACTTTGTTTCATGAAAATCGGTTCAGTTGAACTGGAGATATCATGGCCGCCAGTTCGAAAAACGTGGGTTCGAGATAAACGCGTTTAAAGTTTGAAGTAATTTTTTTGGGGGAAAAAAAAAAAATCAAAAATGTTTAAATGCAGTTTTAAAGAACTGACAATTTTTACTTACAAATATTAGTCGGCGATGCCAGCTCCATACAGGCCACCTTCCTCTTTTTCGTAGAAACTGCTTTCTGCTGCCCTCTCTGCTCTGCGAGCCGTTCTGCCAGCTTTTGATGATGCCGCAGCTCGAGTCTCTGATCGGCTCAATCTGTCTTCATTGCGAGATAGTGCGTATTCGTATGCGTTTTTGCCAATCGCAATACCCATCAAACCCATAATTTTAAGTATGGGTATAAAACCGTCGTTGAAGAGGCACGTTGCAATGAAATTGGCCACTTCGATGGTGCGTGAGCCTGAGTTGATGTGTTTGGGCGAAAGTGACCAAAGAACAGAATTGTAGGACTCATTGGAATTCTGAGTTTCAGATCCAAGGCATCTTTCAAGCAAATTATCTGCCGACAGCGCTTCGTAAGCTGGTTTTATTACCTCCATCACCTTCTTGTCGAGAGGTGCATACGTGTGGTGAAAGCTATCTAACGTACCTTCAGCAGCTGCTTTCTGCCATGCGCACCAGCTTGACGCTCCGGTGGGGCAATTTTGGTGTTGCGGTTTATCATCGGTGGAGCACTTATGGTAAAAAGTGGCCCAAATTTCCTTTTTCATATCCTCCACGGAGTCAGGATGACGGCGGATCGCAAGGCCATAATATGTGGTCAACTCGGATATTAATTTGTCGGTGAGCTTGCCCGCACCTTTGCCTCCAATGCCCTTATTTTCTTTTTTTATTTTTCGAAGTCGCGTGCCCATTCGCTTCTGCACATGCCCAATGCATTCTTTCTTTTCCACTATAGGGTCACCGTCATAGGGGTCGACATCTAATACACCTTTGAAGGTCTGCGAATCACCATCGCCGATATACTTTACATATTTTATGCCGTGTGTTTCAAACGACCTGGAGAACATCTCTATTACAGCGTCCACCTCCATTTTCCCAGAGCTTCCTTCATGGTTTATGGTGCATTCTTCGTCATGAGTATCAAGCCAAATTTGGTAAGCCTCTGGCTCTTCTTCCTTCTTGGCTTCCCAATATTTGCAGCTGTTACACAGACGAGATTTTACGACAGTGTCAACAATTTTTTTGGTATGCTTGGCAATCAAAGTTGTATTGCTAAAGTATTTCTAAAAATCCTTTTAGGGGCATATTCACAACTACCCAAGCTATAAATAAATGCAAAAAAAAAAAGTCTAAAAAAAAGTTGCTCAATGAGAAGACCCCCTTAAGTGTGAGAAAGCAATTAAGCCATAAAAACCTAACGATAATTTGCTTAAATGACAAACACTGAATAAGACTTGAGACGCAAAGCAACAATTAAAAGAATTAATCTGCGAAACGTTTTACTTTGGTCAGTTTAATAAAATGTTGAACATGTTAACGATTAAGGAGAAAGTGAACAAACAATTGCAGTAGATTTTAACCTTTGATGATAGCGACATATTCTGGAAATAATAATTACAGGTAATAGATTGAAATAATAATGCTCAAGGATATAAGATTTAAGTGATTTTCTGTATAGAATTATAGAATCCTAAAATGAAATGAATTACATAGCTTTAACTCGATGCAGATTTTTATCGATGCAGAAATAAATTTTTAAATAACGTCGTTACGCATACAAAAAAGGTTATGTGTAAAATTAAAATTTTTTTTTAATTTTGCCATTTAATAGCCACATGTATGTCCCATCTACTCACCAAATGGTTTTTTGATATTTTTATTGGTTCAGAAGTTAGCAAAACCAGCTATGTGAAAACAGTATTGAAAGTGCTCTTTCTAAAATGGTTATGTGTTGCAAATCACATAGCATATTTTTATAAAAGCTCTTTACTATTCCATTTCAATGAGCTATTGGTCCATTTCTATAGATACATTTTATTATATACTTTTCCAAGTGAAGGTATTATTAACACACTGCTTTCGCACTATTTAAGTTCAAAAAGTCGATAGAATGACACATAGATGGCGTTACTATATTTTTCCGTACGATTTTTATTTAGTACCAACCTTCAAACGATACGCATAAAAATTTGACAACAATCTGACAATTTATTCGTGAGTTATTGAAAAAAAAAAAAATGGAAAAGTGAATTTTGAGTTATGATAAAGCATTGCTTTTGGATGAAAACAAATACAGTGTAAACCAAACAAGGACTTGATAGGCATTATCCGGACTCAGCTCCATCGAGACAAATGGTAAAAAAGTGGATTGCTGAATTACAACGTGGTCGTACCAGCATAAATGATGCAGAGCGCAGTGGACGCCCAAATCAGATTGTTATTCCACAAAACATCAAAAAAATCCACAAATTGACTATGAACGATCGCAAATTGAAGGTGCACGAGCTAGCTGACATTGTAAAGATATCAGATGGTAGTGTTTTTACCATTTCGCACGAACATTTGGGTATGCGAAAGCTCTGTGCAAAGTGGGTGCCGCGTGGGCTCACAGTCGACCAAAAACAACAACGAATTGATGCTTCAGCGGAGTGTTTTTCGCTGTTAAACCGCAATAAAATCGAATTAATCGTCGATATGTGACAATGGATGAAACATGGCTTCACTATTACACACCAGAATCCAAAACACAGTCAGCTGAATGAACAGCAGTTGACAAACCGAATCCAAAGCGATCAAAGACCCAACAGTCGGCTTGAAAGCTGATAGCGTCTGTATTTTGGCGTGCGAAAGGAATAATATTCATCGACTATCTCCAAAAAGGAACCACCATCAACAGCGACTATTACTGTGCACTTTTGGATCGATTGATGTCTGAAATCGCCAAGAAACGGCCACATTTGCAAAAGAAAAAAAAAGTGTTGTTTCACCAAGATAATGCACTGTGTCACAAATCGATGAAAACGATGACAAAATTGAATGAATGGAGCTTCGAATTGCTTACCTACCCACCGTTTTCTCCAGATTTAGCAACTATTTCCTGTTTTCAGATCTCAAGAAAATGCTTGCTGGAAAGAAATTCAAGTCCTATGATGAAGTAATCGCTGAAACCGGCGCCTATTTTGACGAGAAAGAGAAATCGTACTATAAAAGTGGTATCGAAAAGTTGGAAAATCGCTATACTCGTTGTATCGCTCTCGAAGGCAACTATTTTTTTATTTACTTACTTATCCTACGAACTTATTGAATGACCTGTTACATTGCGAAATCGCTTTTTAATACTTAATTTCTTGTTTTTAATTTCAATATGTCCACGTTTTTTTCTGGTACATCCTAGGCAGAAATATATTTAAATGAAAAATCTGGTGTTTTTGAAAAAAGAAGTCTGTCCTCTGAAGATGAAGAGGTCGATGTTCAAAAACAATTATTGCAGGGGTTAAGAAAGGGGGGCGCTTAAGGGTTTTGGGGAAAGAATATAAATGCTCAAAAAATTAGTGAAAGTAAAGTGATAGTAGAAGTGGTGAAGCGGCCAAAAAAAATTGAAGCAAAACCTTGTTCGCAACTCGCTGAAGAAAAAGGCAAAATATCGTTTCTTTGAGGCACGGTAGATGAAGGCCTACGGATTAAATGGTTAACATATTTCCGGAAGCATCCGTCTTGGGATGCTAAGAAAGCATATATGTATAAATGCCTTAGTACAACCCCGAATCTCTGTACAAAGAAGATCAACTACAAAAAAAAAAACTTTTAAGCCAAAAATGGAATTTCTGGGAAGATTGCTAATTTATTTTATTAACATTCCCTCCTTCAGTGTAACCAAATGGTTAAATGGAATGGCAATCTGCCTTCATATCAGTATTATATCAGTCTTTTATTCATAAAGCCAACTAGTATCTCCAACAAGCCCATATCATGGGAAATATCAATTGTCACTTTTGTTTATGGACAGTTACTGAAAAGTTCAATATTCACGTACAGAATTAGATCGCAGTTTTATCAAGAAGATTTATTATTTTAATTTGATGACTTAAGTAGTACCGAGGCTCGATCCTCATAGCACCTATTACATATATTGTTATATATTGTTATAAATATAAATATTTAAAAGAAAAAATTTGTGCAAAAATCCTGTGGTGGAAATAATAAATTTTTCCCTTTCCGTATTCGCATTGTACCGTGTACAATTCGGCTTCACGTTGAACGTGCTACCATCGCAATATTGCCTCCCTTGTATCAAAGAGAACAAAATACAAACGAACAAACCCGAAAACAAGCATAGCCTACATCAGGGATGATATTGGCTTAGTTGTAAAAGGGCCAAAATTTATACAAAAATAGGGCAGTTTTAACAAGAATGGGACCGTGAGTGGTAATTCAATATTAAAGCATTTCTATTTGAATATTCAGCCCTGATCACAAATATCCAAACAGATTTCAAATTTGCTGTTTCCGGAAATCAAAAGAATTTGAAGTTTTTTATGAGTTTTTTTTTTTGCTTCACTGCTTTAACCAAAGCTGCTTTAAAGATATTTTATTTGTCACAAAAATAGTACCTACACTTTAATTTAAACGATCAGCTCTCAGAATCAAAAATTGTGGGTCAAAGTGATAGAGTTTAATTGTTATTTTAAATAGATTTTATTCCATATACATAGGGGTACCAATGCACTTAAGTAAAAAAGGCTTGATCATTGATTGCAAAAGTCAAAAATATGCCAAAAAATAATCAACCGAGTTAATTTCTCCAAAAAATTTTTAACAAAGCCATTTATTAAATAAGTTAATAATACAAATAAAAATAGCAAAGCATTTCCACAGAAAACCACAAATTGGATTGAGTCCTTGCATAAATGCATAAGAATGCCAGAAAGATATGATAAATTTAACGAAGAGTCTGCGTTAAGACTTGTAAGAAGACGAATCAATGATGAGGGACGAAATGGGCATGAGAGCAAAACAAAATCAGTTCTACCAAAAAAATATATTCAGGAATGGCGGAATTTAATAAAGAATAATTTCATAAATGTTACACAATTTTGGAATACAGGGCCTTGAACAACTAAATTAATTTATCACATTAATCACATCGAATAAGGACAAAAAATGTTCCATCGCAGTTGCAATTTTTTTGAAAAAGTTTCTAGTTTTTAGTTAAAACATTCTGAAACTGAAAAATTTTCATTTCGGATGCCATTTTGGAACCGCTGAACTTTTTTCCAAGCCCTACATTTCTTAAAATTTAATACTCGAAAACACTTTTATGTTATGAAAAAGAATGTGTATAATACCGATATCATTTTTAGATATAAAATTTTTTTAATGTGGAAAAAATCGGATATTTATGCAAATAATTGTTTGCTAGTGATAATGCCCCCAAATCGGGTGTTCATCCCTTCTTCGCTTTGAAAATCACACTTTCTCATTCACATTGGAGCGAGATCGTGTCTTAAGCCTTTTTACCATATTTTTTTTTTCAACTTTAAGCGCTCATATCTGCTAAACGCTGCCACTATTAAAAAATATATTTGTAGAATTGCTGGAATAAGGGGACCCTTACAGGAATAAATGTATAGAGGAAGAAGAAAAAGAAAAAGAAGAAGAAGAGAAAAAGAAGAAGAAGACGAAGAAGAAGAAGAAGAAGAAGAAGAAGAAGAAGAAGAAGAAGAAGAAGAAGAAGAAGAAGAAGACGAAGAAGAAGAAGAAGAAGAAGAAGAAGAAGAAGAAGAAGAAGAAGAAGAAGAAGAAGAAGAAGAATAAGAAGAAGAAGAAGAAGATGAAGAAGAAGAAGAAGAAGAAGAAGAAGAAGATGAAGAAGAAGAAGAAGAAGAAGAAGAAAATTACTTCTTAAAGGCCAGCAATACATGAAAATTCTTTTGCCGGTCAAAATTTTGAAACATCGATAAATTACTTTAGAAACATCTTGAAAATATTCTGTTAAAATTTTAAAGCGAAATTCGAAGCGGTTTGAAAGTTATAGCCGTCGAACGGTTGGTAGCGCACGGGCGGTTTTTGTACACTTACCTTCGAATACATCTTCTTTCTCTCTAGCTGTTTACTTAATTAATTGCTAAGTATGTATATATTTAGGTTTGTGCAAGTCAAAATTATAATGTAGCTATATGGCACTGGAATCGCAGATTATGTTACGGAGTTGACAAGTTACAAACAAAACTACAATTTTTCTTCTTCAGAACTTTGAACATGTTTTTCTCAAGACTGCATTTTTATAAATGGCGTGCATCATAATTCACACAAATTTTAATTAAACAATTCGAAATTTTGCACACATATGCTTGACAATATTGCCGCAAATATGCCAGAGCGTGATTTTTGAAAACTTAAAAAATTTTATGGAAAAAAAAGTTTATTCTGCTTTTTTAACGGCATTTTTGAAATTTTTTTTTCGAAAATCCGGTTCTGGCATATTTAAGAGAATGTATCTTATACTAGTATAAAAAAACTAGTAAGGGTGGAGCGTCGGCAGGGTACCGAAGCTAAAATACGGCCCCCCCCTCCCCCTGCTGCCATATTGAAGTATATTCGAAGTCTGTAGCCACGACATATACGATGACATTCAGTTTTATATATTAACGAAAGTTTTCCTATTTTGATGACGTCACTTTGTATGGGAAGTAGGCGTGGTCTTGAATATCAAGACATTTCATTAATTTTTGTGGATTTTTAAGAGATTTAACGTTTAAAATAAAGCCAATTTGTATGGGAGGTAGGCATGGTTTTCATTCGATTTTTCCAAATTTCATAGCCAAGACTGACGAGCAAAGCTCACCTGCCAAATTTCAAGACATTTCTTTAATTTTTGTGGATTTAAAAGAAATTTTACGGTTAATATAAAGTCATTTTGTATGGGAGGTAGGCGTGGTTTTCATCCGATTTAGCCCATTTTCGAACTTGATCTACCTTTTTTAAAAATACACTTATATTTTGAAGCGTTTAAAAACTTTCAGTTTTTTTTTCAAGGCTTCTGTCACGCTTTAACTTGTGCTTTCAAAAAATCAAACAGTCGCAGCATAAGCAGATGCAGAAAACTAGATTCAATAGTTCGCAAAGTGCTTCGGCACTCGACAACTTCGGCAGTCCATCGTTTTGATTGACTGAAACTATTCGCAAAATCGAAAGTCGAAGCAGCAGCAGTTGTTCAACTTTCGTAAGTCGAAGCAGCATAAGTTTTTCAACAGTCGTAGCAGACTGTTTTGCGCTTATGAGTTTTGCTTATTACTTCTATTTTTGTGTTTTAACTCTAAGTTTCAGCAGTTAAGCAGTCAGTAAATAAAAAGAATTATTAGTAAAAGTAGTAAAAGTTAAGTTTCATAATATAACAGGTCATTCAATAAGTCCGTAGGAGAAGTAAGAAAAAAAAACAAAATTTTGATATAACTCGTTTATATTATTCAACATAGTTGCCTATGAGAGCGATACAACGAGTATAGCGCTTTTCCAACTTTTCGATCCACTTTTACAGTACGATTTCTCTTTCTCGTCAAAATAGGCCTCAGTTTCAGCGATTGCTTCATCATTGGACTTGAATTTCTTTCCAGCAAGCATTTTCTTGAGATCTGAAAACAGGAAAAAGTCGCTAGGGGCTAAATCTGGAGAATACGATGGGTGGGTAAGCAATTCGAAGCCCAATTCATTCAATTGTGCCATAGGTTTTCATCGATTTGTGACACAGTGCATTATCTTGGTGAAACATTTATAGACATAACATTTTAAATACATTTGGTGAACACTTTTTTCGTTTTGCAAATGTGGCCGTTTCTTGGCGATTTCAGCCTTCAATCGATCCAAAAGAGCACAGTAATAGTAGCTGTTGATGGTGGTTCCTTTTTGGAGATAGTCGTTGAAAATTATTCATTTCGCATTCCAAAATATAGACGCCATCACCTTGCAAGCCAACTGTTGGATCTTTGCTCGCTTTGGATTCGGTTCGTCGACTGCTGTCCACTCAGCTGACTGTCTTTTGGATTCTGGTGTGTAATAGTGAAGCCATGTTTCATCCATTGTCACATATCGACGATTTTTTTTTTTCAATAACAATAGTTGCACATAAAACGGTATAACTCTCGAATCAATGGCCAGATTGTTGTCAAATTTTTTTACGTATCGTGTAAAGGTTGGTACTAAATAAAAATCATATGGGGGAAAAACATCTAGCAACGCCATCTATGTGTCATCCTATGGACTTTTTGAACTTACTAATACATAACATCAAATAGTATCTGGCGAACGTGGGGAAAATCTTTGTATATTAAAATGCGTGCCACACATGCATAATATGGCTTTACAGCTCACAACAACACTGAACTGGCTGTAAAAAATGCTGCCCAACACTTAAAATATTCAGCACATATAAAAGTTTTAAATCTTAATCTTAACACCCTCAATTGCCGTGGGGCTGGTTTAGTTGAATATTAAAAAAGTGGCGCATTTTCGGAAACGATTCTTTGCTTAGCACTGAATAAATAAATATTTACATGCAATGGTAGGTAGATAAAAATTGTTTTTACGCAGTTGTACTTGTATAGATATATTTTTTTTTTTTTGTTCTTAACAAATTGTTAATTCAACAAGTGATTCATAAAATGTGTACTTGAAATTTTTCGGAACGGACTGAAAAGCTGGCTACAGATTCGGGTACACATTTTTATAAGATGTTTAACTTTAGCTTAGGTTGTGGTTTGTTTTTTGTTTTTTGTTTTCGTTAAAGTGACTCAGTTTACGAAATTTAGATAAAATTGCATAACTTCTAACGACCGCGCCCTAGTCTAGACAAAACTATTATAACAATAAGGAGAAAAAGTTTCAGGAAAGTTCTTAGAAATTCATGCTGACGGCATTATTAGAGTCAAACATTAAGTTCATGGCATAAACAATTGGCCAAAAATAAACTTCATAAATTATTAAATAGAACAGTGTATACACAGTTCTGTTGAGAATTTGAAAACATCGTCAGCTGCGAAAAGTTTTGAATGAATTTGAAGCAATTGAATAAATATGCCTTGATTGCTGTTAAATAAAAAAAAAAAAAAAAAAAAATTAAAAAATAATCCGCTAAAGAGTGGAAAATTGTCACAAGCTGAGTGCGTAATAAAAATTATCACCTGTTGCGTGTTTATCAAAGAGTAAAACAGACAAACAGCACAATTTGTTTTAAAGTTTCAGTTATTAAAACTTTTTTTTTTTAACCTCGAACTTGAGGCTGAATTTTTTTTTTTTTTTGTTTTATTAACTCAAAAAATGCAATAATAAAAAAATCATATGTTATAATATAGCTGATGTCTCACCTCATGTTTAAAAACAGCACGCAAAAAATTTACCGCTTAGTGGGTGTGTATTGTTTAAATGCAATTTAATTGCTGTTGAATATGACTCAATAATATATTCAAATTTATGTTATTTTTTTTTATAATTATAAAGCACAGTACATTTATTTGATATTCTGTTGTTATGAAAGTCAGGAGTTTCATAAGAAAATTATACGTAGTTACGAGCAGGTGTTAATTGTTTGACCGTTCTAGATTAATCATTAAAGCACCTCGTAAAATAAACTTCTCACTTGCACTAATTTTTGCTTTATATTTTGCGCTCTAGAAAACTACTGATTTAGAATTTTTTTATTTTTTAAGTATTGCACAACCGTATCGTATCGTTTTCATCGCACGCCAACAATAAACTAAAATGAATTAATTTTCATAAAGAATTTATTTTTGCCCGTCTTTAAGATACTCTACTTGCCTGTTGCACTCAAAATTGAGTGAGATACACTCATCAGGCAGCTGCTGAGATGCTGCTGCAGCAAGTAAAAAAAGCTCGCTCACATCATAAACTTTCAAAGCTAAACAAGCAAGCAAGCACACCATATTTGTTCTATGTTGAAATAAGATAATTTTCACATCACTGTGAAAATGCTTATGGCATAAATTTAAATTGTTTATGTTTTAAATAGCTTCTGTAGTTATATGTTATATTTATTAACTAGCAATAACAAGAAAAGTAGACCAACGCACCAACACACAGTGGTCGAAATGACTTGTTTAGCGGAAAAATATTAATAACTTCAAAACTAATAAAGTTATGAAAGTGATATTTGGCTTGAAAGTTTATGGAAACATGGTACACAAATTTGATATAAATTTATAGTATTTTTTGACGTAGAATTACGTCTTACAGCGCGGTTTGTATGGGGGTATTTTCACAAATTTTTTCAAGGTCATGCAACGTTTTCTGGGGAACACTTTAGGGCCTTATACAGCCTTTATTATTCATCGCACAAAGATAAAATTTATGCCAAAATACCAGTTATTTTGTGCATAACAGGAATAGCTAACTTTGGATTTTGTCACTTTTTTAATAAAGCCACAAAAGATGGCAAAAGAAAAGAAGAAAAATTCACATTTTTGTACGAGAAGAAATGCATTGATGATTCAGTTGCTGCTGACGTTGCTATGCTTGTTGCTTTAGTTCGTGCCGAAATCTCGAACGCAACATCGTGATGTTTCTTGAATAGAATCGTTTTAGGAATTTCTCAGAGCTTTATAAGCAATGCATACGTATATAAAACAGAGCTAGACATTCCTATACAACCGCAAGCTCGGCACTTATGTCTATGTATTTCTGCTTTGAAAAGCTTTGTGCTGTCAAAAGAGAAGATGGCTGCGCGGAGTAAAGTTTCTAAAAAAGGTAATTGCGCAGAGTAAAGATTTTAAAAAAGGTTGTTGCGCAGAATAAAGTTTTTAAAAGTTGCTTTGATGCACTTGTAAAATATTTAGTTTTTTTAGTGAATGGTGCAAGAAAAACAATAAGCGAAAATGCGCATCTGAAAGCTCTAGCAGAGAGCGTGTTTTTTATTACGTTTGATGGGAATACGCATCGACATCTCCACCTCATGAGTTTTCAAATCATACTGATAGCTATAGCAGCGTGCGTGTGCTCAAGATGTATTAAAGAAGGTGGAAGAAATAGGTGACGTCTATAAAATCAACACCGGTGAGCTGTCAAAATCAAACAAAATAAAGTCTTGCCATATTTTGAGCGATAATCCAATGAAAAATCCAATGTTTTGTTACTTGTTCTTATTGATTCGAGTAAACAAGATGCGTCTAGAGTGACTTCTCTTTAATTGTGATTTTAGTGATTCTAGTGAGATTGTCTTAAATTAAAACTATATTAAATATGTCTAAAAGCTGTGCTATTTGCCATAGTACATGGAATAAGGAGAATATTTCTCTTTTCCAAGTTCCAAAGGACGATTTTCGGAGAAAGAAGTGTATAGACTGTTGCGGCTTGGACCTAAAGCCCCCGTGGGTTTAGTCTGCAGAAAAAATTTCAGGATGTAAGATTTCATAAATGCTCCTGGTGATCCATTATGTAAAAAAGCTCGTCTGATGCCGAGCGCAATGCCGTCATTGCATGTAAAGCCTCCGGTACAAAATATTGATTTTGAAGCGGATAAAGTCAAAAAAACCCAATCAATAGATTGGAGTACACAGACTGAGTAAGTAAATATAAAAATTTTCACCAGAGGCCAAATCCAGAAGTTGGGAAGTCCTAATAAAAAAATACATTGGTGCTGGGAAGACATATCGTCATCGATAGTTCTGCTAGCTGCTGGACCAAGAGCTTATAGACACCTCAACAAAATGGGCTCGGATGACAATGAAGTGTCTCATGATTTTGAGTCAAAAAAAAATTTAAGTTGGAGGGCTATGAGTTCGAAGGAAGCACCTGGACTTGGATCGACCAAGTTTCAAACGGAGGCCTAATAAAACCTTCCTTGAAATTTTTACAAAATATTAATGGCCTTGAGGCTATTTTCAATAAATTTAATGGAGGAACTATTAATTCAGTTCCAATTCCAAATTTTAAAAACAATTTGCTTGAATTGAGTAAAAAATTCCTCTTTCCAATATAATTAAATCGTTTTTTTTTAAATGTCGAATGCATTTTCGAATTAAATACTTGAATAAACAATTAACAATACATAAAAACAAACAAAAAAAAAAATCATGGGCAGTAGTAAATTAATAAAAATTAAACTTTAAAAACATATAAAATTGTATTTTCTTTTGTCGATTTGTACAGGTTTAAAGTTAGTAATTAATTACAGTAAGATGATGCGAAGAAACAACATGGAAGGAAGGCTATTTTTAACCGTAAGACAAAAAGCTTAGTTTTTCACGTAAAAAAACTAATCGTATATATATTGAATAAAGGAAAACGCCAGCAATTTACATTACTTAACTTTACAACTAAAAAATAACACTAAAATTTGGCTGTTTGTGATGCTCCTTAGCTAATCTCCTTTTCCGACTGCAAAACTCCCTCACAAAGTGTTTGTCCCACACAAAGGAAAAAGAAAAATAAAGTGGCATTACTACGACGAATATTTGACAGCGCACCGGTGTTGATTTTATAAACGTCACCTAGTTCTTCCACCTTCTTTAATACATCTTGCGTGTGCTTAAATACGTGTGACGGCAGAGAAAGTTCTTTGCCCGCGCTGCCGCCAGTTGATTAACTCTGATATAAATGCTTGTGCCGATAAGAAGCTTTCAGTCTGCTGGCAGACTCCAATCGGTTTGGGGTGGCGTCGCTTTGTCCGCCTAATGCCTGAGAAAATAAGACGTTGCAATATGAAGAAGTGATGCATAGGTTATTATATTAGTTTATATTTGGAAGTAAAAAAAAGCAGCGTTATATATATATAAGCTATTATATAAATCAAAAATCGTAACTGCTTGTGTTGTTGTCTATATCAATATATATATAAAATTGTAAGAAAAACTAGTAAGGAATGGAGCTTCGGCAGGGTACCGAAGCTAAAATACCCCCCCGCGGACGTACTGAACGTACGGACGTATATTCGAAGTCTTTAGACTTCTAAACAATTTTTATGTATAACTGCAAAAATATTTGTGTCATGCGCTTAATTTAATTTTACCCTTAGCTGCCACATAGAGTAATTTGTAAACAAAGTAAAATGCCACACCCACTTTTCTAGTATAAAGACTCCACATCTTACCGAATAATATATGTATGGGTTGGATAAACGACTTGTGCGGAACTTGGGCACATACAGACACGATGTCATTCAGTTTTCACGATGTCAACGAAAGTTTTTTAATTTTAATGACGACACTTTGTATTGAAGGTAGGCGTGGTTTTCATCCAATTGCTAAATATCAAAGTTTGTATGCCAAATTTCGAGACATTTCTGTAATTTTTTGCAGATTTTTAAGCGATTTAACGTTTTGAATGAAGCCACTTTGTATAGGAGGTAGGCGTGGTTTTCATCCGATTTGGCCAAATATCATAGTGATAGTCTATATTATATAAAAAAGCCTATGTGCAAAATTCCAAGACATTTCTGCAATTTGAGCAGATTTTTAAGGAATTTTACGGCCAATATAAAGATACTTTGTATGGGAGGTAGGCGTGGTTTTTATCCGATTTTTCAAACTTTCATTGCTATGATTAATACTGAATATCAAACTTCACATGCAAAATTTCAAGGTATTTCAATAATTTTTGTGGATTTTGAAGAGATTTTACTGTTAAAATAAAGTCACTTTGTATGGGAGGTAGGCGTGTCTTTCGTGTGATTTTTCCAAATTTCATAGTGAGGATTTATATTGAATATCAAAGCATACTTGTCAAATTTCAAGGCATTTCATTAATGTTTGTGGATTTTGAAGAGATTTTACGGTTAAAATAAAGCCACTTTGTATGGGAGGTAGGCGTGGTTTTCATCCAATTTGGCTCATTCTCAAACTTGATCTTCCTTTTTTAAAAAGAAGCTTATGTTATAAATTTCATTGCCTAGCTTAAAAATTACGGCTGTAATCGTGTCGACAGACGGACATACAGACGGACACACGGAAATCGACTTAGGAGGTGATGCCGATCAAAAATATATATCTACTTTTCTATACCTGCCACGCCTCCTTATTTGCGTTACAAACGGAATGACATAGCTAACGCGTTGGGGTATAAAAATCTGTACATGAAATATTTTTTTGCGATAGACGTTTTGAATGACTTAAATAAGAATCTTCCCAACCTTCAATGGGTTCTCTCTGATGACGAATCGCACTATTTTCCCTCAAATCCTACTTCTGAAAAAGAAATTCTCTTTACTAGCTGTCTTTCTGACTCCGGCCTTTACCAACTGAGCGAAGTAACTAACAATATAGGTAGACAACTAGACCTAATTTTCTCTTCGGATTCAGATAACTGTGTAGTCTCTGCGAGTTACCATCTTCTTTCAACACTCGATCAGTACCATCCACCACTACCCTTACCTTATCTTACAACAATAATATCAAAAATACATACTTCAAGCACTCGTACAGTTTCAACTTTCGGAAAACTGCTTTTGTTAAATTAGTAATTTTATTCAGTGGAATCGATTTCCAACATCGTTTCGATAATGCTGATGACATAATTTTCGATTGCTTCACACAATCTGTTCATTTCACTAGGCAAAAAATCTTTTTGCCATCACCTCCCTGGTACAATAAGGAACTACGTTCATTCCGTAATAAAAGAAAAAAACTTTGGCGCGCATATATAATTTCTCGTTCTTCTCCTGATCTCACAAATTATCTTCATACTTATAACCTGTTTCCCGCACTGTGAGAAAAGTTAGATAATTCTTATCTTGCTTATATTTAAACAAAATTGTTGTAGCATCCTAAAAACGTTCATCAATACCAAACGAAAATCTGAGAACTATGTTACCCATATACCCTTACTTTTCGGACATTTCCTCAGACAACCCGGAAATAGTTGCAAACCTATTTGCAAATTTCTTCAGTCAGTCATTCACAAACCATAACGATGAGCTAGACCACTGATGCATTAGGAAAGATATATAATCTAAAGGATGATTATTCTCCTGTACCTGATGGGTAGCCTGCTATTGTCATTATAAAGTTCGCGAACTTGATAGCTTATCCCCTATTGGCTCTTTTTCAACTTTCTATTTCTAATTCAATTTTTCCTAAGTTTTGGAAGAATTTGTATATAATACCTCTCCTTAAAATAGGACCTAGAAATGATATTTCTAATTACAGACCTATTGTAAAACTGTCATGTACCCATGTCCCAACATTTTTGAAAGTATTATCAATGACATTCTCTTTTTCCATTGAAAATTCATTTTTCCTTCTGGTCAACACGGCTTCCTCAAGGGAAGATCGACTACCACTAACCTTACAGAATTTGTTTCAAACACTTTATGCTCGTTGGAAAGTGGGTACGAAATTGATGCAGTTTCTATCGACTTTAGTAAAGCGTTCGACAAAATCTCCCACACTATCATCCTTCTTAAGCTTAAAGCCTTTGGTTTTCCATCACTGTTTATATCATAGATTCAACCATATCTCAAAGAATGCCGTTATAACGTCATCTTTAGATTTTCCAATTCAGAGTCTTTTACAGCTACCTGTGGTGTCCCACTAGGTGTCTAACAATCTCTGATGTAGATGGAATCATCAAAGAGTCCAATCTTTCTGTGTATGCTGATGATATGAAAATCTATCGGCGCATTCAAACTAGCGCTGACTAAGCGCAATCTTCAAGACGATCTGGTTCGTTTTTCCAGTTTTGCCAAAAACATCTTCTTGAGCTCAACGTCAGTAAATGTCAAGCTATCAGATACTCACGTAAGCGGTTCCCACTTCCTCCAAGAACTTATTACTTACTCGGCAAGCCGGTTCCTTCTGTGAGCTATTTATGGGACTTAGGTGTAATATGTGACAAGAAACTTAATTTTAGGTCTCATATTGATAATATGATTAATATAGCCAACTCTGCACTAGGTTTCGTGAAACACTGGTCCAGAGAGTTCTCTAATCCTTACGTCACTAAATCTGTGTACCTTACCTTTTTTAGACCCATCCTCGAATATGCCAGCCAGCTTTGGTCTCCTATCTATAACACCAATTCTGTACGAATCGCGGTCTTCCTGGTTCTGACAGCTTCAACTTGCCTCCTTATGCAGACCGCCTAAAGTTGATCCACATGCAAACTCATGCAAAACGAAGGTAAATTGCCGATGTACTGTTCATTCATCAACTTGTATGCGGAAGCATTAACTGCCCAGCGCTGCTCCAATTAATATCCTTTAATACCAGCCCACGTAACCTTAGGTCTATACCTCTCTTCCACCTTAACTTTCAACGCATCGACTATGGATGCAGTGAACTTCTAAACTCCAACGCTACTTCTTCTTAACTCCAACGCCATTACTTCCCCCTCTCTAATGTTATCTTACAATTAAGATGGAGTACATATTTTTAAAGCATTATAATTATAATCCATGTTAATTGTAAGTTCCTTTATCCTACTTTTTTTCTCTCTTTTCTTTTTTTTTGACGTGTTCTTAAAATTATGTCATTCAGGTGGGCGGATTACGCCCACCACGATTGAATATCTTTCGAACACCAAAACAACGAAAAGGGAGAGAGAAAAAAAAAAGAAACCCTGTTAGACTAAGTAAATCAGCTTGTGAAATAAGCTTAATGAAATAAATAAATAAAAGTATACCTAAGAATACTTGGGTCTCATGCATAAAAGTGAGAAATTACTTTTTACTCGATTTTTTGAGCAATTACTCGTTGTCATAAGCATAAAAAATCTTTTACTCGTTAGTAAGATCTCGTTCATTGAGATCGATCTCAAGGCCTGCGAAACTTCTTAAAACTGAGGTTTCAAATTTTAACGATTGTAATGACACGCGTAGAAAACTCTAAGAGATTTGTTGAAGTAGATCGTCTCTTTAGGAAACCATGTTGAGAGATAGAAATGGTTGAAGATTTTTCAAATTGCGCTTAGTTTTGCGATGCCGCGATAGTTTGAAACTTCTATTTTGGAGCCAAATTTATGAAGGGGTTTAATATAAGAATGTGTAAAAGATCAAAGCCGATTACAAAAACACTGGTTGGACCTTATCAGTGTGACTTTCGACCTGGAAAGTTCACCATAGACCTGATTTTCACGCTACGACAAATCCTGGAGAAAACCCACGAAAATCAAATTTACACCATCTCTTTGTCGATGATTTTGAAAGCTGTGTTCGATAGCCCGAGAAGGGATTGCCTATACGCAACAATGTCTGAGTTCGGTATTCCTGTAAAATTGATTAGACTTTGCAGAATGACGTTGAGCAATACACGCAGCTCCGTCAAGTTAGTAATTGACCTCTCCGAAACCTTCAATACTAGAAGAGGTTTTAGACAAGGCACTGTCTTGCGATCTCTTCAACATCATCATGGAGGGGATCGTACGAAAGGCCGGTGTGCATTGTAATGGCACCATTTTCTACAAAGGTGTCCAGCTCCTTGCATACGTTGATGATATTGATATTGTCGACAGAACCAAGAGAGATGTTACCACTGCTTTCACCGCTATCGAAAAGGAATCAGCCAAAGAGGGTTTGACGTCTTGTCTACAAACAAGGGAGCGCGGCGTTTAGACTCCCACATTTCTTCTGGCAGCTAAAACTTTGAAGTAGTCCAGGAGTTTGTATACCTTGGCAACGCCATTAATAACAACAACGAAGTCAGCCTGGAGATAAAGCGAAGAACAATAATTGCTAATAGGTGCTTCTACGGTTGCTCAGTAAGCAACTAAGTTCCAGAGCCCTCTCTCGATCGACAAAACTAACACTCTACAAGACGCTCGTTCTACCTGTGCTGCTTTATGGCGCTGAGGCATGGGTAGTTTCGCAAACTGACGCAGCTGCTCTGGGAGTGTTCGAGAGTAAAGTTCTTCGCAAAATCTTCGGTCCTGTTCGAGTCGGCGTTGACTATCGCATCCGAATCAACCACGAGCTGTATGAGCGCTACGAAGACATTGACGTAGTTCGGCGTATAACTGTGCAGCGACTACGCTGGTTGGGTCATGTCCATCGTATGGACGACGAAGCACTTCTGACTATCAAACCTATCATTCATACAAACTCAATATGCCACCAGATACAGCACCCTACATCATTGGTTTCATTTTGAAATTCACGATTACTTAAAAAAAACGGGGTTTTCTCATTTCTTTGTCTTTAAGCCGCCATATTTAAAAAATGGAAATAGAATGAAAAATTACTTTACAGGATGTAAATTGAACAATTTTTTTTGTACTGCGATTGAAAAATACATAAATTAGAAAATAAAAGTAATTTGATTTATTTTTTTAATATTTACTCTTATTACTTCTCTAGTCTTCTGAATGGCGATGATGGCAACAATCCCGCCAATAGAGCTGATATTTTTATAATTAATCATCGGGCGATCGGTTTGGTTTTTATTTTTATTTATTAAAAATTTTTATTTGTTTTATTTAAAAGAAAAAAAAAACGAAATGGCCATTTCAGCCCTTGAAAGGACTTTGACCGAGCTTCTTATGATCGATTGTGGTGGGTGTGTTGTGAAATGTTTGAACACAAATGATCGAGAACTTGATCTACAAAATTGTATGCCGATTCCGAACGGCGGCTTATGTTCTCAAGAAGCTTTTCATTGCAGTTTTTACTCGCTGAGGTGTGCGAGGTTTGTTTGATTGTCTGCAGAGAGGTGACGGCCGAACAGAAAAATTAATTCAATTGAAAAAACTTTCTGTGTCAGGTGGGAATAGCACCAGGGTTCCATGGCGTATGGGCCACACACGACGGCCGCCAGGATTACTAGTTTGTTTTATTCGTCATGTAACTGATATTTATTGTCATATATTTAATCTTTGTGCGTTGAATATTAAAGACTATAGGTATACCATAAAAAGTGAACAAAAATGTTGCATGTGCTTGAGAAAAATTTGCGCATAAGACCCCCCATACAAACAGCGCTGTAAGACATAATTCTACGTCAAAATACATTTTAATATTGTTGTTACTTCTTACAAAGTATGAAGGAACCAAAATTTTGCTATATAGAAAAGAGGTTTAGCAAATTACCCTTCATATCGTACAATTCGAAATTTACAGCAATATCATGTTGTTAAAAAAAACATCTTTTCGTTTTTTGCAATTTTATGGTAAATTAAAAATTATAGCATTTATAGGAAATTACGAGTTATTCTGAATAAGAAGCTTATCTGGAATGATAATATAAAGGAACGTGATAGGAAGGCAAACATAGCTCTAAAATAGCTAAAAAATGAGGGTTTCTCCCCCAAAATATCACGCTGGATCTATACAGCAATTGTGCGCCCCATACTTACTTATGGCTGGCTGGTGTGGTGGAGGGTGATAAAACAACTGCACTTCAGAAATTTGCAAAGGTGCAAAGAAGTGCACGTCTATGTATTACTTTGGTATTGTCCACAACACCAACTCTGACGCTTTAAATGTCATGCTTCACCATCGTCTTTTTGAAATCTTTGCCAGGGAATGTGCTAACACAGCTGCTCTCAGACTAAGGCTGCCCGCATAGTAAACGCAGGCAGGCAGACAGGCAGGCAGGCAGGCAGGCAGGCAGGCAGGCAGGCAGGCACCAGTGCGGCAAAAGTGGCTTCATACAGTTTCATATAAATCTGCTCGAAGTCCACATAGTGACGGCAGGCAGGCAAAGCAGGTACAGCGATAAAACTGGTGTGTACTGGTTTCTCGCATCTGATTTTGCGTATTTGTCTAATTTCCATATGAATTGTAAAAAACTTAAGATGTAACAAAAGTTTTAAGAAATTTTTTTTGTTTTAACGCAAGAAAGAATGAATATTAGATGCATTTTTTGTTTATTTTTTCGTTGGACGAAACACACACACAAACATAATAACCATCAGCGCACATATATACATAATGATACACACAAAAACAATCCCATGCAAACACAACATATCAACGAGTGTGAGGATTCTTTTTTTTTGCATCTATATTGTTGTTGGTGATAAATTTTGCTTCATTGAAATAGCGAAAATTATGCATTAATGATATTGACAATTGTTGGGCAATTAAAGTAGATGAAATCCTTTAATGTATTGTTGAATTTTGTGCAAACCGAACTCAAAGGACTGTTTTGATTTTGTTTTCATCTTTTGAGTGCAAAAATAATCAAAACAAAAAAACAGCAGCAACAGAATAGATTCGTCGGAACGCACATACAAACAACAACAGCGGCTGAGTCGGCGCACAAGATATAGTGAGGGTTGTGTTTTGTTTTTGTTACAAATGCGTGCAATCGAAAGCGAGTGCAAGTTTTAAGCTTTATTTACTCTTCTTTTTTGTGTTTGAATATGCAAAACAAAAAAAAAAAACTGATTGAAATGAAGTCAGTAAAAGCAGTAAAAGCAAAATAAAGAATTTTGTTGAAATTTGAGTCCTATTTTAGATAATAATAAAGAAATTAATATGTCAAAGAAAGCAAACATTTTAGTTTGAAAATGGATGTTGATGTTGAAACACTGATAGGTGGAGTTTGTGCGCATTAGAAATAAAAAACTCTTCGTCCGACGAATCCATTTTTTATATATTTTTTTTTTTAATGCACACAATATCAACAAGTAATAAAAAATAAATAAATGTATACCTTTCCTTTAAACACCTTTAAACACAACAAACGAAGTGAAAAAAATATCAACAATACTTATTGCTGCCCACAAGGTTCGCAAATTTATGCCCGCTTTACTGCACTCAACACAAATTTCGGGGAAACCAAAAACAAACAAAAATCTCAACTTGTTCTTTGCTTTGTGTTGTTTGGTACAGCTATGATTTCAATTAATGCAAAATTAAAAATACACATTGCGGAGCTTATAAAATAGAAAAGAAAAAAAGAAATAAGTCAAACATAACAAAAGCAAGCAATAATAAAATCTATCAATCTATCTATCTTGGATCATTGAGTGAGTGTTGTTTTTGTTGTGCGCATGAGGAAGTGTGTGTTTTGAGTTGCTGTTGTTGTTAGTAAATGTTTTTTCGTGGAGAAGCATTCATAGCAAAAGAAATGCGAAAAAAAAACAAAACAATAACAAACTATGTCGCACCGATCTGATCTGCATCTCGCATTCACTTCTCGCATTCACTCTGCGATGCTTATTTGTAGAGCGAGTTACATTCTCCGCCTGCCTGCCTGCCTGCCTGCTTCGGCGTTTACTATGCCGGCAGCCTAAGAGAATCTGGAATTTGGATAGGTAATGGATGCGGTCACACAATTATTCTGAACTCCTCCGTCCCCGCCAAAACATAATACTGTGTGCCTTGCTTAAATCTTGAAAAGAGCAACGAAGTTCTCATCCCTTCATGGCTAGACTGGGCTAACAAAACCCCCCTTAAAACAAATGCATACAAATATTTACAGATGGATCAAAACTTCGAGAACAAGTAGGGGGAGGTATTTACTCCCAGGACCTTGAAATCGAAGTATCCTTTAAGCTCCCAAATTATTGTAGTGTCTACCAAGCGGAAATGGTTGCAATTCACCAAACCGCTAGGATTCTGGGTCAAAAAGACCTTGAAGGAAAAAGTATTTTCATCTCTTCAAAAAAACTGGGCGCAGAGATATCGAGGGCAATAACATGGCAGACGAATTGGCTAGGAAGGGTACGACCTCTAACACCCTCTTAAATGAGGACCTTGTTGGTATACCCATATCCTCCTACAAACTCCAGTGCAGGAACAAATCCTTAAGTCTTGCACAAGAACGCTGGGAGCACCTTGATACATGTAGGACTGCTAAGCTGACGTGGCCTTCCTACGACTTAAAACGTACCAACTCACTGCTTGAATTCAACAGGGTAAGCCTGTTCAAAAAATAATAGGAATCCTCACGGGTCACTGCCTAATCGGAACGCATGCTCTTCGGTTAGGACTTATAGGAAATGCTTTTTGCAGAAGCTGCAGATGTGAGGAGGAATGTCCGGCCCTTGCTAAAAGGAGGATGTCAGCTCTGGGTCATCAATTTCTAAACGGACTTTGCCAAAGTCTCATGCCTGGAAATTAGGCATATCCTAAAATTCATTACCCGCACGAACTGCTTGGGGAGGGATCACAACGGGTATCACAACGGGCCTGCACTGGCCTAGGTGTCACGTCGGCTATCGACTTAACCACTTTAACCTAACCTAACCCAAGCTAATCTATAGTAAATTTGTAATTGAACTTTTTTGTTATAAGCTAATTTTGTGCGTCTGGGGGCTTTAGCTGCCATAGTCACCTTTGGATTCGCGTCTGCTGCTAAATATTTGATTTGTTCATTCTTCAAGAATCTGCATCGCTTTGTAATTCATAATAAGATGTGTTACATTTCAGCAATAAAAAGACAACTTAATTTAACGAAATTAATCCACCTGGTTCTATCAAAAGAACTGCTTTAAATTTTTCATGTGCTCCAATTTTTATCTCTTATTTGCCGTCTGTGTATTATTCATGCTTCGAACTTAAAGCTCTTTAAGCGAAACTTTTGTGATAATATGTTTGTTGTTTATTTTTGCTTTCTTTATTGTTTTATATATGCATATTTTTATTTTATGCCTGCGTAGTTGAAAGAAGGCGAATTGTTGGTAAATGAAAAAAAAAAATCCACCCTCAAGCATCCGTAAAAGTTTAAACAAAAACGTGTTCAAATTAAGTTAAATAAAAACTCTGCCTAACAGCGAAATGTACGTAAATATAAGTAAGGAAAAAATAAAAGGCCTGCATTTTGTTGTCTCTGAAGTGGAATTTTGTTTGAATCTTCTCAAAAGTGTATCCTGTGTATCCTGTCAATGCCAACATACTCATGTGGCTAAAGTCGATTTCATAATGATGCACATTAATATAAGATATTATATATAACACTATCTCAACAGCTTTTCATAAATTCTAACCAATATCATGACGCTGGCTGCTATCTGCTATCAAGTTTAGTCTGACTTCTGCATAATTGAAGCTTTTCTATTCAATGCCTGTCGCGCTTCACTGGTTGTCCTCATTTGATGACATTCTGTAAAAAATAAGTGAGTGAGTGTGTTCTTCAAAGCTCTTCATAACACTGTACATGAACAAACAGACGGACATTCTTAGCCTTCAGGTAGGCGCAGCACTGAAGTCATCATGTTAGACGTTGATTTATGGATGTTGTTGTTGTGGCTGTGGTTGTTGTTATTATGAGTGCGACAGGTTGTTACAGTTGTGTTTAAAAGGGTTTCACATGCATAGAAGTGTTTTATAATTTTTTTGCTGTTTTCAACATCATCTTCTCTTTCTTCTTCTTCTTCTTTTTATTGATTTTATCTTTGGACCATTCTTGAAAGTTAAAAATTTTGATAATTTTATGCTTTATCAACAACAATATTTGTGAGCTTCTGATTTATTTTCGTTGTGCTGTTATTATCCTTTGTTGTTATTGTTAAGCTGCTCCTGTGAGGTTTGAACCTACTATATTTCCTTCAATTTAACTGTTGTTGTTGCTAAATGAAGGCACTCAGATTTAATAACGATTCACGTTACGAGTACCTGTCTACTAAAGTATGCATATAATATCTGTGCATTGGGTCGTATGAGTGATATTAACAATGCACGTGTACAATGATCAATTGTGTTTCCCATGGGCAAAGATGAAGATTTTTTATTATGTACATAAAACGTGTGTGAACATACACCGCGAAAAAAAGCTATAGGTATATCACCTAAGTCGGCTTGGGTGAAGAAAATTGTATGGGAATTATAAACATATGCATATTCACCTAAGCAATTTATTGTTTAATACATTGCTTTCAAAGCACATACTTCGATACCATGCCAAAAAAAAAAAATATTTGATTCACCTAAACCCAAAATCCAAATATACAAAATTAAAAAACAACTAGCAAGGATGGCTTAAGCATAGTTTTGAGCTATTTTCTGCAAAAAAAAAAAAAACACAGCTGCGTCATTAGACACACGAGAGAAAGATAGCTTTGATAATTTAATGGTTTTTTTTTTTGTAATAAAACCAGATTTAAATTCAAAAATAACATAAAGTAAATTAAAAAACACACTTTAATATTCACACCAGTAAATTTTATTACATTTCATCAACAAAAAGAAAAGAAAAAACACAGGTGCGTCGACACACGAGAGAAGCGAAGCTTTTTCGCAGTTACATAGATTTGATAGATTAATAATTTTTCCTTTTTAATAAATTAACTTTTAAATTCAAAAATTTAAAATAACAAAATAAATTACATATATACAGAAAACATATTTACTGCTTATTTTTTTATTGTTGAATGTCAAATTCCCACGCCAATTACTTATACGGGCATATAATGCCAGCGACTCTCCATTTTAACTCTCCACACATGGTTGTGAACTTGGCTGCACTGACTCATGCATGCGTTTGTTGATTCCATATTTATTGATATCTATTTTTTTGACACTTAAAAACGCACTTGTCAACGCACTTGTGGGCATTGCTAATTTTCTTCGTACCAACAGCATATAGTGTAAATTATGTAAATTACAGAGGTTAACAGAGTTTTTTTCTTTCACGCTTTTAAGTAAAGTAACTCTGTTAACACATGGCAGAGATTTAGCAGAGTTGATGCAATCTCTAGATAATAATTTACACTCTATGCCAACAGCACCACAAACGCATTCACAATACAAACAAACCGATGCTGGAGACACCTTGTGGCAAATAAAAGCAAATTTTTGATAGTTGTAGCATAGCAAATACACAATCCTCTATATATAGATAGATGGTGACGATCTACTGCAGCATAGCTTCTGTTATAATTAGGATTGAATTAACAACTTTGTCTAACAAGTCTTTTTGGCCTAGTGGATGATGCATTGGACTCACGCGTACGAGGATGTGGGTTCGATTCCCACGGGCAGGCCAACAAATATTTTTAGTATTTAATATTAAAGTATTAAATTTTCTTGTTGTAATAAGCACTAGCAACAAAGAAATCATCAAATTTCCAAGAAAAATCTGTCGAAAATTTTTCAGGTTTCACCCCAAGGAAATCAAAGAATAAGGAGTAAAAAGTTTCGCTTCAAAAAGAAAAAAAATTTTTTTGCCTGCCGTGCGGAATCGAACCAAGAACTTTTGGTGCCAGTCCATCGCTCTACCAACTAATCTAAGCAGACATGTCACTGTTTGTTGACATAACTGCAGCTACGTTAATTCACCAAAGCACATACCATAGAGTGTAAATAATTATCTAAAGATTGCATCAACTCTGCTAAATCTCTGGCATGTGTTAACATAGGTTAACAGAGTTTTTTTCCTTACGTTTTTAAGTAAAATTACTCTGTTAACACATGCCAGAGATTTAGCAGAGTTGATGCAATCTCTAGATAATAATTTACACTCTATGCACATACTTCGATACCCTGCAAACAAAAAATAAAAAATATTTGGTTCACAGATGTTAACAGATGCTGTATTAACAGATGCAGTATGTCGCAGTATTCTGTTGATAGCTACAGCATAGCTTCATTTGTAATTAATATTGAATAAATCACTCCGCGTAACGAAGAAGTTTGGCTCAATGCATAGCGTAGTGTCTTCGTACACAGTGGTATCGGGTTGGTGTGGGTTCGAATCTCAACGGCATGCGAAAGTAAAATGTTAATGTTCTTGTTATAATAGACGTCAATCAGCAAGAAAAGCCGCCGAGAAGTCATTAATTTCTAAGAAGAAAAACGGTGTTGATAAAAAAAAAATTTTGTGTTGTTACCGATTTCAGTCAAGCAAATCACAGAACGAGAGGCTGCAGCTTCAAACAAAAAAAAGGAAAATAAAAAAAACCAAAACCCGAAAAAAAGTTATTTTTTGAAAATATTTTTTTTTTTAAATTACCAAATACTTGGTTAAATTATCAACCAATAAAAATTGGCAATCAACATGTAAAACTAAGGCATTTTGATAAAGTACTTGGGTGGCTGAAAACTGCCAAAGCCATCTTATAAATTATACTAGGTATTTTTCAATTTAATATAAACTTTTTTCTCGGTGTAGAATGTAATATTAAAATCAAAGATAGATGTTGCTTTGAATTTATTAAGTGCAAGGAAATGTTGCCTTTTTTTCCTATATTTAGAAGTAAATATATATGTTTACGAGTAAAATCTCGGAAATCAATCGGAACATTGTAAATTGACTCGCATTAAGGCGCTCAATAGGGTCAATCAAGTAACAATAAAGGATTGTTTACTTTAAGGGAATCCTTCCGGTTTAATATTGCATCCTTTGTAGATTTTCGCACATACAGAAACGGAGAAACTTAAAAATAAAGTTATTTGAGCAAACGCAACGGCATTACAAGGAGCGAGCATTGTGTACTTTAAGATTTACGGTATTAGTTTTTTGAAAAATAATACATATCATTACTACATAGCCTCAATATGACGAAAAACAGTGTTTTTAGCTCTTTAAGGTTAGGATATTTCGAAAACCTGATGGCAATGAGCAATTCTGCTGTCAGATTCGATTGCAGCACAACAAAATTCTTCGCGAATGCATATTAATGTGCCTGCTTTTCGACCCCTGTTGACCTGTATATATGTATCTAGGCATGCCAACCGTACACATTTTTTCTGTACAGTACAGAATTTTGTCTTGGCGTACAAAAAAAAAAAAAAAAAAAAAAATCGAATAGAATTTCTACAGATCCACTATGGTACGACAGACACTGAACCAGAAATGCAGGCATTAACAGTGGAAGCTTTAACAGTGTTAACGTTAACGGTGATGACATTAACATTAGTGACGATATAACATTGCTGGCCTTAAAATTGTTAATGTTAACACTGCTGACCTTAATAGTGCAAACGCGAGTTCATAAATTTACCCCTAACAAAAAGAGATGTACACGCCTGCAGAAGTTTTCACTTAAAAAATAAAAAAAAATTATTGGTGTTCAGATTTTATTAGGGTAAAAACATTTTTTTGTTGTGCTAAAAACCGAATGTATGTTATTTTCATTTCCTTAAATAAATTGTTGGTTCTTTTCTTGTTTGAATACCCTATGGTGCTTTTCTTTCTTAAATAATTTATTTAAATTTGAAGTATTTATGTGCGTACACATAAAATTTAATATTTAAATTTTATATGAACATATTTTGTAGGTACTGTAAAATTGGATGCTTAAAGTTGGTCTTTTTTTCTACTGTGCGAATACTCATATCAATATTTCATAATGCTAATTCTAATCTTTTTTTGTTTTCACAACATCGCTTTCATAAGCTTCGAGATTTTATTTTTAAATTCTTAAGCTTTTTCATTTGCTTTAAAAGTTTCCCCCTTTTCTTGTGTTGTGCTGATTGCTTAGAGCACTTTCCCAAATTACGTCATTTTAGCTGTGAGTTAAGGTATGAAAAAGCAGCAACAAAAACAAAATATGCCGGTTCGTCAAGAAAAACAAACACGGACACTGTCTTACGCTGTCGAAAGAATTCTTTAAGACACAAAAATGAAAGAACGAATTTCATTTCAGAACAAAGTGGTACCTCCATAAAGACAACTGTAAGATAACAAAAAAAAAAAAAAAAATCATTAAAATCATTAACAGTGCGGCGAGGGTGGGGGTTGGGATAAAGTGGGTTAGCTTCAACACAAAAATTATCTGATATAATATTTTATAACATTTTTATTATGCAACAAAAACAATTATTTTGCACTCAAAATATGCACATAAAACTTTTTAAATTTATATTTTGTTTGTGTCAAACAAACTTGATGCTTATTAATTGCAATAAATAAAATGTGAACACTGACAGCCGTTTAGACCAGTTATTTAATACAAACAGCTGCTTTGAGCTGGACAATAGCTAACAGTAGCTGAAGCTTTTATTCCTTACCTTGGTTTGAAAGTTGCTTTAATCTAACTTTTCCGTCACTTTGTTTTAACTTAGTAATTGTTTTGCATATTTTCAGTTTTATTCGTTTTTTATTTTTTTTTTTATTTTTTATTTATTGTTTTGTTGTGTATTGTGTATTTTAATCACAAATTATGCAATTTGTTTAACGTTTTCCTTTTAGGCGCCAACAACGAACGACCGAGCAAATTCAACTGAAATGGAAATTAAAACTGTTTCTGTGCTGACCTACATCCTGGCTGCTAAATGATTTCAAAGTCAAAAACATCAACATACTGCGACGTACGCATCCCCCACTAATGTGACTCAAGCTTCTTGAGTCAAAAGCTCTCGTGTCTCTGCAGCAAGTCTCAGTTTTTGAGTGAGCTTTCTTCTTTACGCTTCTGCTCTGTTTATAGGATTTGTTGTTTGGATTTTGTTTTGACTCCTGTCCTGTATTTGATTTTGTTTACATTTTACGGTTTATTTACAATGCAATGATTAATTTTTATTTACACGCAGCCGATTTTGTATTTGTTGCGAAATTTATGTGAAATTTTTTTTTATGAAACATATGAAAACATGCATTGAAATAAATATCTTTTTGCTATGTAATATTTGAATGAGCTTAACCCTTAAATGCATGACCTCAGCGATTGCCTTCAAAAAAGTCACCTATATGTATGTCGCGATTCTAAAAACGAATATGCTATTTCTTTTTCAATCAAACTTCTAACTTCGGTGTTAACTGCATTTTCCTGGTTGTGCCACATATGGCACACTATGCAGCATAGGTAATTAAAAGAAAAGTTTTGAAAGTGTATGAATTATTTAAATTATATGTTAAATACTATTTAATTATTATGAAAATCATAAAAACAATTGGTGGTTGCGTTCAGGCATAGGTGTGTGCCACATTTTGAGCAATATATAAATGGTTTTTTCTCGCAAGATGGCAATTTGCATCGTTGACGCTTCGAATCGTACATTGGCCAATGACCGACAGCGTCCTTACGGATTTCTTTAGGTGGTTGCGTGCTGCATTCGGTTTTTTTGACCTTTGGTGCAGTTCTGTTTCCAAAGTAGTTGATGGACGACCTTTTTTAGCTAAAAAATTTAGAATCATAGCAAAAAAAATTTTAGCTACGTACTACTTATGTAAGTAAAGTATTTCAATTACCTGGTGGCTCACGCGCATTTTGAAAATCTCCACAAAGTTCCTCTGCGACCTCTCTTCGAAACTCTCTAAGCTTTGAATAATTTTAGTGGATCTTTCCTATTGTTATTCACTCGATTATAAAATACCCATGCATTTATTACGGCCATATCGAGAAGGTGGTAAAATATTCGGCTAGTCCATTTGCGACATTTCATGTGGATTTTATTACGGCCCATGAACGAATCCTGCAAGCCAATACCGCCCATATCCTTGTTATATTCCTATGGGCCAAAGTTTAAACAGACGATCTGATCCTGGTGCCAAATGAGGAGCCTCAAGATTGTTGTTGAAATGAAGCAATGATCGAATTTTTTCGAAACGGTTGGTCGTCATTGTTTCTTTTATGATCTGAGAACCATCAGCTCCCCAGTAATCACGAACGTTATTCATTTGATACAGTCCCATGTAGTAAAGATTACCAATGAATTTTTTGAGGTCTGTGATATCAAATGAAAAATTTGGTTTATTTTTTTGATTCGCGTACAAAAGTGTGTGAATGCATAAAATTTGAAAACTGGTATGGTGTAGATAGTTCATCAGAAAAGTTAGATACATCTTCATTGTCGTTGAGCATTATTTGGAAGTTGTCCAGTATTAAATTTTTCTTTCGCCACCTTACATTTTTAAAATCCTTGGCATTCTTGTTTACTTTAACATCATTGAATAAGGAAGGAAATTTGACCCAAGGATTGTTTATTCCAGTGCTCATTGATGCAATTGGATCAATACTTGTAGATGCGACTGTATCAATGCTTGTTGATAAAACTACACCAATATTTGTTGATGCGACTACATCAATACTTGTGGGTTCCAGATCAGTTGCCAAAGTATTGTTGCATATTACGACATGAGCCGCTCCGTCAACATCATCATCACCATCACTTGAATCTGTCTCGTTGTCACCAAACACTAACTGTGTACGCTTATTTTCGTCTAAATTCCACGTAATATCATCAGCGGAATCATCATCATTAAAATTACCATTCTCGCTGTGCTCTAAATTTATAAGTTCCAAAATGTACTCCTCTATATCGGATGCCTTTCTGAATCTACGACCTCAACTCATATTCAGTGTCTGTTAAAAATCGTAGTACGAAAAAAAACAAAGAAGTAAAGCAAATAAAACAATAAAGCAAAGAAAAAGAAATAAGGCTGGAAAAACAAAGAAAACGATTTTAAATAAAACAAACAAAAAAATCTCATCCATATGCCTTTTAGTACGAAGTGCGCCTAGTGCATAGGGTGTCATATAAGGCACAACCATACTTTTGTTCATAAGAGGCACTAAAAAATATGAAACGCCGATCTAACAATAAATATGTGTAAATTATAGACTATGTTACTTACTTGATTTTTTTTTTTAGGCGAAATGTACACTTAAATATTTTATTTATTGAAATACTCTTCTACTTTTTTTTTTAGACAGCATTTATTCACTTTGGCGCTAAATAACTCAGAAATTCTTTGGTTATGCCATATATGGCACACTATGCATTTAAGGGTTAAGGGGGTCCTCTGGTAATCCGAAAAAATTTTTCGATTTTTTTTCATATTTCTATTGCTCAGATACTGAAAAACATTTTCCCAAAAGGATTTTTCAAAATTCGAAATAGTTTAGGAGATACAGGCATTTTTGTGTAGGTATGTTTTCGTCAAAATAACGCATCAGCAAAGTTGTTTATTTGCCTGCAGTCATTAGTCGAAAATTCTGTGGAATTCTTCCAAAATATGTATTGATATTACAAAATATACACACACAGTATGTATACATGCAGTATGTATACATGCATGTTTTGATTTAGGGGTTGAAATGATTTTGAGCCCAGGTGTTCACATGAAAGAAGCAAACGAACGAGATTCAGTTTATTTTCGAACGCTGAAAGCTACGCGTGCGCGATAACTGCTGTTGTAAAATAAAAGAAAAATCGTTTTGTGTTTTTTTTTTTGCTATACCTTGATCCGTATAACGGCGACCCCGTTGTCACAAAAAAGGAGTGCATCGCTCACGTGCAAAAACGCATGGGCACACGGCTGCGCAAGGCCAAAAAAGAAAACAAAGGCATCGGTGGAAAAGGCACTGGCAAACTGACAGACAAAGTCATAAGCGAGCTGACTACTTACTATGGACTTGCTATTCGACGTAATAAGGACTCTGTGGAAAACATGAGAAAAGAAATATGGTCAACATATTATCACAAAAGTTCAAGTGATAGTAATCCACAACATATGTATTGCCCACCTGGTGAGTCCAGCTGGTGCGCCTATCAAAAGTCAGCAGGAGAAGGCTCATTAGCCTCATTTCACCACACGTACGCCCCACTTGATGGAAAGGTTCTGCAAGTAATGAAGCCCATATACGAAGCGTTATCATCCGACGATCTACTCAACCGATGCACTGGAGGTGAAACGCAAAATTGTAACGAATCGTTCAACTCGCTTTTGTGGACCTTTGCGCCGAAACATATCCACTGTGGTGCTACCACAGTCAAAATCGCAAATTTTCTGGCAACCTGCATTTTCAACGAAGGCTTCACAAGTATTTTAAAAATAATGTCAACAATGGGTATTGTCATCGGCCCACAAGCCGAGATGTATGCTGAATCTCGCGACGGAAAACGACTTCAACGCTCAGAGCTAAAAACGTACGCATCATCGAAAGAGGGTCGCACAGCCCGTAGAGCCCAAAAAGCCATGGAAAACTCGTTTTATGAGATGGAGGAAGGCACACTTTATGGGGCTGGAATTGCCGATTAATATTCGTAAGTATTGTATTAAAAAAATATGTGTTAATGTCATTTGTGTGCCTCAAAATTGAAGTCAAAACTTTAAACGCGTTTTTCTCGAAACCATGTTTTTCAAAACTTTGCGCACGATAACTCAAACAGTTTTTGACCGATTTTGATATATGAGGCATGAAACGACGCAGAATTTACGCCGCTATAGCCCCTACCTCAAACTTGCCGAAAAAATAATGTTTACTATTTTTTTTCTACACTAGACTACAAAAAAAAAGGTCGAAATTCGATTTTTCATTTTCAAAGTGGCGGCTCCCCCCCTAAAAAAATTTCGATTTTTGTTTCCGAGGTAGGGGCTATAGGGACATTCATTTTAAGTAAGTAAGTTAATTTTTTTTTTTCAGACGATGTTTACACTTGGAATCGTGCGCAATTTGGACCCACCTTTTTTCCGTAGAACCTCGTTACCAGGCCGAGAACTTTCTGAACGGTCGATAAATTCACTTTTTCAAAATTTTGTATTTTTTTCAATAAATTAAGCTACCCAAATCAAAAAACGGAACTAAAATATCTTTACTCGTTCTCTTTCCACAATATTTTGAAAAAAGGCTAAAATTTGGCATAGATTACCAGAGGACCTCCTTAAGTTAAATATACTTACTCACAAACATATACTCACACACATGTACTAGATGAGTTTTTTGTTTTTGTACTGAATTGCAACAGTTCTTATGATCCGTGCACTAGGAGTAAATATGAAGAAGGATACTAATTTATTTATATATTTATTTATTTAAAAGATAACGTTAACATATAAGTCAGTGTCTTTTAAATGCAATACGAATTATATAATAACAACAGGTAATAAGCAACAATGAATAAATTTATCTTAAAACTAACATCATCAAGTGAATTAACTTGATATAAAAAAACAGGAATTAATCTTATTCTAAAAGAAAAGAAGAAAGAAAACAGCTTAAGAAGAAAGAGAAAGTATTAAGAAAAGTATTGAAAAATTGCATGCTTAAAGTTGCGTTTATTTTTATTAATTGATTTTATTCTAACGGGCAACGAATTCCAGATTCTGATTGCGTTAACAAAGAAAAGTCTGTTGGAGTTCAGAAAATTGTACAAAGGGATTATGAGGTTCAGATTTCTGTACGATCTACAAAATTGTATCTTTTCAAATAAATATTTAGGTGTTTTTGTGTTAATTAAGTTATGCAAAAATATGCAGTTTCTGGCATCAAGATAATTACATATATCGCAACTTAGTATTTGACTACTCAAATGACTGATGCGGTCGAACTTTTTCAGGCCATAAACGAACCTAACAGCGCTATTAAAAACATGTTGTAATTCCAGTTTTGACCTGGAATCAAGTTTACTGTATACAACATCTGAGTATGAAATGATTGGCATTATGAGTTGGAGTACTAACTTTTTCCTAGTATCGACAGGTACAAATGATGCCGTCCACCTCAGGTTCCGAAGGGTATAGTAAACTTTACAAGCAAGAGTATTTATATGCTCTTCGCCTCTTCGCAAGAATGTGTAGAATTGATATAATATCCAAGATTTTTAGCTTTTTCAACAAACTTTAGCCCTTCGTCATTTAGATAAATCATTGGTAACTCAGACGTATTCAGACAAGTTTTGAAAATTGGTAAGACAAATGACTTAAGAGGATTTAGATTAAGCTTATAAGATCCAGCCCATTCAGTTATTTCACGTAAGTCCTCATTCATTCTAAAACATAAACTATCAACTAGGTTAAACGGGCTGGACAAGTACACTTAAAGGTCATCAGCATATGCATACATGGTAACATGACGACATTTGCTAAAGATATCATTTATAAACATTGAAAATGAAAGCGGACCAAGGACTGAGTCTTGCGGCACCCCACAAGATAAGTAACAGACGGACCGCCATGCTTGAAAAACCAATGGTTACATATACAGCCGTGGACACATAAATAGCACAAAAATACATGTAGGGTGTTTCACATAAATTTAAATAAAATACATAGAGGAAAACAAGAATTTATTTCATGGTATTTGAGTTTCAACATTAAAAACTTAAAATCAGTAGTAATTTTGTAATTACGAATTAAAAATTAGAAAATTAATGAAAAATCTGAAATTTCTACTTAGCTCAGGTGGACGTATAAATAGCACAATTTGGTTTCTGAAAAAAAGAGACATAGTGATTTATTTTTATTTTACAATGAGCTTACGAATATGCTTACTAGTACTTGGTACCGTATCCCGAATTGTCCAAAACAGCCCGACATCTTCGTCCTATATTCTCCATAAGCTTCCTGACCCTATCCTTCGGAATAGAGTACCCAGCCTTCTCAATTCCACTTCATAACTCATCTTAATTTCGAAAATTTTGGTTGCTTATGCTGACCTTCACATCATTCCATAAATTTTCTATGAGATTGAGGTCTGGGCTTTGAGCTGGCCAATTCAAAATATTTATTTTTTTCCTTTTTTAGCCAATCAATCACAACTGTTTGATGTGTATTTTGGATCATTATCGTGCATAAAAGTCCACCTAATAGGCATGTTTCAAATGCAAATGGTTCCATCGGGTTATTAAGAATATCTAAATACATATTTTTATCCATTATTCCTGGTATACGAAAAATTGGCCCAACGCAGTGCCAGGAAAAAGCTCTCCAAGCCATTAAATGCACTCCTCCATGCTTGAATAATTTTTTGCATATTTCGGATTCCAGTCTTGGCGTTTGGGGCGCCGAACAAAAGTTTTTCCATCTGGTTCAACCCTATTAAATTTAGTTTCGTCAGCCCAGAGCACGTTCTTCCAAAATTGGTCTTCTTTATTCACATGGGCAAACGCTAAACGCTCCTTTAACGATCCTTTTTTTTTTTGTTAAGAGCGGCTTTCTTCGGCTAATGCGTCTATAAAGATTAGCTTCATGTAATCTCCTAGATACTAGTTTTCTTGAAAAATTAAGGTTATTTTCTTCATTTATTTCCCTCATTATTTGCTTTGCTGACTTGAAAGGATCAGCCTTACTTTTGCGAACTATAAGTCTATCAGTAGAAGCGATGGTTTTACGCGGTCTAGGATTGCGCGGCGTATTCTCGAAATTATTTGAACCATTTGATGTAACCAGCTTGAGTGCATTATAGACCATTTTTCGAGAAATTTTTTGCCTTTTCGACTTAGATCGTGAATTATAGACCTTTTTTCCGGGGTGCAATGCTTGCCACGACCCATTTTATTTAGAATCGGTGAAATTAACTGAATAATACTCTAAAATTTTTACAAATACCCGATCTTGTTAACTTTTATTCACCAACTAACATATATTCACCAACTAACATTTATATGACCACAGCAGATCGTACATGCCTATACAGAAAGAGATCACCTGAGCAAATAAAAGTAAGTAACGGTACATCTCTCTCGGAGTTTTAAGCAACGTCACACTGGAGTCCTAAAAAAATTATAACTACAGTTAATGAATGCATTATTAGGTTCAAACGAAACGTTTCAAAAATAAGTTGACATTTGTGCTATTTATGTGTCCATGGCTGTAATTTTTGAACAGTATTGAATGGTCTACGGAGTCAAAGGCTTTCGAGAAGTCTAAGAGACATAACAAACTTATGTGCCCAAGATCGAATGGCACTCTGATGTCATCTAAGATTTTTAATATGGCAGTGGAGCAGCTGTGACTAGGTCGAAAATAGCATGAGAAATGTGAAATTTTGAGTTCAATATCTCTTAAAGCGAGGGCGCTCAAAGCAAAACACAATTTTTACTGTATCTTTTTATAGAGTATATTTCAAATTTATTTTTTTAAGGTATTAAATCCGAAATAAATAACTAAACATACCGATTCCAAGTCTTAATTAATCGCTTACTCGAATGCTATTATCAGTCTTTGAAGCAAAAATGTAGTCCTTTAATCTCCTGCACTCTGCCAAAAATAAAAGTTCACATTTTTTTTACGTAAAAATACTAATATTTTCATAAATTTTTTCAAGGCCATGCAACGTTTTTTGGGGGACACTTTAGGGCCTTATACAGCCTTTAATATTAATCGTACAAAAATAAAATTTATGCCAAAATATCAGTCACTCCTTTAATAAAGCCACAAAAGATAGCAAAAGAAAAGAAGAAAAATTCACATTTTTGTATGAGAAGAAATGCATTGATGATTCAGTTGCTGCTGACGTTCCTATGCTTGTTGCTTTAGTTCGTACCGAAACCTCGAACTCAACATCGTGTTGTTTCTTGAATAGAATCATTTTATGAATTTCTCAGAGCTTTACAAGCAATGCATACGTATATAAATCTGTGGCGACAAGGAATAACGACTAAACTCAAAATATCGTAAAAAACGATATTTTAATAGCACTAACTACGACCGTTTCTCGGAAGTATATAAACCGCTAAACCAACGAAATAGGTGCAGATATAAGTGGTTATCTATTCTGTGCAAAGAATGGATTTCTGAATCCTTCCAAAGATTGGCAAAAAAGGAAATGCCATATCGCTTTTTTACGATATTTTGAGTTTAGTCGTTATTCCATGTCGCCACAGAAATGCTTACGCCCATGATACAATAATAAGGTAGGGTAAGGAGATTCACCACACCGACCTCTAATATCAAAATTGAAAAATATAGTGCTGCCGTATCTTTAAAAATGTTCACGAAAAATCCATGATTTTTCTATGTGTTTTTGATGAATTACTTAGCTGTGGCGGCATGTTTTAACTTCGTAAGCTTCGATGTTTGACAGTTTGTCGAAAATTGGTATCTTATAACACGTTCGACAGGCTATAATTTTAATAAAATTTCGCTGTTTTTTCCTTTTTTCAGACAATTCTATTAAAATCTTTTAACATATTAAATACTTTAATATTGATATTTCTCTTCGACATTCTCTGTGAAAGTATTACATCGCTTCAACAACATGTATCAACTGGAAACGGAGAAATACTTTATTTTATTGTAAGAAAAGTTTTGAAATTTTTTTGCGGTTTTTCCACTCGCTATTAGACCATAAGCAATTCGCTTTAAATTCGTTCTCTGATACAGTAGTGCACTTAAGTTTTTGCGATTTGTGATTTTATTAAATAAATATTTATTATTAATCAAAAATTTTTAATAATGCCAAGAAGAAGTTCTTCCATCGGTCATACATATAACCAGTTGCACCAGGTTAAATAAAAAGACTAAAAAGATAAAACAAAAGCAATGTGCCAATTTTAAGAAACAAATTTTTGATTTGTGTTAAACAGTTTCTATGTCAGACGGCAATAAAAATCTTTGTTTTACATTTATAGTGGACATTAGTATACAAATTTTACATAAAACTAGTAAGGGCGGAGCTTCGGCAGGGTACCGAAGCTAAAATACCCCCCCGCGGCCATATTGAAGTATATTCGAAGTCTTCAGCCACGACATACACGATGACATTCAGTTTTATATATTAACGAAAGTTTTCTTATTTTGATGACGTCACTTTGTATGGGAAGTAGGCGTGGTTTGATCCGATTTTGCCATATGTCAAAGAGATGGTTCATATTATATCAAAGCTAAAATACAAAATTTCAAGACATTTCATTAATTTTTGTGGATTTTTAAGAGATTTAACTTTGAAAATAATGGCAATGCTAAAATACATTTTGACATTCGAGGTCGGTGTGGTGAATCTCCTTACCCTACCTTATTATTGTTTCATGCTTGCGCCGATAAGAAGCAGTGCTGCCGTTTTACACTTTTTTGATAGTAGTAAAATTTCAGATTATGGGGAGTATTTTTGAAGTTTAAGGAGTACTTTAGTACTTGAAAATAAAGACAAAGTAGCTATGATAAAGTATATCATTAGTGTATCACACTAATAATAACATGAAATTTAACTTATTTTTTTCCTTCAATTAATTTTCCTTGTTTTTTTCATTCTATATATTCATTTCATTAACAAAATTATTTTTAAATGTTGAAATTGAATAAAAATAAAAAAATAAATAATAATAAATATTAAATCTATACACTCAAAAACGCATTTGTGCACATTGACCAATTCCTAGGTCAAGTTGATAAATTTTTTGTCAGTATAGAGTCAACAAAAGCGTTTCTCAATTGGATTGAAGGTGAGAGGTTGTAATCATATTAACAAAATTTTATTTTGTTTATTTGATAAACGGATATTTTGATTTGATAAAAGCCTTTATCAAGAATGTCGCGTTTGCATTGCACATTTGATAAAAGAGTTTGTCAAAATGAATAAAGAATATTTCCACCTGAAAAAATGGTTTGTTGAATAGTTTGTTTGTTGAATAGAAAAATGCCTTTATGTTGAAAAGATATTTTTTTATCAATCATACAAAAATGATTTGTTGTTTTGATAAAATATTTTATTATTTCAAGCAATCTTAAATATTACAAAATCAAATTTAGGTCCCTATTAGAATTTATAACTTAACTAAGTTGACTATGTAGATTTAACTCAATTTTTTTCGTATAGCGTTTACATACATTTCAGTTGAACCATGTAGTTTGAAAATTCTTAAAAGATTAAGGCAAACTACATCGCTCAACTGAAATATAACATATGTAATACGTTATAGAAAAAAATTAATATCGAATATATTGCGGCTTTTTTCTTACTTGTCAATAATTCTTCGTCACCAAATTGGTTAAATATTTTCTTTGAAGATTCGAGAGAATCAGTTGCATAATGTTTTCTTGCCAATTCCAAGTTTGGTGTTTCTATTGATGCTGGAGAAGAAATTACTGCACTTCTTATAAATCGGTGTTATTTATAAATTTGATGCACACTGAGCTAGGAAATACGAACTTAGCTAACATATCTCTCCATATTATTTCTTAGAGGAAATTGTTAAAGAAGAAAGGAAAGATTTTTGCAGTCAGTTTCAATGAAGTAGCCGTTTTACTGTTAAAAAGTTTTACTCGTCACCATGATACAATAATAAGGTAGGGTAAGAAGATTCACCACACCGACCTGGAATGTAAAAATTATAAAATACTGTGCTGCCGTATCTTATAAAATATCCAGCTAAATCCATGATTGTCTTTGCATTTTTGATGAATTGCTTAGCTATGGCGACATGTTATAACTTCGTTAACTTCGATGTTCGGCAATTCGTCAAAAATTGGATTGTTTAACACATTGGACAGGCGATAATTTGATAAAATATCGCTTTGTTCGTTTCCCTTTTTCAGACAATTTTTTAAAAATTTTTTTTAACGCACTTTATTCTTTAATATTAATATTTCGCTTCGACGTTCGCTTCGAAAGTGAAATTATTAAATGTAGCCACTGGCAAACGGTGATGTACATTATTCTACTATTAGAAAAGTTTTGAAATATTTTTGGGATTTTTCCATTCATCATTTGCCCATAGGCCCTTCCCTATAAAATCGTTCTTTGATACAGAAGTGCACTTCAGTTCTTGTAATTTGGGAATATATAAAGTAAATATATTTTATAGTTAATTTAAAAATGTTTAAAAATGTCAGAAAGAATTTCGGACATCTATCATATAATGTGAAAGAAAGAAACTTATGTTTTTTCCAACAAGTTGCAACCGATTAAATAAAAAGACTAAAAAGATGAAAAAGCAATGTGTCAATTTTCAAAAACTAGTTTTTGATTTATGTTCAACAGTTTCTCCGTCAAACGGCAACAAAAAATTATGTATCACATTCATAGTGTACATTAGAACAAGAATTTTAAATAAGAAATAAAGAACACAAAAAGCTAAACTAAAAGTAGTATGCAATGATAATTTACTGAAAACAAAGCTTTAAAATTACAAAACAGCGATTAATTTCATTGTAAATACATTTGTCCGAATTTATCCTATTTATCCCACAAATAATTTCCTTTCTTATTATTTGTCCCACATTTATCAGTTATACAGAAAAGTGGCAATGCTAAAACACATTTTGACATTCGAGGTCGGTGTGGTGAATCTCCTTACCGTACCTTATTATTGTATCATGCTCGTCACTTTCACCACGAGTGACCAGAAGAACAAGAAAATTTAACGAACACAATGAACGAAAAAAGGAGGCGTTCAGAGAAAATTATTTTTTAGCAGTATCGCTGAGTACACATTAGGCCGTTTTCAGCTATTAAGAAATAGTTGTAATTTTTGCATTTGGGGAGTATACGTATAGTAGTGCTCACGATTCAATACAAGTAAAATACTACAATTGTAGTACTTTCTGCAGCACCGATAAGAAGCTTTCAGTCTGCTGACAGATCGGTTGGGGTGGCGTCCGCCTAATGCCTGAGAAAATAAGACGTTGCAATATGAAGAAGCGATGCATAGGTTATTATATTAGTTTATATTTGGTACTAAAAAAAAGCAGCGCTACTACATATAAACCATTATATAAATCAAGTTGTCTATATCTATATATATATAAAATTGTAAAAAAAAATCTGAATGAAATATTTTTTTTTTTGCGATGGACGTTTTGAATGGCAGAATCTAAAAATCGCATTTTTAAAATTTTTGCTTGTCTCTGTCTGTTAAAGCATCACCCGAAAACCACTGGATGGATTTAAATGAAACTTGACATCTAGGTTCCTTATACCCCCAGTCAATATATAGGCTACTTTTATCCAGTAAAAAAGGTTTGACCCGATAGGGGGCGCTGCGATCGGGTTCCAGGCATTCTTATTTTTAGCTTATCTCTGAAACCGTTCATCCGATTAGCCGGAAAATTTGTATGTAGAGGTTTTCGAATACGGTGAGTTTTTATGACTTATCTACTCTGGCTTATCTTAAACACTAGAGGGCACTGTAGTACAAATATTTTAAAAAACCTACAAAAACTCCTTAGCTGCTTATCCGATTTTGCGAAGTTTGACATTTGTTGGCTTATACGTACTCAGAACGTTTTGACATACGAGCGCTATTTGTGTTGTTTATAGTAACTTAAAAGATTCATCTCGGCCTAAAAATGGAATTAAATCGTGAACATTTTCGTGCGATTATTTTTTACAACTTTCGACGTGAATTAACACAGCAACAGTGCATGGATGAACTTAATTCAATTTTTGGCGATGAAGCTCCATCAAGGACCAGTGTTTATCGATGGTATGGTGAATTCAATCGTGGTCGTAGTTCACTCCAAGACGAATTTCGTGAAGGTCGTCTGAAATCAGCTGTTGTTCCGAAAACCATTGATGCTGTGCGCGAACTGATATTGCAAGATCGTCATGTTACCTATCGTGAGATTGAGGCAACCTTAGGCATAAGTGGGACCAGCATATACATAAACATTTAGCTGTCAAAAAAATTTGTTCGCGTTGGATCCCACACAATTTGTCAATCGCTCAAAAAAAGGCTCGTGTCGATTGGTCGAAGGAAATGCTCAAAAAATACGATCGCGGTGCTTCGAAACACGTCTATGACATCGTGACAGGTGATGAATCGTGGATTTACGCGTATGAGCCCGAAAGTAAACAGCAGTCGACTGTATGGGTGTTTCAAGATGAGCCAAATCCAACAAAAGTTGTTCGCGCACGAAGCACTTCCAAGCAAATGGTCGCCTGTTTTTTCGGAAAATATGGACATGTCGCAACCGTACCACTAGAACAACGCAGAACAGTCAACTCTGAGTGGTACACAACCATTTGTTTGCCAGTTGTCTTCCAAGAAATCAGGAAAACCAACCGCCGAAGACGGATCACTCTTCACCACGACAATGCGAGCTCTCACACATCGGCTCAAACAACTGCATTTTTGAGCACCCAAAACATCGATTTGATGGGTCATCCGCCGTATAGTCCTGACTTGGCACCGAATGACTTCTTTTTATTCCCAACCGTGAAGAATAAACTGCGTGGACAACGATTTTCGACTCCCGAAGAAGCGGTTGCGGCATTCAGAATGCATGTTTTTGAGATACCTCAATCAGAGTGGCAAAAGTGCTTCGACAATTGGTTCAAACGCATGCAAAAGTGTATAGATCTTAATGGAGAATATTTTGAAAAACAATAAAGTGATTTTCGATGATTAATATTTGTTTTTGTTCTCTAATCCCGAAATATAAAAGGCACCCCTCGTATAGAGGTTTTCGGATACTGTGAATTTATTTTTTTTCTGAAATTTATATTTTGTATTTATTAAAGCTAACATTCAAGTGAAAAGAAATACCATATGCTGATGCACAATTTTATGGCGATAGTCCGCAAAGCTAATTTGTTATCGAAACATACGTTTTTAATAAAATAATTTTAATTTTATAGAAACACAGACTCAACAAAATTCATAAAATTTCATAGCTGCTGCTGGCAGTCAACACCTACTTGATGCTTATATTATCCAATACAATAATGTTATATTATATTGTATGCATATTAGAGTGGAACGAAATGTATGAAAGTAAAAAATCCGCATGGGCTTCATATATTTTTTTTGAAAACTAAGCGTAAAAAAATAAATTTCTGAATCTTTAGTAGCTAATTTTTTTTTTATGCAAACCTTTTTATTAAATCATAAATAACAACTTGTCAAGAAATCCCTATGATACCATGTGTGCGCCAAAGAACTGCATTGAGTACAAGGAGGGTAGATTCTAAAGAGAATTCACCAGACAATTTTTCCCCTTTTGCAGAAATTTTGAACTGGCCGACTTGGTGGATTCGAAATTATGTTCGAATCTGTGCTCGAATCTCAAAAAGCCGAAGTGCCGAAGCGATGAGAGAGCTTACGAATGGTATTTTAAGCAAACTGAGCATGTGTTTTTGTTTGATCTTATTGTTTGCATGTAGGTATGTGTTTATTTTTTAGCTGGACGCAGTGTTTTGTTTTGGTTGGATAAATTTATTGAAATTTTCATTAATTGCTTCGTTCAAACATTTTTCTTCTGATTTTGAAGAAAAATTTTTGATCTATAAATTTTAAGCTACTAAAGAAATAATAGAAATTTTTTCTTCGATTTTGAAGACAAATTTTTTAAACCTAATTTTTTAAGCTGCTTAGAAATGATAGCTTTTTTTTAAAAAAATTTTTACTCTGATTTTGAAAAAAAAATGTTTCTTCTATAAATTTTAAGCTACTAAAGAAATGATCGACATTTTTCCTAGCACAGAAATGTTTCTAATTTTGAATAAAAATTTTTGATCTCCAACTTTTTAACTACCAAAGAAATGAAAAATTTTTGTTAAAAAATTTTTCCTCCGATTTTGATGAAAAATTTTTGATCTATGAATTACTATCCGCTAAAGAAATGATAAGAATTTTTTTTGGTTCAAAAATGTTTCCTCTGATTTGAAGAAAAACTTTTATCTATAAAATTTTAGCTGCGGAAATGGTAGAAATTTTATTCATGTTGAAAACTTTTTGATCAACTCTTTCCTGTTCTTGGACAATTCGGAAAAATATGGATTTCGAAGTGGGCCTAGAGAATAAAATTTTGCTGAGCGCCAGCTTAAACAGGTTTTGCGACAATTGAAAAACGTTGTCTATTTTCTAAAAAAAAAAAAATATTTGACACAATGTGCATGTGTGTTTGTGTGTGTTTTATTTCTAGCTACTCGTATGGTACGTTTATTGATGTTTAAAATTTCGTCCAAAAATGTTTCTTCTGATTTTGAAGAAAATTATTCATCTACAATTTTTAAGCGACTTAAGAGAGATAATTTTTTTTTGTTCACACCCTCCCATTTTGAACAAACATTTTTGGTACCTAAATTTCTTTCTATGCAAAGAAATGTAATTGACAGAATTTTTGCGGTTATTTATTATATTTCTTTGTGTTTTATTTCTAGAAAAGCTGCGTTTGTTTATGTTTTTACTAAATTTATTGAAATTTATATTATTTCGTTCAAACATTTTTCTTCTCATTCTGAAAAAAAATTTTTGGTATATATTTATGGCTGCTAAAGTCGTTGTTTTTGTTCAGAAGTGTTTTCTTCCGAGCTTGAAGAAAAATTAAAAATTGACAATTTTTAAGTTGGTTTGAGTTCGCCAACTTAAAAATTGTTAGATACTTAGTTGTTTAAAAATTGGTTGTCTGAATTTGAAGAAAAAATTGTTGATATATAATTTTTCGATCTGAAAACATTATTGTAATTATGATTAGAATAAGTTTTGTTCAAATTAATTCTTGATTAAAAAAAAAAACTGTAGAAAATTTACATTGTGTGACATTTTTATTTTAATTTCTTGTTTTTGGTTGTGTTTCCATTTATTTAGAATTTATTTTAATTTGATATTTTGACGTACGTTTGAATTTATTTTAATAAGGTATACCAAACATATGTATTACTTTATGACTAGATGCGAAAATAATAATAAAAATCTTTCTCTTACTGATTATGAATTTAAAGTGCAAAAAATTGAATTTGATTTGTAAAAAAATGACATTTAAAGAATATATTGTATACAATTATTATATACTTAGTGTCTGTACATAAAAACAGTGTTGTTTTTCATAGGTGTACACATTAACAATTTTTTAATTAATTGAATACAATTATTAGACATAATTTTTATACAAAATAACTACAACAGAAAGAAATAAACTTGTGATTATTAAATAAATCATCAATAAATAAACATCTGAGAAAACAGAAGAGTCTTTGAGAAGAGAGAAAATCAAAGGAAAAATCTTTGAACAAGAAAAAATTTCTATCATTTCCTTAGCAGCTATAATTAAAGGAATAAAAATTTCTATGATTTTTCTTCAAAGAGAAAAAATTTTTGAAATAAAATTTTTATAACTTTGTTAGTTAAAATTTATTATTTTTGAACAGAAAAAATTTTTATCATTTCGTTAGCAGCTAAAATTTTATAGATCAAAAATTTTTCTTTAAAATCAGAGGAAAATTTAAAAAAAAAAAATCAGTTATTAGTTAGCAGATAAAAATGTATAGCTCAGAAATGTTTCAACAAAATCTAAGGAAACATTTTTTGAACATAAAAAATTCTATAAGTTCCTTAGCTGGAAATTTTATAGATAAGAAATATATAGATAAAAAAAATTTTCTAATTAAAAAAACAAATTCTATCATTACGATTATCGATAATTAGGGAGTAAACTCAAAAAATGTCACACTTGAAAATCATCCAAAGCATCTTATTAATTTGTAAAGATTTTTTTAAAATTAAGAATAAAATTGAACAAAATTTTTTTAAATCATGTAATAAATTTCGTTCTCAGATCGAAAAAATGTAGATATCAAAATCGAAGAAAAAAGTTTTTAAAATATCTATCACCTTTCTATGTTGGTAAAAAATTCTAAATCAACAATTTTTCTTCAAATTCAGACCAACAATTTTTAAACAACTAGGTATCTAACAATTTTTAAGTTGGCGAACTCAAACCAACTTAAAAATTGTCAAATTTTAACTTTTCTTCAAACTCGGAAATAAACACTTCTGAACAAAAAACAACGACTTTAGCAGCGATAAATATATACCAAAAATTTTTTTCAGAATGAGAAGAAAAATGTTTGAACGAAATAATATAAATTTCAATAAATTTAGTAAAAACATAAACAAACTCAGCTTTTCTAGAAATAAAACACAAAGAAATATAATAAATAACCGCAAAAATTCTGTCAATTACATTTCTTTGCATAGAAAGAAATTTAGGTACCAAAAATGTTTGTTCAAAATGGGAGGGTGTGAACAAAAAAAAATTATCTCTCTTAAGTCGCTTAAAAATTGTAGATGAATAATTTTCTTCAAAATCAGAAGACAAATTTTTGGACGATATTTTAAATATCAACAAACGTACCATACGAGTAGCTAGAAATAAAACACACACAAACACACATGCACATTGTGTCAAATAGTTTTTTTTTTAGAAAATAGACAACGTTTTTCAATTGTCGCAAAACCTGTTTAGGCTGGCGCTCAGCAAAATTTTATTCTGTAGGCCCACTTCGAAATCCATATTTTTTCGAATTGTCCAAGAACAGGAAAGAGTTGATCAAAAAGTTTTCAACATGAATAAAATTTCTACCATTTCCGCAGCTAAAATTTTATAGATAAAAGTTTTTCTTCAAATCAGAGGAAACATTTTTGAACCAAAAAAAATTCTTATCATTTCTTTAGCGGATAGTAATTCATAGATCAAAAATTTTTCATCAAAATCGGAGGAAAAATTTTTTAACAAAAATTTTTCATTTCTTTGGTAGTTAAAAAGTTGGAGATCAAAAATTTTTATTCAAAATTAGAAACATTTCTGTGCTAGGAAAAATGTCGATCATTTCTTTAGTAGCTTAAAATTTATAGAAGAAACATTTTTTTTTCAAAATCAGAGTAAAAATTTTTTTAAAAAAAAGCTATCATTTCTAAGCAGCTTAAAAAATTAGGTATAAAAAATTTGTCTTCAAAATCGAAGAAAAAATTTCTATTATTTCTTTAGTAGCTTAAAATTTATAGATCAAAAATTTTTCTTCAAAATCAGAAGAAAAATGTTTGAACGAAGCAATTAATGAAAATTTCAATAAATTTATCCAACCAAAACAAAACACTGCGTCCAGCTAAAAAATAAACACATACCTACATGCAAACAATAAGATCAAACAAAAACACATGCTCAGTTTGCTTAAAATACCATTCGTAAGCTCTCTCATCGCTTCGGCACTTCGGCTTTTTGAGATTCGAGCACAGATTCGAACATAATTTCGAATCCACCAAGTCGGCCAGTTCAAAATTTCTGCAAAAGGGGAAAAATTGTCTGGTGAATTCTCTTTAGAATCTACCCTCCTTGTTGAGTATCCGACCGAAATCGAATACTCTCATCATATCGAAGTTTCTTGCTCTTTTCAACTCTATCTAGACCAGTGATGACCAAACGCACTCAACTTAAGCTGCTTGCGTGTATGTGTAACGTTTAAAGCTTCTCACTGAAAGAAATAGAACGTTAAAGCATATTGAAAGCTTCCTGAAAATTTATGTAAAAAAAAAAATAAAACATAGACGCGAATAGAAAAATTATGAAATCACAATCTATTTTTTTCTTATAATTTCTTATATATATAATTATTATCTGTTTATTATATATTATGAAATTATTATTGCAAATATTATTATATTTATTATTATCTGTATTATATATACATTTAAAAAAGAGTTACATTACATTAATAAATTACTAGATTACAAGTTAATTAATGTCACTACAATATCTATAATCCCTGTGGCATATATATTTTAGAATTGATTACAAGTTTTTTTCATGAATATGGCATTGAAAATTTAGTATAAAAAATGTTGACAGGTCAAACAAACTTATATGGTTTATACCATTTATAAGAGTTTTGCCCATTTTCATGAAACCTCTCAATATTTTACACTGTATGCCAAGAAATGCCCAAAACAGGCGATCTTCATCTTCGGATTATAAAGGCAATTTATACTTCTCGATGAATATCTACCTATGCGATCCGCTTCGGAAAGCAAATATTTTCATTTAAAAAATGAATTTAGAAAGAGTACAAAACATTATTTATTACGTGAAAATAAAATATAGCATTTTTTATTTGCTATTTAGTTTTTAGTAATTCTAAAAAATAAAAATTTTTCAGAATAACATATGAGAGCTTTATGCCAAGTAATTCATGAAGCAACAGGTCATTTTAGTTTTCATGTATATACTGGTACGAGCCCGACCTCAGAAAATAAGATGAGTCATCTTTTTTTTTTAAAAAAAAAACTTCTGCACGCCTTCTATGGTTTAATATCAACGAATTGTTGGTGCCAAAGAATGGAATTGTGAAAAGAAGTAAACAAAGAGCTCAACAACAAGTCTTTGCAGAGTTAATGAAGTAAATTTTTGGACCTTTGCTTTGTGCTAAGAAGTAGAAAAACATTGCTTTTTAAATTGGAAAGCACACAACTGCAAACTGGTTTTAGCAGAAGGTGTGCTTATAAGATTTTCAAAGTTAATGGACTGCATAACCCAGAGAAGATTACTGATGAGTTGGTGTAGCGACCAACGAATCAGCTGTCTAGTCTGCTGGTGGTTGTTCTGTAAAGAACATTGTTGTTGTGGCGACCTGTTGCTTCATGAATTACTTGGCAGAAAGCTCTCATATGTTATTCTTAAAAATTTATATTTTTAAGAATTACTAAAAACTAAACATTATTTATTACATTTGTGAATTGTACTCACCTTATTCTTCCCCATTGTTTTTTTATTTAACATCAAAATTTAAATTAAATATAAATGTTATACCTGGTAGCATTTTTTGGCATTTTTAATAAGGCCTTGTTTAGGCAAAATTTACCGTAAAACAAAATAACTATAAAATAAACTATTTTAAACTTGCAAACTATTGAAACAACGATGGCTTACATGAATAAAAAACACTGCGTTTCTTAAGTATCAAATGTAAACAAATATAACAGAACTACGCGTCGCTTCCTTATTTTATTCTTTTCGGTGTACAAACCACAAACGGTGTACAATCCAGCGAACAAAGCGACGAGACCTGCCTGCTTCGAGTCTGCCTGCAGACTGAAAGCTTTTTTGCAGCGAAAAAATTTATATACTCAAGGTTGATTAATATAGGTTAAGTCTCTCAAGTGACTTAACCTATATTAATAAACCTTGGGTTAAGTCACTTGAGAGAAGCTCGGTCGAACTGTCGGAATGGATGAAAGGAAATCAAGAAAAAAAAAATTGAATCTGTACAATTTTTAGCTACCAGCCATGGCAGAATTATAAGGTAAGCTCATCACGGAGAGGAATGGAGTAGAAAGCAGAATAAAGCTAGATTGATGTCAAAATCAGCTGTTCATCGCAAATTTCTTTATACTCGCGTTCGCAGTTTGGAGGTTAGAATTTGTTACAGATTTGTTTGCAATTTTAAGAGTTTCACATTTTATAGTTTTTATTACACTGTTATAATATTTTCACTCAAATTATCACAAATTTAACACACGCGATCGCACTTTATGGATGTTTATGTTTGCAACTTTATGGGAGGAAATTAAATTGATGCTACATCGCATAGCCAAGCCATCAACTGCTGCTGGCCACCATGCAGCTGGCGAAGGTACAAGAGGGCTATGCTGATGCCTTGAAGGTAACCTATGACACCTTGGTTTTGGTGTGCAAGGTTTTCTTCTCGCTTTACTTGCAAGATGTGCCAGAGTTTGTTTACGATTTGAAAACATAATATTTTTATTTCATTTGACGTTTCTACGTACTTCGTCGTTTTGACAAGCATCTTCCTTCTCATTATCCGCTCTTCGTTGACGCGTGAGAGCATTTAGTATCATGGACCTACCTTATCATTGTATCATGCTACCAGCTACTTTGACAGTTTGAGCAAAGACGAAAAAAGAGTGTTATTCTCTCAAGTGACTTAACCTATATTAACGAACCTTGTATATACATACTTATACATTTTTGAAAAAGCTCTTAGCTCGCGAGCTGATTATGTTCGTAGCTGATCTAGACTCAAAGATATATGGGCATTGCCAGGAAAAAGTTCACCGTGACACGAAAACTAAAAGTTATTACAAACTTATTATTTAATGACTAGTGATAACGCCCCGAAAATCGGGTGTACTTCCCTACTTCGCTTTGGAAATCACACTTTCTCATTCACATTGCCGCAACTTCGTGTCTTAAGTCTTTTCACCATTTTTTCATTTTTAAACGCTCATATCTTCTAAGCGCTACCACTTCTCAAAAATCTAATAATTTTCTGCTTGCTTACACCTCAAGACCTTTCTAATGATATATCAAGTGTTGCTGTAGCATTTGTTGATTCGCTAGAATAAGGGGACCCTTACAGGAATAAATATATAGAAGATTGTTCTTAAAGATTTATGCAAGGCAACTCTTAGTCTCTTATTTTAACTCTATTCTAAGTTAGCCGATGAAAGCAACGGTTCCACTAGAAGAAAGAGAAAATCTTGAAAAACAGAGCAGTTATGAAAAATTTGTGCTGATTGATAGAACAAAGAAACGTTGAATGCTTTTTCTTGCGAGCTTCTACCTATAATTCGCTTCGAATTATTCAGCGAAAGCGCATACTCTTGCACTCTGCCATGATTATGCCTTTGTTTTTAACAGTGGCTCTCTCTGCTATTAATGAAATAGAATTAACAAAAGGGCAGAATGCCTACAGGTTAGGAGTTATCTCAAATGACTTCTGTAGAAGCTGCAGAGACGAGGAAGAGGAAGAAACCATCTCCCATCTTTTGTGCTCCTATCCTGCGCTAGCCAGAAGAAGACACAAATATTTAGGCTCTTTCTTCTTTCATGAGCTTGACGACCTGTCAATGACTGATGTCAGGCGTCTAAAAGGGTTCATCAGGAGCTCAAGTTGGTTCCATTATTAATAAAAACCTGTGTGCAGCGGTATCACAATGGACCTATCTGGTCTAAGTGAGCTGGTGTATGTATTTAATTTACACCGGCTCCCGCCTCTACCTAAACCTAATAGGGTGTCCCGCAACTGAGTGCAACTTTTTACGGAGCTGAAAGGTTATGTCGAGCTGAGCAAAAAATCGTATGGGAGGGGGGTCTATTTTCACATTTTTAGGAGGGTTCACAGGTCTTCACAGGGTTAATTAATATTTCCCAACTTTGATTCACGTTATTGTTTCTAGCAAAAAAATTAACTTACATAAAACTTATTTTGATAGCTTTACATTTTAAAGGCAATGAAATCATCTTTCCAACGGTATGTCAACAAACCCCACCAACTTAACCGTTACCGAGCTGTGATCGTGTGAAGATGAAATCAATCGGTGGAAATTACCAAATTTCAACTTTGAGTACAGATTTCTCAGAATTTTGCGCAATAAATTAAATTTTTTTTTCAAGATCAATTTTGTAATTTATTTAATTTTGTTTTCAATGACACCAAAAACATACACATATCGCAAAAAATGAAAAGGTTGGCTATACATACACTCTTAGAAATATGAACTCCTAATGGTGTTTCAGGGAGTCCAACACCATTCGGTTGAAAATTAACACGATTGAGCGGAGTTAAAAATTTAACTCCTATTAAAGAGTTATATTTTGAACACCAAATGGTGCTAAAATTTTGTATCCGAATGTGAGTGAATTTTTAACTCCGAATGAGCATGCATTTTGAATTCCTAATGAGCATACATTGTGAACTCCGAGTGGCGTTAACAATTTATATCCAATTTATGGATTTTAAACACCTTATTTTTACCATTTGGTGTTATACTATCAATTTTGGTTGCATGAAATAAAAAGCTATAATTAAATAAAATAATTTTTAATATTCCATTTTCAAATTAATTTAATTCATTTTTATTTAAAATAAAAATACATAATATATTAAAAATATTGAATTATTATATTAATTCTTAATTAATTAATTATTATTATTTTAAATATTTAAATTTAACATTAAGCAGTTTTTTTATACAATATTTGTTCCACGCGTTATAATATAATTGTTTTCATTTTTATATATTAGTTCAAAACTTTCACCTAAACTCTTGTTACATAGTTTTGCAGTTTTTAAACTTGTTTCTTTTACACAATAAGCTTGTAAGCAATGGTCAAAAATTATTGTTGTATAAACTGTTATGTTAGAAAATATATTTTCAGAGCCTGCTTTGATTTGGGATAATCTGATTTGATAATCTGAAAAACATGATAGACAACTAAGTAGAGAAAGGTTATGAGCAGGAATTTGTGTTAAATGAAACATGTTATGCCTACAAATAAGGCCATTTAAAATCATATAAACATTACCTCTTTTATTGATTCTATGTCCAATTTAATTTTTTTAGGATTTCTTTCAGCCTGTTCGCAAATTGTGTCACTTTCTGTTGTTTGTGTCCCAACTGATTTTAAGCGATCTGGAATGAAATTTGTACAGAATATTAATTAATGCAAGGAAATGAATTTGTAAATCCTTACCTTCTAAAGGCGCAACCTCCAATTTGAAATTTGTTTCAACTTTCCTGTTTGCATTTTGAAAATAAAAAGCAAATGCATCCTCGGTTACGATTGCACCGTTTTCTTCATCTTGAAGGCTAATCGAATAATTGCAGAGGTCTACTTGAAACAACGACGCACCTAAAAAATTTCATAAATAGATTAATATTTGGTTCTGTTTTGGTGTTAGATTTTTAACGAAATAAAAGCTCATTTATACTTACAATGAAGAGTAAAATCCAATACGCCGAAAATGGGGCCAGTTGGATATGCAATTATTTTTTTGCAGTTATTGCTGCGCACCACAAAAAGCTTCTTGTTGTTTTCCATTTTCAATTTAAAATTTTTCTGCTGTCAAACATAGCATGGCATGCTGCGACCACAAAAAATTAAAAAACAGCTGGATATAAAATTTAAACTCGGGTGAAACGGAGTTCGAATTTTATATTGAACTCCGTTTGGATAACTGAAATTTTGAACTCCGATGAAGCGGAGTTCGCTAACATCGATTGGTGTTCAAAATTGTAAATATCCAACAGGCGGAGCTCAAAATTTTTAAAAATTTTTAAGTGTGTACTAAAAAAATTATACTTATTAGAAAACAATGATTTATCTACTGCATAATTTTAATGTCATTATTTATCGTTATTTTCTAATAAGTATAATTTTTTTAGTACAGCCAACTATTTTATTTATAAAGATATGTTTATGTTTTTGGTGCCATTGAAAAGAAAATTTAATAAATTACAAAATTGATCTTGAAAACAAATTTCATTTATTACGCGAAATTCTGAGAAATTTGCACTCAAAGTTGAAATTTGGTAATTTCCACCGATTGATTTCATTTTCCCACGATCACAGCTCAGTAACGGTTAAGTTGGTGGGGTTTGTTGATATACCGTTGGAAAGGTGATTTCATTTCCTTTAAAATGAGTTATCAAAATAAGTTTTATGTAAGTTAGTTTTTCTGCTAGAAACGTGAATAACGTGAATCAAAGTCGTGAAATGTTAATTAACCGTGTAGCTCCTAAGAGTGTGAAAATAGACTCCCCTCCCATACGATTTTTTGCTCAGCTCAACATAACCTTTCAGCTCCAAAAATAGTTGTACTCAATTGCGGGACACCCTGTATAAACCCTCAGGCGCTATCAAAAGTTATGTCGCAGAAATAAACTACAGATGCAGAAAAATATATTTTTTTATGCTTAGTTTTCAAAAATATATAAAGCCCATGAGGTTAAAAATTCTTTGCACTCTACTCCATATATAATGTTATCAAATATTATCTTTTTAAAAATTTTAGTTTCTATATACTCTTGTAGAAATTACAAGCAAACGTAAACAACATATTAAAAGTAGAGTAAATTTATTAAGACTTCCTTTCGTTTCTTTTACAATACAAAATATTAAACTCTGCGCAGCTTAACTTGTGACAGTTTGAAATCTCTCGCTTCTAATAAATGCATATGATGTGCACTTTAGGAAGCACTGGATTATTGAAACGTATAGCTTCTACTAGAACCTCAGTACAGTACGCATCAAAAGTGTTCATTGTTCCAGAGAAACAGTGGCAGACTTTTGCATTCTGCCACCCTAGGCTCGTCATTAGCGTCATATATCAATCGACAGATAATTTTTCAATTAAGAGAATTCTGCAAAAATTTTAAAAATACGTTAAGGTTTGGACACACAGCATGAGCTGAAAATTGATTATTTTTTCTGTAAATTTACCAATTTTCGTCTTTGCATATACCTTCTATAGATAAAACTCTCCAACGAGATATTCAAAGTATATAAAATGGTATATTTCATAAAAATATAGAATCTAATGCTTTCGATGGTATTTCTTTTTAGAGAAATCCTTCAATTTGGTCAGATATAAAATTAGTTTGAAAAATAAAATTTTTCTGAAAATTATTGAAAAATCTGAAAATTTAAGCAGTGAAGAGGAGAAAAAAAATCTATTTTTTGATTTTGCTAAAACTTTAAAAAAGTGATCTTTTATTTATTAAAAACTGAGGAAATAAAAGATAGAGCTGCAATTTTGCATTTTTTGTCTTTAATTCAATTATATGTGATGGCAGTTTTTCGTCTAAAATTAAAATTTGTAAATTGAGTCATTTATACATACTTTGTGAGTCTGTTGTGGGATAAATTTTAAAAAGAAATGAATCATGTTTGATAGTTTTGGAAATTTTTGAATAATTATATTTTCAATATGAATTTTATTATTTACATCCAGACGTTATTTCAAAAGTTATTCAACATTAAACATTGCATTTTTAAGTAAATTACTGAAATTGAACAACCGGAAATTATTCTTCAACTTTGAGAGTGAATAGCTCCAAATTTTTTTTTTTTTTTTTTTAAATTTTTCATATGTTATTTATCAACTTATTTAAAAAATATGTTGTAAAGATAGAGGTGCGATTTTGCGTTGTTTTATATTTACATCATTTTTCGTAAAGGGTATGTTTGGGTAATTTTTGGTAAAATTTTCATAGAAAATCAGGTTATTTCATTTTGGGAAAAAATTTTTTAAGCTTAAAGCAGTAATGCTTATATAGAAATAAGTATTTTTTTAAAATTTTTAATTCCTTTGTTTTCGTAGATCTTACTTCCGAACATGTCACCTGGAAAGATGTGGTCCGTAAGCGTAGAATTATCACATGTTCATATGCACCCGAATTACTGGACAAATGATAATTTTTTTTAAAACAGTTTAAACATTAAAACAAACGAACACGCCCACCTCCCATACAACCCACAACAGTGTAAATACTAAAAAATGGCTTATAATTGAGGTACATATCAGAGATTTGCATAAGACCATTCGTCATTACTTGCCACTCGAATAACATTTGTCGTCAGCCACAATCGCGCATAAAAATTAATGCATGCATTGCAGGGATGATATTTGGGGGCTCTCAGGGCTTTTTTGAACCCATTTTTATATCATAAGCCCCAGAACCCTTTTGATTTATTTTAGGCCCTTTTGAAAAATTCTTCTGAAAGAATATCATCTAAGTAGTATATCCTATCGATGTACAAAATTTTAATTTCTAATAAAATGATTTTGAATCGATCTCAATAAAATAAGTTCTGTTGAATTTTTCGAAATCATAGCTATAGAAAAATAAAAAAACTTGAGGAATTTAAGCTTTATTATTTATTTATATTTATGCTTTATTTAAGCTATATAAGCCTACGCAGGTACGTTTTTGATAGATTAAAAAAAAAAAATCTATTAAAACTGAAGAAAATATTTGAAAAACTGATGTTCTTATATTTTATATAAAGCCACCATGTTAGTATTATGCAGAAGAACCACTATTTTGTAGTATTGATTGACATCTACAGGAAAATTCCTTACAAACATTTGGGGTCTACTATAATGGAGGAAGTATGAAGATTTCAGCACACCCTCCAAAACAATGTCTAAATTGTCGAATCGATTTTATTTATAATAGTATTCCAAAGTAATTCTATAGGTTTAAGAATGGAATTTTGAGGTGGACAGCTTCAAGCACGATACATTCCTTACAGCATTTTATCATGCATATAGATGAAAAGGCGAACCCGTAAAAAAGGCTGCATCGTAGTCTTAAGTAGCCTTAACCGATTAAGTATTTAATGTCGTTAATTTTCAATGAACTTTCATCCATTTTTTTTAGTTTATCTGTACCAAAAATAATTTCCGACGTATGATATCCTATATGGGCATTTCCACAGAAAAGTCCACTGTGACCCAAAAATGAAAAGTTATTAAAAACTTATTATTATATCATATTATCTTAAGAAACCTTTAAATTTTATTCATTTAAGCGATTTATACATAAATTCATTTACCATGATGATCAAATCGTCTGTTTCACAAATGCAGTTTTTCTTTTTAGTAAATGTTTAGTAAATGTTACGAAAACTTTTTGTTTTAGTAAAAATGGAAGATATTGGCTAAATATATTGACAAATGTTTGAGGTAAGGAGCGTAAAAGATATTTAATTTGTTTTTTAATTACAAAGTTACAATTACTTAATTACTCAATTGAATCCTCATGGAAAAAAATGTCACGTTCAAAATGTCACGTATCGACTCAGAATATGATTAAAAAATAATAAAGTACTAAAGATATTTGAATCCAACAAAATACATTATAATGTAACATTATTTCAAAAGATTCTAAAACTATTTCACCAAAAAACTGTGACAGATTCGCTGAATTCTGATTTTCTATATATAGACACGAAGACTACTTCCATTTTTGCTTATTTTTTTGAAGCAGGACTATGCCTACTATGCCTACTATAAGCTTTGGCACTAATTAAAGTGTTACATAGGAGCTTCAATGTAAACTTAAAAGAAAATGCAAATATCCCAACAAACAAAATGATTCACTAATGTTATAGTTTACGAATCGCATTCTCGTACATTTCATTCATTAGCAATTATTAGTAGCGATTCATTTATAATATCGCGAGCGGGAGAAATTCCCCCTTCGTTAATGAATCCTCAAAACCGAAAAAAGCAATTCGTTATCGAGTCGCCAAAACTATGAAAAAGCAATTCGTTAACGAATCGCCAAAACTAAAAAAAGCAATTCGAAAAAATATAAATCATATAAAAATAAAAAAGAAAAAAAAAATAAAAACAATCAATCAATCAAGCTTACCACGTCAAGAATTGAAACCAAGTCGCCTGAATGCTAGTTCGGCACCTTACCCTCTCGGCAATTTCAGGTGCTGAATATATCTCGCTTAATTTGCTTGATAATAAAAGCCAGCATTCGCGGACATGGGTTCGAACCCCAACTTGGTAAAAAAAAAAAATGTTTTTTTTTTTTGTTATTTAGGTAGTTTTTTAAAGATTTGGCTTTTCAAAAGTTCGAAATTATTGTTTTTTATAATTTTTTGACCAACATTTTTTGGCTTCGTTATACATTCGTCAAAACCGAAAAAAGCAATTCGTTAACGAGTCGCCAAAACTATGAAAAAGCAATTCGTTAACGAGTCGCCAAAACTAAAAAAGCAGTTCGTTAACGATTCGCCAAAAACTATAAAATGCAATTCGTTAACGAGTCGCCAAAACAACAAAAAGCAATTTGTTGCTTTGTGAAAAGTGGAAATTATTTATATAAAAACTAAGCACGAAATAACAACAGAAGAAACAATATTTTACAAAATTTTTTTCATATAAAATTATGAAAATTTATATTTAAGTCTTTTTTTCACTTAAAATTAAAAAAAAGCATGAAATTTAAAAAAAAATATTCGCTTAAATGGCGTATTAACAATACAAAGTTAATAAAAAATACTTTTCTTAAAAAAATTTGTATATTGAAAAGTCGGAAAAAATTGTTTTTTTTTTGTTTCAAAACATATTAAATGGAGTTTGGGAAAGTCATGATTTCAAGCGGTGCTTTCTTTAAGCATCAAGCCAACCTCTGATGAAGTAAGTATGAAACTATTCGAAAACTTTAAAAAAAAAAAACGATTCACAAGCGATTCGTTAACGAATCACCCTCGCCACAATGTTTATTGGGATGTTTTACTTTGCCTTTTTTTCACTTTAAATGTGTGCGACGGTCACGTTTGACATTATGGATATGCCCATATAAAACTTCACGCTCTTTCAGAGTATGGCTTCGGAATTTATCTAAATAAACTCTTTAGAAGTAATAAACAATTATTTGCATAAAAATTCGTTTATTTCATTATAATAAATTATTCTTTATTAAACTCCGCCATTACTTAATATGTTTTCTTGATAGAACTGATTTTATTTTGGTATCATGCCCATTTCGTCCCGCATCTTTGATTCGTCTTCTTACAAGTCTTAACGCAGACTCTTTGTTAAATTTATCAATCATATCTTTCTGAAATTCTTATTTATATAAGCAAGGACTCGAAAGAATACTCCTAAGACTCTTTATCGAAGAATATAACGATCCGATTTGCGGTTTTCTGTGGAAATGCTTTGCTTTTTTAATTTGTATTATTAACTTATTAATATATATTTGTCCGTGAATATTTAATGTTATTCTTGACTAAATTATATTTCCAAGCAAACGAATAGTAATAGGCTAATAGCCTTATTCTGTTGATTGACAACTGTAAATTCGTTGACAAGCTAGTCTTTTATATGCTATTTTTTGGTCCAAGGGGTTGAAAACATTCAAAATATTTCCCTTATTTATTTTTTCTGAATATTTTTTTTATGTTGCTAACAGTTGTGTAATGTTATGAGCTTTTGTTTATATATAAGAATAAGACATTTTTACAGTTGTCAATAAATTTACAATTGTCAATCAACAGAATAGGGCTATAAAAGTGTACTCAGTCCATTTATAATTACAATATATTTATATGAAAACATATTTTCTTTAAAACAAATTATATTGTTTTTAAATTCAACCAACAAGTGCTAAGGTATAATTAAATAATGTTAAGATGCAAATATATATATAAAGAAATATTGCATTAATTAATCATACTATATGTGGAACCAATTATGATTACTTGTTTCCAAGAAACATGCAAAAACATATTAAACTTCCTGCAAATTATGTTTGGGAAGGCCTATTATTTTCAGCGTGTATTTATTTATTTATTTATTGCATAACAACTCAAATTTATATAAATAAACTTCAACTTCAACCAAAAAAACAGAATTTTTCTCTGAATTTGGAAACAGAGTTTTAACAAACTCGATCAAATTAAAATCTTCTTTTATACTATTGCAATTTTTAGTATACAAAAAATTCAACACTGCAGACTGCAGTAAGCTTTTTTTTTTGGAGCGAATGGATATAAAAGCATGAAGTTTCATGCTTTGTTGGCCATTCGTGTCTCGTAGGCATTCGTAATCACAGGCACTCGAACTCTATGGCCTATTCGTAACCACAGCGATTGGTGCATGTAGTCGCACTTTAATTTTAATGCAGAAGGCATATTCGTAGATCGTATATTGACGAAACATTCGAAACGCCATTTGAATGCACTCAAGCTGTTCTCTGGTATGCACTGTCGAGTACGCCGATATATCGTCGGTGACGAAACCAGGTCCACACTCTGACAAGCTACCAGTGCCAAAATGTCCCGACTTAGAGAGCAGGAAGCGAAGAAGACATTCAGAAGAATCGAGCAGCTCTAAAGTTTCGACTGTAAGTGAGTTCATCCCGAACGTACCAACGAATCAACCACGCCTTTTATCGCAAGCTCAACTAAGTGATTGGATACGTGACCTAAAATTGAGCAAACTAGATGCAGAACTGCATGCATCTCGAATGAAGATGCAACTTTTAGCTCCAGGAGTCATGGTAACTATTTACCGTAATCGAGGCAATCGTTTCGTCAAATATTACGCCAAGGATGGCGGAATTTGTTTCTGCTTTGATGTACATGGCCTGTTTACAGAACTCGGTCAGAGTTACGATCCGACTGAATGGCACTTGTTCGTTGATGGATGCAAATACAGTCTCAAGGCTGTTTTGATACATAATGGCAACCATAAACCTTCGATTCCAATCGGTCACGCCGTGAAGATGAAAGAAACGTACACTGCAATGGCATCACTTTTGAAAAAAACCAATTATGAAGCTCATAATTGCAGAGTATGCTCAGATTTAAAAGTGGTCGCTCTCCTCACAGGCTTACAGGGCGGATTTACAAAGAACTGCTGCTTTCTCTGCAAGTGGGACAGCTGCGCGCGTCAACACCATTATGAACGAAAAAACAGGCCGGTTAGAGATGACCATATTATTGGTGAAAACAATATTTCACAGCCAACATTGATACTGAAGGAAAACATTATTCTCCCGCCGCTGTACATAAAACAAGGTTTAATGATAAACTTTGTAAATGCCTTAAAAGACAATTCGAATGCAATGAGCTACCTGAAAAATGCATTTCCAAGACTATCAGAAGCAAAAATAAAAGAAGGCATCTTTGTAGGACCACAAATAAGGAAGCTCCTTCATGACGAGGAATTTCCAAAATGTTTGTCGGAAGATGAAATTGCAGCATGGAAAGCATTCCAAGATGTTGTCAGCGGTTTCCTTGGAAATTGTAAAAGTCCTCAATACTAGCAACTTATCGAGAATTTGCTCGAAAAATATAAAAAAATAAGTAAGTATATACTCTGATATATTACAATTCCTTACAATATATTGAGTTAAGTTTGTAATGAAACACTTTTGGTTTCAATCAACAGATGCCAATATATCATTGAAAATACATTTCCTTCACTCGCATCTTAGTTTTTTTCGGAAAACTTGGGCGCGGAGAGCGACGAGCACGGTGAGCGGTTCCAACAGGGTATGATGGCAATCGAAAAGCGCTATCAAGGAAGGTGAGATATCGAGTTGATGGGTGACTATTGCTGGTTGCTCATACGAGAAGATGTTACTGACTCGCATCGAAGAAATAATACTTCTCTTAATTGTTTCTAAATTTTAACATACATTGCAATCTTATCCGAACAGTAAAAACTGTATCGAATTGTTTCGTATAGAAATAAGTACAATAAAATTCGGTTTTTAAAATATTTGTCCCACTATTAAAAAGGTGCTTTTGTTTTATTTAATAGCAAAAAGGTTCTTCGATTGATGAGCTAGGTAATGGTCCCAAGCCAATTTTCCCGAATTAATGTCAAAATAGAAGACAAATAAGAGAAGTGACTTAAATAATTTCGATAAAATATGTGTGCACACAACTCTGCAAATAATTTCTAAGCTGTATTTTCTATCTAGACTTGACTGAATACATCCAAAATCGATTTTCAAAAATGTTTAAAAATTCAAAATTTAATGATATTGACAAAATTTACTAAAATAATTCTTAAAAATTCATTTTTTGTTGGATTCATACGAAATTTGTCTTAGACTGTGCTTAGATACCTCATCTATCATTGAAAAATGGAAAAACTTAACTTAAATGACAATTTATGTAACATTTTTCACAAAAATTACAGGTGTGCAAGGTACAATTTTGCTTTTTACGCTTAAGGTACCGGTCCGATTAAATTCATATGTATGAATGAAAAAAAGGTACAATTTTTTTCTAAACAATGAAAATCGGGCCATTGTATCAAATGCTAGAGCTGCTAGGGCAAGCTCACCTTTTTGAGAAAACTGCAAAAATTGAATTTACTAATTTCTCGAAAACGGCTACGTAGATTTGAAAATAGTTGCCATTTTTGGAATCAGCAGGCGAATGAATGTCTTTTTAAACAAGATATTAAAGTGCTTGGAGCAAAATGGCTGTTGAGTAGTGTAATGGTATTTCTCTGCTGTGAGTATGTATTTTGACTGCGTAACGCTTGATTTCTTAGATAACGCTCGATTTCACTCGCTATAAAATTTTCATACCGCGGGCTGAAAATCCGCGGACTCCAAAAATTTTATAAATTATTTTATATATATTGGAGCTTATACCTATAATATCCACAAATGGTTCAAAATTACAAAAATGTCGGACATATGCATTTTTTAGTACCGTATTTCACATTTTGCGATCTGAAATAATAAAATAATGTAAAATTTTTTCACTGAATTCTAGGGGGGATACCTACCCCTGCCTGTCTGCCCCTGCGGAAGACCTTAGATTTGAGGTACAGCGCTCTCTGGTGCTCAAGACAGAAAAGAATATATGTATAAGTCATAAACACTCACCGTACTCGAAAACGTCCATATACAAATTTTCATGTAAACAGGATGAGCGATTTCGAAAACAAGCTATAAATGATAAAAGTTCCTGGAGCCTGATCGTAGCGTCATCAACCGGTTCATTTTTTGAATTAAAAATCTTTATTATACTTCGCTTGTATTAAAACTTATTCAAGGATTTCTAACTGGGTAACTAGTTAATTCTAAAAATTTAGTAGATAATTTTTGTAGAATTTTAAGAGATTTTACCGTTTCCATATCGGCCCGTTCATGTTTTTGTGTTTTTTTTTTTTGGGAAATCGAGTTTAAAAATGTGAATGGCTTCGAAAAATTCACCTTACGCAAAATTTCTTATCGAACACAGTTAAAATTTGGATAGCGTTGCTCCACAAAAACATTAAAAAAGTAATTTTGACGATTTAATTATTTTTCGCATTGACGTTTTTGGCCTGACGAGAACGATATAGCCATTGAAATTAGGCATAATTTTCATTCGATTTTGCCAAAACCTCAGCAGTAGCAATCATAAACTTAACCATACTATGATCCTCTCAAAACATGATTGTTACAACCAGTGTTGCCAGAAATTTTTTAAGGTTGTAGCTAAAACTGATAAAAAAAGGAGCTAGAAAAAGCTAAAACTAATAAAAAAAAGTAGCTAAAAAAAGCTCAAAATTTTTATTGTAGCATTGTAGCCAAGAAGAAGAGTTAATTTTTTTATGATAACATATAAGTTATTCAAACTTTTATTTACATAATACATGGGTACATTTTTTAAATTGTAATAAGAGTATAATAGGAACTTTTAATTAAAAAACAAAAACTACATTTAAAAACAAAAACAAAAGTCATAAAACATAAAACAATAAATTCATTTCAACAAACAGAACAAAAAACAAATTAAATTATAACTTAAAATATATAAAATAATTTTATGTATGCATATATACATACATACTATTAAATTAGAAGAGCAATTTATGCATATTTAACTTCTGTTTCTTCATCACTAGGTGAGTCTTCATTTGGGGTTGGCAACTAAGTAATTGCGGGTTTCACTCATAGATGGCTTTAGTTGAATTTTTAGGTTTGCTGACGTAATCGAAATGTCAAACACATTTTGTTATTTGACAGTTGGTACTTCAACTGTCAATCAGTAAAAAAATTTTTTTGATCGGTTGTGTAGTTTTTGCTTGGCGTCTGTTGAAAAATGGAAAATCAAAACGAATATTTTCGTCATATTTTGCTTTTATATTTCCGGAAAGGAAAAAACTTGCGATGCGTTTCTAACAAAAAGTTATGTGCTATATATGGTGACGAAGCCTTAAAAGAACGGTAGTGTCACAAATTGGTTTGCCAAATTTCGTTCTGGTGATTTTTCACTCAAAGATGAAAAACGCTCTGGTCGTCCAGTTGAAGTTGATGACGACCAAATCAAAGCAGTAATCGATTCGGATCGTCACAGTACAACACGTGAGATTGCAGAGAAGCTTCATGTATCACATACATGCATTGAAAATTGCTTAAAACAACTTTGCTATGTACGAAAACTCGATATATGGGTTCCTCATGAACTGAAAGAAAATCATTTAACACAACGCATTAAGATCTGCGATTTGTTAAAGATACACTGAGGGAAGAATGTGTTCAAATTAAATGAAATTGTGTTCATATTAAACGAATAGGTTTTTGAAATAGAGCTTTAAACAATTTCATTTAAGTTAAACACAAATGTTTGTAAAGTAAAATTTAAAATCAATGCTTTTGTTTTCAAAACAATGTTTTTAAATCTATTTTTAAACTAAACATTTTCAGTTTAAAAACATTTATTTAAAAATACAACTTAAAACAAGAATTTTTATATTGAAAACAAATATTTTTAACCCCCATTTTTTCGATGCCATTTTTTTAACTTTTTCGCATTTTTGACGTCAGATTTGTGATCAGCGACCCCTGGCACCCCTCGAATACTAAATGTAAAGTCCATTCGATGAAGTTTGTTTGTTTTATTGCAGCTTGAAATATTGAAATATTTTAAATATTAAAATATTTAATTAGTTTTTATTTCATTTCACCTTCAAATTTTTTAAGTCCAATTGAAAAATGTTTTCAAACCATCAAATGTTTTTTCTCAGCTTGGTCTCAATTGTCTGCTCAATAATTCTACTACACATAATTTTTTAATTCAATCTCAGATAGTGACGTATTTTTTTTGTTATAAAAAAAAATAATTAGAGAAAATTATACAAAAAAAAAAAAAAAAAATAAATAATGAGTTTTATATGAGAATGAGAATATGCGATGAGATGTATAAAAATTTGTTTTGTAGGAACACAAACGCGTTAAATTTTTATTTTAAAATTTTTTGTTTAATTTTAAAGTATGGTTTTTTTCTCAGTGTACGTAATGAAAATGTTCCATTTTAAAACGATTGATAAGTGGTGATGAAAAATGGGTTCTTTACAACAATGTCAATCGGAAAAGATCGTGAAGCAAGCCAGGTGAACCAGCTCAAACCACATCAAAAGCTGATATTCATCAAAAGAAAGTTATGTTATCAGTTTGGTGGGATTAAAAGGAATTGTCTACTTTGAGCTTTTACCAGCCAACCGAACGATCAATTCAGATGTCTACATTGAATAACTAACAAAATTGAACAATGCAGTTGAACAAAAGCAAAGCAGTTGAAAATTGACAAATCGAAAAGGTGTTTTATTCCACCATGACAATGCAAGGCCACACACATTTTTGGTCACTCGGCAAAAAATATTGGAGTTTGGCTGGGATGTTTTGCCACATCCACCATATAGTCCTGACCTTGCACTATCTGATTACTTTTAATTTCGTTCTTTGCAAAACTCCTTGAGTGGTAAAAATTTCAATAATAATGATGATGTCAAATCGTACCTGGTTGAGTTTTTTGCTGATAAAAACCACAAGTTTTTTGAAAGTGGAATTATGATGGGCAATACATTACAGAATAACGTTATTTCGTTCCATGAAAAAATTGTCTTTTATTTTCTAAAAAAAAATCCGCAAATACTTAGTTGCCAACCTGTATATGTTTGTAAATATCACAATTATTCATTAATTCAATGAGATCTTCAGTTACAATTAAATCATAACAACATATATTAAATTTTTTTACGTTTTACTTCCACATTTACATCGAAGCTTTCACAGGGTGAAATATAATTCACAAAAATTATATGCGATATGTTTAATTCAAATAAATATTTTGTAGCTATAAAAAAGCTAAGAAAAATAAAAAATAGCTAAAAAAAGTAGCTGGGAGCTAAAACACAATAGTGGTATTCACGATGTGGTGTATTTGCCCTTGTATTGTGTATTTTTGATAAATTTGATATTTGTAGTAAATTTTGTAAAATTACAAAAACAAAATACACAATGCTCAAAATACAACCCTGTAGCAAAAATACAATGACGAAACCCTATTGTATTCTTTGTAAATTTTGTTGTATATGTGATCAGCTGATCGCAAAAGCAGCTCTACTAAACATCGAGGAAGCTACTGGCTGTGATGTGAGTTCATTTAAAAAAATGCAATATTATTAGAGTTTCGTTGAAATTTTTTCAGTATTTTGTAGGCATTTTAATTCATAGTTTGAACACAAAAATAGATACACAAATCAGCTGATTTTAAAAATACAAAACTTAATTGAAGGTTCGCTCACAAAAAGTTGTAAATATTGTAAAAATTTATCATATCTACATCACATCGTGAATACCCCTAATATTTGTAGCTAAGTTTAAGCTAAAAAAAGCTAAAACTAGCTACAAAATTGCTAAACTGGCAATGCTGGTTACAACTATGGTTTTTCTCTGCGCATACAGTAGCGGCATTCCCAAAATTTTAACGATCTACAATCGCTATCGTTGACCAACGTCGTTTGAAGCTTGCAGTAATAAACATGGTATTCTGAAAACTCTGCTAAGCTACAACTTTTTCTAATAGTTTCGTCAAAAATTTAACTACAAATATTGTTTACTTCTATCGAAAGTATGGCAGCACTTACATTTGACAGATCATAATAAGTTCAAAACAAGAAAAAAAAAGTACACAAAAATATAAAAAGAAACAATAATATTAATAAAAAATGAATTTATATAAAAAAACACAGGTGCGTCGTTGGACACACGAGAGAAGCGAAGCTTTTTCGCAGTTACATAGATTTGATAGCTTAATAATCTTTTTCTTTTTAATAAATTAACTTTTAAATTAAAAAATTTAAAATAACATAAAATTTATTACATATATACAGAAAACGTTCCCTGAAGGAAAATCAACTAATTTAAAATAGTTGATAAAGTAGTTTTTTGTCAACCACAACTAGTTGAAATTCTAACTTTTTCCATAGAACGAACTAATATATTTTGTATGGTGATGTCCGCTAAATAAGTCAATTTACTTTCGTCTGCATATATTTTCAACTACTTGTTAAATTAGTTAAATTTAAATTAGTTTTTTACTACTTTAAAATAACCAATTGAAAACTATTACTGATGGCCTAAATTTAATAATATTTGATGAACTAACATGGTTAAATATATATAAACTTGTTATCTAATAAAAATTTGCAATTAAAACATGTCAAAATCAGAGTAGTTGCCGCCTTAATATAATTCACAAAGTAGTTCATATACTGGTTTATTTTAAGTTAGTTTTTTAATTAGTTGTTTTTAAAAACAAGTTAGTTTGTTCCTTTAGGGTATTTACTGCTTATTTTTTATTGTTGAATGTCAAATTTCCACGCCAATTACATATACGGGCATATAATGCCAGCGACTCTCCATTTTAACTCTCCACACATGGTTGTGAACTTGGCTGCACTGAACAAATTTTTTCCCTTAACAGCATACTGCGTAGCGAAAAATCTGTCGAAAATTTTTCAGATTTCACTCCAAGCAAATCACAGAACGAGGATTAAAAAACTTCGCTTCAAAAATATATATTAAAGAACGCACACGAAACAAAATTTAACAAACATTTAAGATACCTTGCCGATTTCATGTATGCGTTTGTTAATTCCATATTTATTGATATCATCTATTTCTTTGACGCTTAAAGCATAGAGTGTAATTTTTTAGCTAGAGATTGCATCAACTCTGCTAACAGTGTTAACAGAGTTAGTTCACTTAAAAACATGTAGAAAAAAAACTCTGTTAACCTCTGTTAACACATACCAGACATTGATGCAGAGTTTATGCAATCTCTACATAATAATTTATACTATATGCCAACAACACCACAAACGCATTCACAGTACAAGCACACCGATGCTGGAGACGCCTTGTGGCAAATAAAAGCAAATTTTTGTAGCATAGCAAATACACAATCCTCTGCCTATTGATAGATGGTGACGGTCTACTGCAGTATAGCTTCTGTTATAATTAAGATTAAATTAACAACCTTTTTCCACAGGTCTTTGTGGCCTAGTGGGTAGTGCGCTGGGTTATCGTTATAAAGGGCATGGGTTCGATCCCCACGGGAACCAAAACATATTTTTAGTATTTAATATTAAAGTATTAAATTTTATTGTTGTAATAAGCGTTAGCAACAAAGAAATCATCAAAATTCCAAGAAAAAATCTGTCGAAAATTTTTCAGATTTCACTCTAAGCAAATCACAGAACGAGGAGTAAAAAGCTTCGCTTCAAAAACGATCCAGTCGGGCAACAGGGGAGCAGTATCAAATGATGCTGGACTTTTTCGTGGCCAATAAGGGCCTAGCGGAGGGCAAGTTCGTGGCGTTGCATGGTCGTCACGAAGCAGCCGAGAAGTGGGAGCAACTCACGGGCCAGCTGAACAGCGTTGGAGGAGCTGAGAAGTCAGCGAGCCAGTGGCAAGTGGTGAGTTCAAAGTGCACAAATGCAGTTGTTTAATAAAGATGAATTTATTTTTGTTTATTGGCATGGCGTGACCTCAAAAGTCGGACGTCGGTGAATTCAAGAGAGCGCAGAAAGGCAAAACAGGTGGTAAGCCCCTTTCCATTCCTGCGCTCACTCAGCTGGATTTGCGGGTCTTGGATATTCTCGGATTGGAATACGTCGAAGGCAGCAGCAACTGCGCTGAAAGCATTCCGGAGGAAGAGGTTTTTGTGGTTGTATGAAATTTTGATCATTTGTTTTTTACTTTATAGCATTTGAAAATAGCGCTAGAGGACGGAGATGTTAATGTGTTGCTGGAGACTCCTGCTGCTGCTGGAGGGAGGGAGGGAGGGAGCAGTTCACAGCAATAGCTAAGCAGCAGGCAGATGCTATCACGGTAAGTGCAATGCTTTGTAAGGCATTGTATAGATATTCTCATGATATTTTTGTATGTATGTTTTCAGATGCGTTAGCTATAGAACGCTTAGCTTCTGCAGTTGAGCACTTGGCAATTGCTATGAAGCCAAATGTGGAGGCTGAATATTTGGACGACTAACCCTTCGCGTGACAAATGGGGTCTTGTTTGTTTTGTTTTTTTTTTTATATTGTTTTATTTTAAATGAAGTGCAAAGTTTTTTTAAGTTTTTCTTACTTTTTTATTCGAGTTTTTAGTTTTATTAGCATAAGAAGTTTTTATAAATGAAATTGAATTAAATTTAAAAATATGTAAATATGTTAATTTATGTGTTTTCTTAATTGCCAATCTTTGGAAGTATGCAGATATCCATTTTTTTTTTTTTGCCCAGAATAGATCATCACTAATATTTCGTTTGTAGCGGTTCACATATTTCAGAAGAAAGGATCGTGGTTAGTGCAATTCAAATATTGTTTTTTGTGATACTTTGAGTGTATACGTTATTCTTTGTGACCACAGATATAATACGATAATGTAAAAGTAAAGGTTTTTGATTTATAAACTTTTTATGTTTGCTAAGGTTTTATTGCTAAGCTTTAAGGTTAGTTAAATGAAATTGAATTGAAAAATATTTAAATAATAAATAATATGAAAATAATGTAAAAAAATATTTTATTTTAGTAAAATTGTTTATGAAAACTTTTCTGAGATCAAACGATCTTGAACTCGTTTTGCAACAGAGGAACGAACGCTATTGTCATCCTCTTCATTAATTGCATCCTCCGCTTCAACATAGGGTAACACCCCATCCATATCTCTTGTGCTTATCGACGAGAGGCTGATGTTGTGCAAAACTGCGCAAGCATTTACAATTCTGCCAGCAAATCCCGGCTCATACATGAGAACTCTCTGTCTCGAAAGACACCGCCACCTACTTTTCAGAACACCAAACAGCCTCTCCACACAATTTCTAGCTTTGCATAGAGCCTGGTTGTGCCGATATCTGGGAGTATCTTCTGGCTGATTTGGAAGAGGTGTCATGAGCCATGGCTCTAGTGGGTAGCCAGAGTCACCTGTAAACAAAAAGTTTTTATAAATTTTACAGAAATTTAAGTTTTACAAACGCACCAATTAGACCAATGCGCGACGGGCCCCACGATCATATGCTCGTTGCATAACTTGCCGAGCAGCGCATGCGTTCCAAATGTAGGCATCATGACGAGCTCCGGGATACCTTGCATTTACATTTAAAATCTTCAGATTCGGATCACATATCTTATGGAAAAACACTGGAATAAGTTAAGTTTTTAATTTTTATTAAATTTTTCAATTTACCATTTGTATATTAATGGAATGGCATCCAGGTGATTTACGTAGGCTTCCTCATGCTGTGGTGGCCCAACGATGGCTACGTGGGAGCAGTCAATTGCCCCAATGGCACCATCAAAAGGCTGGGGCGCTGTCCTAAATATCGCGAATAGAAAAATTATGAAATCACAATCTATTTTTTTCTTATAATTTCTTATATATATAATTATTATCTGTTTATTATATATTATGAAATTATTATTTATTATTATCTGTATTATATATACATTTAAAAAAGAGTTACATTACATTAATAAATTACTAGATTAAAAGTTAATTAATGTCACTACAATATCTATAATCCCTGTGGCATATATATTTTAGAATTGATTACAAGTTTTTTTCATGAATATGGCATTGAAAATTTAGTATAAAAAATGTTGACAGGTCAAACAAACTTATATGGTTTATACCATTTATAAGAGTTTTGCCCATTTTCATGAAACCTCTCAATATTTTACACTGTATGCCAAGAAATGCCCAAAACAGGCGATCTTCATCTTCGGATTATAAAGGCAATTTATACTTCTCGATGAATATCTACCTATGCGATCCGCTTCGGAAAGCAAATATTTTCATTTAAAAAATGAATTTAGAAAGAGTACAAAACATTATTTATTACGTGAAAATAAAATATAGCATTTTTTATTTGCTATTTAGTTTTTAGTAATTCTAAAAAATAAAAATTTTTCAGAATAACATATGAGAGCTTTATGCCAAGTAATTCATGAAGCAACAGGTCATTTTAGTTTTCATGTATATACTGGTACGAGCCCGACCTCAGAAAATAAGATGAGTCATCTTTTTTTTTTAAAAAAAAAACTTCTGCACGCCTTCTATGGTTTAATATCAACGAATTGTTGGTGCCAAAGAATGGAATTGTGAAAAGAAGTAAACAAAGAGCTCAACAACAAGTCTTTGCAGAGTTAATGAAGTAAATTTTTGGACCTTTGCTTTGTGCTAAGAAGTAGAAAAACATTGCTTTTTAAATTGGAAAGCACACAACTGCAAACTGGTTTTAGCAGAAGGTGTGCTTATAAGATTTTCAAAGTTAATGGACTGCATAACCCAGAGAAGATTACTGATGAGTTGGTGTAGCGACCAACGAATCAGCTGTCTAGTCTGCTGGTGGTTGTTCTGTAAAGAACATTGTTGTTGTGGCGACCTGTTGCTTCATGAATTACTTGGCAGAAAGCTCTCATATGTTATTCTTAAAAATTTATATTTTTAAGAATTACTAAAAACTAAACATTATTTATTACATTTGTGAATTGTACTCACCTTATTCTTCCCCATTGTTTTTTTATTTAACATCAAAATTTAAATTAAATATAAATGTTATACCTGGTAGCATTTTTTGGCATTTTTAATAAGGCCTTGTTTAGGCAAAATTTACCGTAAAACAAAATAACTATAAAATAAACTATTTTAAACTTGCAAACTATTGAAACAACGATGGCTTACATGAATAAAAAACACTGCGTTTCTTAAGTATCAAATGTAAACAAATATAACAGAACTACGCGTCGCTTCCTTATTTTATTCTTTTCGGTGTACAAACCACAAACGGTGTACAATCCAGCGAACAAAGCGACGAGACCTGCCTGCTTCGAGTCTGCCTGCAGACTGAAAGCTTTTTTGCAGCGAAAAAATTTATATACTCAAGGTTGATTAATATAGGTTAAGTCTCTCAAGTGACTTAACCTATATTAACCTATATTAATAAACCTTGGGTTAAGTCACTTGAGAGAAGCTCGGTCGAACTGTCGGAATGGATGAAAGGAAATCAAGAAAAAAAAATTTGAATCTGTACAATTTTTAGCTACCAGCTACTTTGACAGTTTGAGCAAAGACGAAAAAAGAGTGTTATTCTCTCAAGTGACTTAACCTATATTAATGAACCTTGTATATACATACTTATACATTTTTGAAAAAGCTCTTAGCTCGCGAGCTGATTATGTTCGTAGCTGATCTAGACTCAAAGATATATGGGCATTGCCAGGAAAAAGTTCACCGTGACACGAAAACTAAAAGTTATTACAAACTTATTATTTAATGACTAGTGATAACGCCCCGAAAATCGGGTGTACTTCCCTACTTCGCTTTGGAAATCACACTTTCTCATTCACATTGCCGCAACTTCGTGTCTTAAGTCTTTTCACCATTTTTTCATTTTTAAACGCTCATATCTTCTAAGCGCTACCACTTCTCAAAAATCTAATAATTTTCTGCTTGCTTACACCTCAAGACCTTTCTAATGATATATCAAGTGTTGCTGTAGCATTTGTTGATTCGCTAGAATAAGGGGACCCTTACAGGAATAAATATATAGAAGATTGTTCTTAAAGATTTATGCAAGGCAACTCTTAGTCTCTTATTTTAACTCTATTCTAAGTTAGCCGATGAAAGCAACGGTTCCACTAGAAGAAAGAGAAAATCTTGAAAAACAGAGCAGTTATGAAAAATTTGTGCTGATTGATAGAACAAAGAAACGTTGAATGCTTTTTCTTGCGAGCTTCTACCTATAATTCGCTTCGAATTATTCAGCGAAAGCGCATACTCTTGCACTCTGCCATGATTATGCCTTTGTTTTTAAGAGTGGCTCTCTCTGCTATTAATGAAATAGAATTAACAAAAGGGCAGAATGCCTACAGGTTAGGAGTTATCTCAAATGACTTCTGTAGAAGCTGCAGAGACGAGGAAGAGGAAGAAACCATCTCCCATCTTTTGTGCTCCTATCCTGCGCTAGCCAGAAGAAGACACAAATATTTAGGCTCTTTCTTCTTTCATGAGCTTGACGACCTGTCAATGACTGATGTCAGGCGTCTAAAAGGGTTCATCAGGAGCTCAAGTTGGTTCCATTATTAATAAAAACCTGTGTGCAGCGGTATCACAATGGACCTATCTGGTCTAAGTGAGCTGGTGTATGTATTTAATTTACACCGGCTCCCGCCTCTACCTAAACCTAATAGGGTGTCCCGCAACTGAGTGCAACTTTTTACGGAGCTGAAAGGTTATGTCGAGCTGAGCAAAAAATCGTATGGGAGGGGGGTCTATTTTCACATTTTTAGGAGGGTTCACAGGTCTTCACAGGGTTAATTAATATTTCCCAACTTTGATTCACGTTATTGTTTCTAGCAAAAAAATTAACTTACATAAAACTTATTTTGATAGCTTTACATTTTAAAGGCAATGAAATCATCTTTCCAACGGTATGTCAACAAACCCCACCAACTTAACCGTTACCGAGCTGTGATCGTGTGAAGAAGAAATCAATCGGTGGAAATTACCAAATTTCAACTTTGAGTACAGATTTCTCAGAATTTTGCGCAATAAATTAAATTTTTTTTTCAAGATCAATTTTGTAATTTATTTAATTTTGTTTTCAATGACACCAAAAACATACACATATCGCAAAAAATGAAAAGGTTGGCTATACATACACTCTTAGAAATATGAACTCCTAATGGTGTTTCAGGGAGTCCAACACCATTCGGTTGAAAATTAACACGATTGAGCGGAGTTAAAAATTTAACTCCTATTAAAGAGTTATATTTTGAACACCAAATGGTGCTAAAATTTTGTATCCGAATGTGAGTGAATTTTTAACTCCGAATGAGCATGCATTTTGAATTCCTAATGAGCATACATTGTGAACTCCGAGTGGCGTTAACAATTTATATCCAATTTATGGATTTTAAACACCTTATTTTTACCATTTGGTGTTATACTATCAATTTTGGTTGCATGAAATAAAAAGCTATAATTAAATAAAATAATTTTTAATATTCCATTTTCAAATTAATTTAATTCATTTTTATTTAAAATAAAAATACATAATATATTAAAAATATTGAATTATTATATTAATTCTTAATTAATTAATTATTATTATTTTAAATATTTAAATTTAACATTAAGCAGTTTTTTTATACAATATTTGTTCCACGCGTTATAATATAATTGTTTTCATTTTTATATATTAGTTCAAAACTTTCACCTAAACTCTTGTTACATAGTTTTGCAGTTTTTAAACTTGTTTCTTTTACACAATAAGCTTGTAAGCAATGGTCAAAAATTATTGTTGTATAAACTGTTATGTTAGAAAATATATTTTCAGAGCCTGCTTTGATTTGGGATAATCTGATTTGATAATCTGAAAAACATGATAGACAACTAAGTAGAGAAAGGTTATGAGCAGGAATTTGTGTTAAATGAAACATGTTATGCCTACAAATAAGGCCATTTAAAATCATATAAACATTACCTCTTTTATTGATTCTATGTCCAATTTAATTTTTTTAGGATTTCTTTCAGCCTGTTCGCAAATTGTGTCACTTTCTGTTGTTTGTGTCCCAACTGATTTTAAGCGATCTGGAATGAAATTTGTACAGAATATTAATTAATGCAAGGAAATGAATTTGTAAATCCTTACCTTCTAAAGGCGCAACCTCCAATTTGAAATTTGTTTCAACTTTCCTGTTTGCATTTTGAAAATAAAAAGCAAATGCATCCTCGGTTACGATTGCACCGTTTTCTTCATCTTGAAGGCTAATCGAATAATTGCAGAGGTCTACTTGAAACAACGACGCACCTAAAAAATTTCATAAATAGATTAATATTTGGTTCTGTTTTGGTGTTAGATTTTTAACGAAATAAAAGCTCATTTATACTTACAATGAAGAGTAAAATCCAATACGCCGAAAATGGGGCCAGTTGGATATGCAATTATTTTTTTGCAGTTATTGCTGCGCACCAAAAAAAGCTTCTTGTTGTTTTCCATTTTCAATTTAAAATTTTTCTGCTGTCAAACATAGCATGGCATGCTGCGACCACAAAAAATTAAAAAACAGCTGGATATAAAATTTAAACTCGGGTGAAACGGAGTTCGAATTTTATATTGAACTCCGTTTGGATAACTGAAATTTTGAACTCCGATGAAGCGGAGTTCGCTAACATCGATTGGTGTTCAAAATTGTAAATATCCAACCGGCGGAGCTCAAAATTTTTAAAAATTTTTAAGTGTGTACTAAAAAAATTATACTTATTAGAAAACAATGATTTATCTACTGCATAATTTTAATGTCATTATTTATCGTTATTTTCTAATAAGTATAATTTTTTTAGTACAGCCAACTATTTTATTTATAAAGATATGTTTATGTTTTTGGTGCCATTGAAAAGAAAATTTAATAAATTACAAAATTGATCTTGAAAACAAATTTCATTTATTACGCGAAATTCTGAGAAATTTGCACTCAAAGTTGAAATTTGGTAATTTCCACCGATTGATTTCATTTTCCCACGATCACAGCTCAGTAACGGTTAAGTTGGTGGGGTTTGTTGATATACCGTTGGAAAGGTGATTTCATTTCCTTTAAAATGAGTTATCAAAATAAGTTTTATGTAAGTTAGTTTTTCTGCTAGAAACGTGAATAACGTGAATCAAAGTCGTGAAATGTTAATTAACTGTGTAGCTCCTAAGAGTGTGAAAATAGACTCCCCTCCCATACGATTTTTTGCTCAGCTCAACATAACCTTTCAGCTCCAAAAATAGTTGTACTCAATTGCGGGACACCCTGTATAAACCCTCAGGCGCTATCAAAAGTTATGTCGCAGAAATAAACTACAGATGCAGAAAAATATATTTTTTTATGCTTAGTTTTCAAAAATATATAAAGCCCATGAGGTTAAAAATTCTTTGCACTCTACTCCATATATAATGTTATCAAATATTATCTTTTTAAAAATTTTAGTTTCTATATACTCTTGTAGAAATTACAAGCAAACGTAAACAACATATTAAAAGTAGAGTAAATTTATTAAGACTTCCTTTCGTTTCTTTTACAATACAAAATATTAAACTCTGCGCAGCTTAACTTGTGACAGTTTGAAATCTCTCGCTTCTAATAAATGCATATGATGTGCACTTTAGGAAGCACTGGATTATTGAAACGTATAGCTTCTACTAGAACCTCAGTACAGTACGCATCAAAAGTGTTCATTGTTCCAGAGAAACAGTGGCAGACTTTTGCATTCTGCCACCCTAGGCTCGTCATTAGCGTCATATATCAATCGACAGATAATTTTTCAATTAAGAGAATTCTGCAAAAATTTTAAAAATACGTTAAGGTTTGGACACACAGCATGAGCTGAAAATTGATTATTTTTTCTGTAAATTTACCAATTTTCGTCTTTGCATATACCTTCTATAGATAAAACTCTCCAACGAGATATTCAAAGTATATAAAATGGTATATTTCATAAAAATATAGAATCTAATGCTTTCGATGGTATTTCTTTTTAGAGAAATCCTTCAATTTGGTCAGATATAAAATTAGTTTGAAAAATAAAATTTTTCTGAAAATTATTGAAAAATCTGAAAATTTAAGCAGTGAAGAGGAGAAAAAAAAATCTATTTTTTGATTTTGCTAAAACTTTAAAAAAGTGATCTTTTATTTATTAAAAACTGAGGAAATAAAAGATAGAGCTGCAATTTTGCATTTTTTGTCTTTAATTCAATTATATGTGATGGCAGTTTTTCGTCTAAAATTAAAATTTGTAAATTGAGTCATTTATACATACTTTGTGAGTCTGTTGTGGGATAAATTTTAAAAAGAAATGAATCATGTTTGATAGTTTTGGAAATTTTTGAATAATTATATTTTCAATATGAATTTTATTATTTACATCCAGACTTTATTTCAAAAGTTATTCAACATTAAACATTGCATTTTTAAGTAAATTACTGAAATTGAAAAACCGGAAATTAAATAGCTCCAAATTTTTTTTTTTTTTTTTTTAAATTTTTCATATGTTATTTATCAACTTATTTAAAAAATATGTTGTAAAGATAGAGGTGCGATTTTGCGTTGTTTTATATTTACATCATTTTTCGTAAAGGGTATGTTTGGGTAATTTTTGGTAAAATTTTCATAGAAAATCAGGTTATTTCATTTTGGGAAAAAATTTTTTAAGCTTAAAGCAGTAATGCTTATATAGAAATAAGTATTTTTTTAAAATTTTTAATTCCTTTGTTTTCGTAGATCTTACTTCCGAACATGTCACCTGGAAAGATGTGGTCCGTAAGCGTAGAATTATCACATGTTCATATGCACCCGAATTACTGGACAAATGATAATTTTTTTTAAAACAGTTTAAACATTAAAACAAACGAACACGCCCACCTCCCATACAACCCACAACAGTGTAAATACTAAAAAATGGCTTATAATTGAGGTACATATCAGAGATTTGCATAAGACCATTCGTCATTACTTGCCACTCGAATAACATTTGTCGTCAGCCACAATCGCGCATAAAAATTAATGCATGCATTGCAGGGATGATATTTGGGGGCTCTCAGGGCTTTTTTGAACCCATTTTCATATCATAAGCCCCAGAACCCTTTTGATTTATTTTAGGCCCTTTTGAAAAATTCTTCTGAAAGAATATCATCTAAGTAGTATATCCTATCGATGTACAACATTTTAATTTCTAATAAAATGATTTTGAATCGATCTCAATAAAATAAGTTCTATTGAATTTTTCGAAATCATAGCTATAGAAAAACAAAAAAACTTGAGGAATTTAAGCTTTATTATTTATTTATATTTATGCTTTATTTAAGCTATATAAGCCTACGCTGGTACGTTTTTGATAGATTAAAAAAAAAAAAAAAATCTATTAAAACTGAAGAAAATATTTGAAAAACTGATGTTCTTATATTTTATATAAAGCCACCATGTTAGTATTATGCAGAAGAACCACTATTTTGTAGTATTGATTGACATCTACAGGAAAATTCCTTACAAACATTTGGGGTCTACTATAATGGAGGAAGTATGAAGATTTCAGCACACCCTCCAAAACAATGTCTAAATTGTCGAATCGATTTTATTTATAATAGTATTCCAAAGTAATTCTATAGGTTTAAGAATGGAATTTTGAGGTGGACAGCTTCAAGCACGATACATTCCTTACAGCATTTTATCATGCATATAGATGAAAAGGCGAACCCGTAAAAAAGGCTGCATCGTAGTCTTAAGTAGCCTTAACCGATTAAGTATTTAATGTCGTTAATTTTCAATGAACTTTCATCCATTTTTTTTAGTTTATCTGTACCAAAAATAATTTCCGACGTATGATATCCTATATGGGCATTTCCACAGAAAAGTCCACTGTGACCCAAAAATGAAAAGTTATTAAAAACTTATTATTATATCATATTATCTTAAGAAACCTTTAAATTTTATTCATTTAAGCGATTTATACATAAATTCATTTACCATGATGATCAAATCGTCTGTTTCACAAATGCAGTTTTTCTTTTTAGTAAATGTTTAGTAAATGTTACGAAAACTTTTTGTTTTAGTAAAAATGGAAGATATTGGCTAAATATATTGACAAATGTTTGAGGTAAGGAGCGTAAAAGATATTTAATTTGTTTTTTAATTACAAAGTTACAATTACTTAATTACTCAATTGAATCCTCATGGAAAAAAATGTCACGTTTAAAATGTCACGTATCGACTCAGAATATGATTAAAAAATAATAAAGTACTAAAGATATTTGAATCCAACAAAATACATTATAATGTAACATTATTTCATAAGATTCTAAAACTATTTCACCAAAAAACTGTGACAGATTCGCTGAATTCTGATTTTCTATATATAGACACGAAGACTACTTCCATTTTTGTTTATTTTTTTGAAGCAGGACTATGCCTACTATGCCTACTATAAGCTTTGGCACTAATTAAAGTGTTACATAGGAGCTTCAATGTAAACTTAAAAGAAAATGCAAATATCCCAACAAACAAAATGATTCACTAATGTTATAGTTTACGAATCGCATTCTCGTACATTTCATTCATTAGCAATTATTAGTAGCGATTCATTTATAATATCGCGAGCGGGAGAAATTCCCCCTTCGTTAATGAATCCTCAAAACCGAAAAAAGCAATTCGTTATCGAGTCGCCAAAACTATGAAAAAGCAATTCGTTAACGAATCGCCAAAACTAAAAAAAGCAATTCGAAAAAATAACGAGTCATATAAATCATATAAAAATAAAAAAGAAAAAAAAAAATAAAAACAATCAATCAATCAAGCTTACCACGTCAAGAATTGAAACCAAGTCGCCTGAATGCTAGTTCGGCACCTTACCCTCTCGGCTATTTCAGGTGCTGAATATATCTCGCTTAATTTGCTTGATAATAAAAGCCAGCATTCGCGGACATGGGTTCGAACCCCAACTTGGTAAAAAAAAAAAATGTTTTTTTTTTTTGTTATTTAGGTAGTTTTTTAAAGATTTGGCTTTTCAAAAGTTCGAAATTATTGTTTTTTATAATTTTTTGACCAACATTTTTTGGCTTCGTTATACATTCGTCAAAACCGAAAAAAGCAATTCGTTAACGAGTCGCCAAAACTATGAAAAAGCAATTCGTTAACGAGTCGCCAAAACTAAAAAAGCAGTTCGTTAACGATTCGCCAAAAACTATAAAATGCAATTCGTTAACGAGTCGCCAAAACAACAAAAAGCAATTTGTTGCTTTGTGAAAAGTGGAAATTATTTATATAAAAACTAAGCACGAAATAACAACAGAAGAAACAATATTTTACAAAATTTTTTTCATATAAAATTATGAAAATTTATATTTAAGTCTTTTTTTCACTTAAAATTAAAAAAAAGCATGAAATTTAAAAAAAAATATTCGCTTAAATGGCGTATTAACAATACAAAGTTAATAAAAAATACTTTTCTTAAAAAAATTTGTATATTGAAAAGTCGGAAAAAATTGTTTTTTTTTTGTTTCAAAACATATTAAATGGAGTTTGGGAAAGTCATGATTTCAAGCGGTGCTTTCTTTAAGCATCAAGCCAACCTCTGATGAAGTAAGTATGAAACTATTCGAAAACTTTAAAAAAAAAAAACGATTCACAAGCGATTCGTTAACGAATCACCCTCGCCACAATGTTTATTGGGATGTTTTACTTTGCCTTTTTTTCACTTTAAATGTGTGCGACGGTCACGTTTGACATTATGGATATGCCCATATAAAACTTCACGCTCTTTCAGAGTATGGCTTCGGAATTTATCTAAATAAACTCTTTAGAAGTAATAAACAATTATTTGCATAAAAATTCGTTTATTTCATTATAATAAATTATTCTTTATTAAACTCCGCCATTACTTAATATGTTTTCTTGATAGAACTGATTTTATTTTGGTATCATGCCCATTTCGTCCCGCATCTTTGATTCGTCTTCTTACAAGTCTTAACGCAGACTCTTTGTTAAATTTATCAATCATATCTTTCTGAAATTCTTATTTATATAAGCAAGGACTCGAAAGAATACTCCTAAGACTCTTTATCGAAGAATATAACGATCCGATTTGCGGTTTTCTGTGGAAATGCTTTGCTTTTTTAATTTGTATTATTAACTTATTAATATATATTTGTCCGTGAATATTTAATGTTATTCTTGACTAAATTATATTTCCAAGCAAACGAATAGTAATAGGCTAATAGCCTTATTCTGTTGATTGACAACTGTAAATTCGTTGACAAGCTAGTCTTTTATATGCTATTTTTTGGTCCAAGGGGTTGAAAACATTCAAAATATTTCCCTTATTTATTTTTTCTGAATATTTTTTTTATGTTGCTAACAGTTGTGTAATGTTATGAGCTTTTGTTTATATATAAGAATAAGACATTTTTACAGTTGTCAATAAATTTACAATTGTCAATCAACAGAATAGGGCTATAAAAGTGTACTCAGTCCATTTATAATTACAATATATTTATATGAAAACATATTTTCTTTAAAACAAATTATATTGTTTTTAAATTCAACCAACAAGTGCTAAGGTACAATTAAATAATGTTAAGATGCAAATATATATATAAAGAAATATTGCATTAATTAATCATACTATATGTGGAACCAATTATGATTACTTGTTTCCAAGAAACATGCAAAAACATATTAAACTTCCTGCAAATTATGTTTGGGAAGGCCTATTATTTTCAGCGTGTATTTATTTATTTATTTATTGCATAACAACTCAAATTTATATAAATAAACTTCAACTTCAACCAAAAAAACAGAATTTTTCTCTGAATTTGGAAACAGAGTTTTAACAAACTCGATCAAATTAAAATCTTCTTTTATACTATTGCAATTTTTAGTATACAAAAAATTCAACACTGCAGACTGCAGTAAGCTTTTTTTTTTGGAGCGAATGGATATAAAAGCATGAAGTTTCATGCTTTGTTGGCCATTCGTGTCTCGTAGGCATTCGTAATCACAGGCACTCGAACTCTATGGCCTATTCGTAACCACAGCGATTGGTGCATGTAGTCGCACTTTAATTTTAATGCAGAAGGCATATTCGTAGATCGTATATTGACGAAACATTCGAAACGCCATTTGAATGCACTCAAGCTGTTCTCTGGTATGCACTGTCGAGTACGCCGATATATCGTCGGTGACGAAACCAGGTCCACACTCTGACAAGCTACCAGTGCCAAAATGTCCCGACTTAGAGAGCAGGAAGCGAAGAAGACATTCAGAAGAATCGAGCAGCTCTAAAGTTTCGACTGTAAGTGAGTTCATCCCGAACGTACCAACGAATCAACCACGCCTTTTATCGCAAGCTCAACTAAGTGATTGGATACGTGACCTAAAATTGAGCAAACTAGATGCAGAACTGCATGCATCTCGAATGAAGATGCAACTTTTAGCTCCAGGAGTCATGGTAACTATTTACCGTAATCGAGGCAATCGTTTCGTCAAATATTACGCCAAGGATGGCGGAATTTGTTTCTGCTTTGATGTACATGGCCTGTTTACAGAACTCGGTCAGAGTTACGATCCGACTGAATGGCACTTGTTCGTTGATGGATGCAAATACAGTCTCAAGGCTGTTTTGATACATAATGGCAACCATAAACCTTCGATTCCAATCGGTCACGCCGTGAAGATGAAAGAAACGTACACTGCAATGGCATCACTTTTGAAAAAAACCAATTATGAAGCTCATAATTGCAGAGTATGCTCAGATTTAAAAGTGGTCGCTCTCCTCACAGGCTTACAGGGCGGATTTACAAAGAACTGCTGCTTTCTCTGCAAGTGGGACAGCTGCGCGCGTCAACACCATTATGAACGAAAAAACAGGCCGGTTAGAGATGACCATATTATTGGTGAAAACAATATTTCACAGCCAACATTGATACTGAAGGAAAACATTATTCTCCCGCCGCTGTACATAAAACAAGGTTTAATGAAAAACTTTGTAAATGCCTTAAAAGACAATTCGAATGCAATGAGCTACCTGAAAAATGCATTTCCAAGACTATCAGAAGCAAAAATAAAAGAAGGCATCTTTGTAGGACCACAAATAAGGAAGCTCCTTCATGACGAGGAATTTCCAAAATGTTTGTCGGAAGATGAAATTGCAGCATGGAAAGCATTCCAAGATGTTGTCAGCGGTTTCCTTGGAAATTGTAAAAGTCCTCAATACTAGCAACTTATCGAGAATTTGCTCGAAAAATATAAAAAAATAAGTAAGTATATACTCTGATATATTACAATTCCTTACAATATATTGAGTTAAGTTTGTAATGAAACACTTTTGGTTTCAATCAACAGATGCCAATATATCATTGAAAATACATTTCCTTCACTCGCATCTTAGTTTTTTTCGGAAAACTTGGGCGCGGAGAGCGACGAGCACGGTGAGCGGTTCCAACAGGGTATGATGGCAATCGAAAAGCGCTATCAAGGAAGGTGAGATATCGAGTTGATGGGTGACTATTGCTGGTTGCTCATACGAGAAGATGTTACTGACTCGCATCGAAGAAATAATACTTCTCTTAATTGTTTCTAAATTTTAACATACATTGCAATCTTATCCGAACAGTAAAAACTGTATCGAATTGTTTCGTATAGAAATAAGTACAATAAAATTCGGTTTTTAAAATATTTGTCCCACTATTAAAAAGGTGCTTTTGTTTTATTTAATAGCAAAAAGGTTCTTCGATTGATGAGCTAGGTAATGGTCCCAAGCCAATTTTCCCGAATTAATGTCAAAATAGAAGACAAATAAGAGAAGTGACTTAAATAATTTCGATAAAATATGTGTGCACACAACTCTGCAAATAATTTCTAAGCTGTATTTTATATCTAGACTTGACTGAATACATCCAAAATCGATTTTCAAAAATGTTTAAAAATTCAAAATTTAATGATATTGACAAAATTTACTAAAATAATTCTTAAAAATTCATTTTTTGTTGGATTCATACGAAATTTGTCTTAGACTGTGCTTAGATACCTCATCTATCATTGAAAAATGGAAAAACTTAACTTAAATGACAATTTATGTAACATTTTTCACAAAAATTACAGGTGTGCAAGGTACAATTTTGCTTTTTACGCTTAAGGTACCGGTCCGATTAAATTCATATGTATGAATGAAAAAAAGGTACAATTTTTTTCTAAACAATGAAAATCGGGCCATTGTATCAAATGCTAGAGCTGCTAGGGCAAGCTCACCTTTTTGAGAAAACTGCAAAAATTGAATTTACTAATTTCTCGAAAACGGCTACGTAGATTTGAAAATAGTTGCCATTTTTGGAATCAGCAGGCGAATGAATGTCTTTTTAAACAAGATATTAAAGTGCTTGGAGCAAAATGGCTGTTGAGTAGTGTAATGGTATTTCTCTGCTGTGAGTATGTATTTTGACTGCGTAACGCTTGATTTCTTAGATAACGCTCGATTTCACTCGCTATAAAATTTTCATACCGCGGGCTGAAAATCCGCGGACTCCAAAAATTTTATAAATTATTTTATATATATTGGAGCTTATACCTATAATATCCACAAATGGTTCAAAATTACAAAAATGTCGGACATATGCATTTTTTAGTACCGTATTTCACATTTTGCGATCTGAAATAATAAAATAATGTAAAATTTTTTCACTGAATTCTAGGGGGGATACCTACCCCTGCCTGTCTGCCCCTGCGGAAGACCTTAGATTTGAGGTACAGCGCTCTCTGGTGCTCAAGACAGAAAAGAATATATGTATAAGTCATAAACACTCACCGTACTCGAAAACGTCCATATACAAATTTTCATGTAAACAGGATGAGCGATTTCGAAAACAAGCTATAAATGATAAAAGTTCCTGGAGCCTGATCGTAGCGTCATCAACCGGTTCATTTTTTGAATTAAAAATCTTTATTATACTTCGCTTGTATTAAAACTTATTCAAGGATTTCTAACTGGGTAACTAGTTAATTCTAAAAATTTAGTAGATAATTTTTGTAGAATTTTAAGAGATTTTACCGTTTCCATATCGGCCCGTTCATGTTTTTGTGTTTTTTTTTTTTGGGAAATCGAGTTTAAAAATGTGAATGGCTTCGAAAAATTCACCTTACGCAAAATTTCTTATCGAACACAGTTAAAATTTGGATAGCGTTGCTCCACAAAAACATTAAAAAAGTAATTTTGACGATTTAATTATTTTTCGCATTGACGTTTTTGGCCTGACGAGAACGATATAGCCATTGAAATTAGGCATAATTTTCATTCGATTTTGCCAAAACCTCAGCAGTAGCAATCATAAACTTAACCATACTATGATCCTCTCAAAACATGATTGTTACAACCAGTGTTGCCAGAAATTTTTTAAGGTTGTAGCTAAAACTGATAAAAAAAGGAGCTAGAAAAAGCTAAAACTAATAAAAAAAAGTAGCTAAAAAAAGCTCAAAATTTTTATTGTAGCATTGTAGCCAAGAAGAAGAGTTAATTTTTTTATGATAACATATAAGTTATTCAAACTTTTATTTACATAATACATGGGTACATTTTTTAAATTGTAATAAGAGTATAATAGGAACTTTTAATTAAAAAACAAAAACTACATTTAAAAACAAAAACAAAAGTCATAAAACATAAAACAATAAATTCATTTCAACAAACAGAACAAAAAACAAATTAAATTATAACTTAAAATATATAAAATAATTTTATGTATGCATATATACATACATACTATTAAATTAGAAGAGCAATTTATGCATATTTAACTTCTGTTTCTTCATCACTAGGTGAGTCTTCATTTGGGGTTGGCAACTAAGTAATTGCGGGTTTCACTCATAGATGGCTTTAGTTGAATTTTTAGGTTTGCTGACGTAATCGAAATGTCAAACACATTTTGTTATTTGACAGTTGGTACTTCAACTGTCAATCAGTAAAAAAATTTTTTTGATCGGTTGTGTAGTTTTTGCTTGGCGTCTGTTGAAAAATGGAAAATCAAAACGAATATTTTCGTCATATTTTGCTTTTATATTTCCGGAAAGGAAAAAACTTGCGATGCGTTTCTAACAAAAAGTTATGTGCTATATATGGTGACGAAGCCTTAAAAGAACGGTAGTGTCACAAATTGGTTTGCCAAATTTCGTTCTGGTGATTTTTCACTCAAAGATGAAAAACGCTCTGGTCGTCCAGTTGAAGTTGATGACGACCAAATCAAAGCAGTAATCGATTCGGATCGTCACAGTACAACACGTGAGATTGCAGAGAAGCTTCATGTATCACATACATGCATTGAAAATTGCTTAAAACAACTTTGCTATGTACGAAAACTCGATATATGGGTTCCTCATGAACTGAAAGAAAATCATTTAACACAACGCATTAAGATCTGCGATTTGTTAAAGATACACTGAGGGAAGAATGTGTTCAAATTAAATGAAATTGTGTTCATATTAAACGAATAGGTTTTTGAAATAGAGCTTTAAACAATTTCATTTAAGTTAAACACAAATGTTTGTAAAGTAAAATTTAAAATCAATGCTTTTGTTTTCAAAACAATGTTTTTAAATCTATTTTTAAACTAAACATTTTCAGTTTAAAAACATTTATTTAAAAATACAACTTAAAACAAGAATTTTTATATTGAAAACAAATATTTTTAACCCCCATTTTTTCGATGCCATTTTTTTAACTTTTTCGCATTTTTGACGTCAGATTTGTGATCAGCGACCCCTGGCACCCCTCGAATACTAAATGTAAAGTCCATTCGATGAAGTTTGTTTGTTTTATTGCAGCTTGAAATATTGAAATATTTTAAATATTAAAATATTTAATTAGTTTTTATTTCATTTCACCTTCAAAATTTTTAAGTCCAATTAAAAAATGTTTTCAAACCATCAAATGTTTTTTCTCAGCTTGGTCTCAATTGTCTGCTCAATAATTCTACTACACATAATTTTTTAATTCAATCTCAGATAGTGACGTATTTTTTTTGTTATAAAAAAAAAATAATTAGAGAAAATTATACAAAAAAAAAAAAAAAAAAATAATGAGTTTTATATGAGAATGAGAATATGCGATGAGATGTATAAAAATTTGTTTTGTAGGAACACAAACGCGTTAAATTTTTATTTTAAAATTTTTTGTTTAATTTTAAAGTATGGTTTTTTCCTCAGTGTACGTAATGAAAATGGTCCATTTTAAAACGATTGATAAGTGGTGATGAAAAATGGGTTCTTTACAACAATGTCAATCGGAAAAGATCGTGAAGCAAGCCAGGTGAACCAGCTCAAACCACATCAAAAGCTGATATTCATCAAAAGAAAGTTATGTTATCAGTTTGGTGGGATTAAAAGGAATTGTCTACTTTGAGCTTTTACCAGCCAACCGAACGATCAATTCAGATGTCTACATTGAATAACTAACAAAATTGAACAATGCAGTTGAACAAAAGCAAAGCAGTTGAAAATTGACAAATCGAAAAGGTGTTTTATTCCACCATGACAATGCAAGGCCACACACATTTTTGGTCACTCGGCAAAAAATATTGGAGTTTGGCTGGGATGTTTTGCCACATCCACCATATAGTCCTGACCTTGCACTATCTGATTACTTTTAATTTCGTTCTTTGCAAAACTCCTTGAGTGGTAAAAATTTCAATAATAATGATGATGTCAAATCGTACCTGGTTGAGTTTTTTGCTGATAAAAACCACAAGTTTTTTGAAAGTGGAATTATGATGGGCAATACATTACAGAATAACGTTATTTCGTTCCATGAAAAAATTGTCTTTTATTTTCTAAAAAAAAATCCGCAAATACTTAGTTGCCAACCTGTATATGTTTGTAAATATCACAATTATTCATTAATTCAATGAGATCTTCAGTTACAATTAAATCATAACAACATATATTAAATTTTTTTACGTTTTACTTCCACATTTACATCGAAGCTTTCACAGGGTGAAATATAATTCACAAAAATTATATGCGATATGTTTAATTCAAATAAATATTTTGTAAAAAAGCTAAGAAAAATAAAAAATAGCTAAAAAAAGTAGCTGGGAGCTAAAACACAATAGTGGTATTCACGATGTGGTGTATTTGCCCTTGTATTGTGTATTTTTGATAAATTTGATATTTGTAGTAAATTTTGTAAAATTACAAAAACAAAATACACAATGCTCAAAATACAACCCTGTAGCAAAAATACAATGACGAAACCCTATTGTATTCTTTGTAAATTTTGTTGTATATGTGATCAGCTGATCGCAAAAGCAGCTCTACTAAACATCGAGGAAGCTACTGGCTGTGATGTGAGTTCATTTAAAAAAATGCAATATTATTAGAGTTTCGTTGAAATTTTTTCAGTATTTTGTAGGCATTTTAATTCATAGTTTGAACACAAAAATAGATACACAAATCAGCTGATTTTAAAAATACAAAACTTAATTGAAGGTTCGCTCACAAAAAGTTGTAAATATTGTAAAAATTTATCATATCTACATCACATCGTGAATACCCCTAATATTTGTAGCTAAGTTTAAGCTAAAAAAAGCTAAAACTAGCTACAAAATTGCTAAACTGGCAATGCTGGTTACAACTATGATTTTTCTCTGCGCATACAGTAGCGGCATTCCCAAAATTTTAACGATCTACAATCGCTATCGTTGACCAACGTCGTTTGAAGCTTGCAGTAATAAACATGGTATTCTGAAAACTCTGCTAAGCTACAACTTTTTGTAATAGTTTCGTCAAAAATTTAACTACAAATATTGTTTACTTCTATCGAAAGTATGGCAGCACTTACATTTGACAGATCATAATAAGTTCAAAACAAGAAAAAAAAAGTACACAAAAATATAAAAAGAAACAATAACATTAATAAAAAATGAATTTATATAAAAAAACACAGGTGCGTCGTTGGACACACGAGAGAAGCGAAGCTTTTTCGCAGTTACATAGATTTGATAGCTTAATAATCTTTTTCTTTTTAATAAATTAATTTTTAAATTAAAAAATTTAAAATAACATAAAATTTATTACATATATACAGAAAACGTTCCCTGTAGGAAAATCAACTAATTTAAAATAGTTGATAAAGTAGTTTTTTGTCAACCACAACTAGTTGAAATTCTAACTTTTTTCCATAGAACGAACTAATATATTTTGTATGGTGATGTCCGCTAAATAAGTCAATTTACTTTCGTCTGCATATATTTTCAACTACTTGTTAAATTAGTTAAATTTAAATTAGTTTTTACTACTTTAAAATAACCAATTGAAAACTATTACTGATGGCCTAAATTTAATAATATTTGATGAACTAACATGGTTAAATATATATAAACTTGTTATCTAATAAAAATTTGCAATTAAAACATGTCAAAATCAGAGTAGTTGCCGCCTTAATATAATACACAAAGTAGTTCATATACTGGTTTATTTTAAGTTAGTTTTTTAATTAGTTGTTTTTAAAAACAAGTTAGTTTGTTCCTTTAGGGTATTTACTGCTTATTTTTTATTGTTGAATGTCAAATTTCCACGCCAATTACATATACGGGCATATAATGCCAGCGACTCTCCATTTTAACTCTCCACACATGGTTGTGAACTTGGCTGCACTGAACAAATTTTTTCCCTTAACAGCATACTGCGTAGCGAAAAATCTGTCGAAAATTTTTCAGATTTCACTCCAAGCAAATCACAGAACGAGGATTAAAAAACTTCGCTTCAAAAATATATATTAAAGAACGCACACGAAACAAAATTTAACAAACATTTAAGATACCTTGCCGATTTCATGTATGCGTTTGTTAATTCCATATTTATTGATATCATCTATTTCTTTGACGCTTAAAGCATAGAGTGTAATTTTTTAGCTAGAGATTGCATCAACTCTGCTAACAGTGTTAACAGAGTTAGTTCACTTAAAAACATGTAGAAAAAAAACTCTGTTAACCTCTGTTAACACATACCAGACATTGATGCAGAGTTTATGCAATCTCTACATAATAATTTATACTATATGCCAACAACACCACAAACGCATTCACAGTACAAGCACACCGATGCTGGAGACGCCTTGTGGCAAATAAAAGCAAATTTTTGTAGCATAGCAAATACACAATCCTCTGCCTATTGATAGATGGTGACGGTCTACTGCAGTATAGCTTCTGTTATAATTAAGATTAAATTAACAACCTTTTTCCACAGGTCTTTGTGGCCTAGTGGGTAGTGCGCTGGGTTATCGTTATAAAGGGCATGGGTTCGATCCCCACGGGAACCAAAACATATTTTTAGTATTTAATATTAAAGTATTAAATTTTATTGTTGTAATAAGCGTTAGCAACAAAGAAATCATCAAAATTCCAAGAAAAAATCTGTCGAAAATTTTTCAGATTTCACTCTAAGCAAATCACAGAACGAGGAGTAAAAAGCTTCGCTTCAAAAACGATCCAGTCGGGCAACAGGGGAGCAGTATCAAATGATGCTGGACTTTTTCGTGGCCAATAAGGGCCTAGCGGAGGGCAAGTTCGTGGCGTTGCATGGTCGTCACGAAGCAGCCGAGAAGTGGGAGCAACTCACGGGCCAGCTGAACAGCGTTGGAGGAGCTGAGAAGTCAGCGAGCCAGTGGCAAGTGGTGAGTTCAAAGTGCACAAATGCAGTTGTTTAATAAAGATGAATTTATTTTTGTTTATTGGCATGGCGTGACCTCAAAAGTCGGACGTCGGTGAATTCAAGAGAGCGCAGAAAGGCAAAACAGGTGGTAAGCCCCTTTCCATTCCTGCGCTCACTCAGCTGGATTTGCGGGTCTTGGATATTCTCGGATTGGAATACGTCGAAGGCAGCAGCAACTGCGCTGAAAGCATTCCGGAGGAAGAGGTTTTTGTGGTTGTATGAAATTTTGATCATTTGTTTTTTACTTTATAGCATTTGAAAATAGCGCTAGAGGACGGAGATGTTAATGTGTTGCTGGAGACTCCTGCTGCTGCTGGAGGGAGGGAGGGAGGGAGCAGTTCACAGCAATAGCTAAGCAGCAGGCAGATGCTATCACGGTAAGTGCAATGCTTTGTAAGGCATTGTATAGATATTCTCATGATATTTTTGTATGTATGTTTTCAGATGCGTTAGCTATAGAACGCTTAGCTTCTGCAGTTGAGCACTTGGCAATTGCTATGAAGCCAAATGTGGAGGCTGAATATTTGGACGACTAACCCTTCGCGTGACAAATGGGGTCTTGTTTGTTTTGTTTTTTTTTTTATATTGTTTTATTTTAAATGAAGTGCAAAGTTTTTTTAAGTTTTTCTTACTTTTTTATTCGAGTTTTTAGTTTTATTAGCATAAGAAGTTTTTATAAATGAAATTGAATTAAATTTAAAAATATGTAAATATGTTAATTTATGTGTTTTCTTAATTGCCAATCTTTGGAAGTATGCAGATATCCATTTTTTTTTTTTTGCCCAGAATAGATCATCACTAATATTTCGTTTGTAGCGGTTCACATATTTCAGAAGAAAGGATCGTGGTTAGTGCAATTCAAATATTGTTTTTTGTGATACTTTGAGTGTATACGTTATTCTTTGTGACCACAGATATAATACGATAATGTAAAAGTAAAGGTTTTTGATTTATAAACTTTTTATGTTTGCTAAGGTTTTATTGCTAAGCTTTAAGGTTAGTTAAATGAAATTGAATTGAAAAATATTTAAATAATAAATAATATGAAAATAATGTAAAAAAATATTTTATTTTAGTAAAATTGTTTATGAAAACTTTTCTGAGATCAAACGATCTTGAACTCGTTTTGCAACAGAGGAACGAACGCTATTGTCATCCTCTTCATTAATTGCATCCTCCGCTTCAACATAGGGTAACACCCCATCCATATCTCTTGTGCTTATCGACGAGAGGCTGATGTTGTGCAAAACTGCGCAAGCATTTACAATTCTGCCAGCAAATCCCGGCTCATACATGAGAACTCTCTGTCTCGAAAGACACCGCCACCTACTTTTCAGAACACCAAACAGCCTCTCCACACAATTTCTAGCTTTGCATAGAGCCTGGTTGTGCCGATATCTGGGAGTATCTTCTGGCTGATTTGGAAGAGGTGTCATGAGCCATGGCTCTAGTGGGTAGCCAGAGTCACCTGTAAACAAAAAGTTTTTATAAATTTTACAGAAATTTAAGTTTTACAAACGCACCAATTAGACCAATGCGCGACGGGCCCCACGATCATATGCTCGTTGCATAACTTGCCGAGCAGCGCATGCGTTCCAAATGTAGGCATCATGACGAGCTCCGGGATACCTTGCATTTACATTTAAAATCTTCAGATTCGGATCACATATCTTATGGAAAAACACTGGAATAAGTTAAGTTTTTAATTTTTATTAAATTTTTCAATTTACCATTTGTATATTAATGGAATGGCATCCAGGTGATTTACGTAGGCTTCCTCATGCTGTGGTGGCCCAACGATGGCTACGTGGGAGCAGTCAATTGCCCCAATGGCACCATCAAAAGGCTGGGTCGCTGTGCTAAATAGCTCTACGGCTGCCTGTCGCTCAATTTGAGTTATGGGGAAACGCACATTTGATCTAAATATGTGATTATTTATGGCATCTGTTACTCTATGGATAGACCGGCTCACAGAAGGCTGGCTCATGGTGATGCCTGACTGCTTCCCTACAGGTCGTTGATAGCATCCCGTAGCATAGAATTCAAGTGCAGCAAATAGCTAGTTAAAGATGTTGTAGATGAAAACACTTGAGACATTCACTTTTTGCTTCTCACCTGATTTTCGGCCGATAATGCGGAGATTGTCCATTGTTCTAAAGAACTTCTTATTGACTCCAACAAGTTATGCGTTACCTCGGGCGTCAACCGGAACGATTGAATGAATTTAGATTGCTCCAAATCGAAAGGGCTGTCCACTTGCCGAAGAGCTGCTCTTTCTGCTGCGTCTTGTCGCATTTCAATTTCGCTTTCTAAAATAGCTGCATCCATGCCCAAATATTGGAATGCCATTACTAATACTTGTTTATCTTAGTAAATAATATTTTTTCTTGAAAATAAGTACACAATTAAGATTTACTAACTTATTTACTTGCTCAACGATAAGTTTTGTTTCGTTCTCGACGTCTTTAAACTCGTAGTTAGGCCAGCTACAAATATCGTCTCACAACTGTCAAAGTAAACGACAGAAATAGCTTAGGTTATGTTTGGGAATACGAGTTAAGGACAATCGTAGCCGAGAGGACTTAACGATAACGAAAATTGTAGATAGCGCGTTTGGGAATGCCGCTACTGGTTTTTTCAGTTTACAGTGTTGTCCTCTTAAGCATATTAAAAAGTCATCTTTGATACCCATTTTTTTTTGTTTGTTGAAAATGTCATTTTCTAAAATTCTCTCAAATCAAAAATTCACCTTATCTAAGACAAAGTCTTATTATTTCCGTTGAAGCGTTTCTACTTTGAAATATTTTTCAAATACCTTTTAATTGACACAAATGTTTAGGGTGTGGGAAAGTTGTATTTTCCTCAATTAAAATACAGTTAAAAAATCTCTGATAGTTATATTATTTTGCGCATTTGCTTTGACATAATATTTTTTCATTTCGTTTGACGCATTTCTACTGTGGAATATTATACAAATACACTTTATTGACACAAATGTCAAGTGTGTTTAACTAGTTTTACTTTCGGCAATTACAAAGCAGCTTAAAGATCTCTTAGAGTCATATTATTTTGCGCATGTACTTCGTTTGACGCAATCTTTTTTTCATTTCCTTTGACGCATTGCTATCATGGAATGTTGGCCAAATAAACTTTTAAGCTATACATTTTAAGAGAGTGGAATGAAATTTTCGGAATTTTACGTATATTCTTTAGACACAATTTTTTTATTTTTTATTTTAACTTGACGAATTTCTAGTGTGGAATATTTTTCAAATCAACTTTTATTGACACAATGTATGGAAGCAGAAAATCGACACAAATTTTTGAAAACTACGCATAAAAAATAAATTTCAGCATCTTTACTTTTTTTTTTTGCGACATAACTTTTGACTTTGGTTTTAAAACAAAAAAATTAGACGCTAAGTTTTTTGATGCAAAGCTCTTCATTAAAGCATCTATAAAAACTTGTTAAGAGTTTCCTATGATACCATGTATGCGCTAGAAGGTGTTCAGGTTCAAAGATCACCGAAATCAGTCATACGCTTATATCTTCACTTATATCTTTGTAGGACAGAAAATATGCTCTACAAAATTGTAGATCAGATAATTCTCTACAAAAATACTCTTAACAGTTTTAACCCTTAAATGCATAATGTTGCACAACTGCAACATACCCTCAAAATTAATATAACAATAAGAATATTGTGTCAATCCATTATGTTGTACATAAAGCACAAACTGCATGAAGCATTTTAAAATTTGGCAGCACTTTTTTGAATAATTGACATCAGCTGATTGAGATATCCTCTGTTTACGGTGCAGCCACACGTGATAGTACTGGCATGCTAATAAAGAATATGTATTTCCTTCGAAAATATTCCGAAATAATCAAGAAATTACGCTGCGGCCACACGTGATAGTAAATTTTCATTTGAAAAATGTCGTCAAAGCCAAAGGTTCGACCACTTTTTTATTCCGTTTGCTTTTATTCAGTGATGCTTTATATGCCAACACAGCACCAAACTTAAACGGGATAAAAATGGGGAACTAATTATGTTGTAAAATGTTTTTATCAATATTTTCCAAAATAAAATGCAACTTATTCATATGATATTTTATGTGTCATATAAGTGCAATTAAAATAATTGCATATATTTCACTACAAAACATGAAAGAAAAGTGCATATTTAAAATTCGAATGTTTTAGGGAGAAAACGCAGCACTGTTTTCCTTACTTCGAATTCGGACTGGCTGCGGTTGCCAAAATTCACTGTCTCAGTAAAAGTTGTGGCCAGTGGAGTGCCAGTGATGTCAAGGTGCGAGTGTGTTACTGAGAAGTGAGAGTGTATTGAGTTTTTCGAACTGTTACTGGCTTCGGACTGGCACGTGTGGCTAGGGGGTTAATTAAGCTTTCGCTGTTCAGCAGTGCAACACGTGGACTGTCGTTTCGTGTCAAGTTAAATTTGTTTATTTTCTAAATAAAGTGTATAAAAAAATTATCATTCGTTACATAAACATCAATAATTCAACAGTATGTAAAAAAGCTTTGCTATTTGAAACTGGTTTTAGCTGAAAGTGTGTTTATGTGATTGTTGCAGATCTGCAACTCTATGCAGTTAGTACATATTTTACTTTCAATGATTTTAGTCTAAAATAAATGCCATTTTAGATGAAACCACTAAACGACCGACAAATCGAAACATACTTGAATGAAATTTTAGACAGAGAACGGTCAGAAGATAATTTAGAAGACAGTGATGAAGGCGAAAACGAAAACTTCTCCAAAATTCTTCAAAATAACGACGAGGATAATGTTATCGATGGGAAAGAAGATCTTGTGGAAGATTGTTATGATGAAGAGCTTGCGGAACAATATCCCTCAACAAGCCAAGCTAGTCGTCGTGCAAGTATGAAGTTGCTTATATGGAAAAAGAAAGAGAAAATTTGTTTTGAATGCAGATCAAATATCATTTCGAGGCACTCTTACATATCCACCAGAGTTAAAGGATCATTCTGGTACTGGCACTCTTTACATATTTTTTCATATTTTATAACACCAGAACTTATGCAAGAAATTGTGGAAGAGTCTTATCTCTATGCATTGCAAAATAACATCCAAAACCCTTTAAATTTCAATGAAATAGAGCTTGTGACACGTCAGTGATAAAATATCGCAACGTTCGTCTCTATTGGTCGGATAAAGTTGGGTTTGAACCCATAGAAAAATTATTGACAATTAACAGATTTGAGAACATTCGCAGGTTCCTCCACTTCAATAATAATGAAAGACATTTACCCCGAGATCATATTGAACATGACAGATTGTTCAAGATAAGGCTTTTTATCAATTACTTGAATGAAAAATTTCAAACTGTTCCCATGGATCAAAGAAGATTGATGAGCAAATGTGTGCTACGAAGATTTTATGAAACAATATCTTCCCAATAAGCTATTCGTCATGTGCAGTGTCAAAGGCTATGCCCATAAATTTGAAATATACACCGGTCAAACACATAAGCGCCAAAATGAGCAGCCAGATCTTGGGCCAGTGGAAAACATTGTTGTTCGGCTATGTCGCGGTGTTCAAAGAAATGTGAACCACATTTTGTACTTCGACGATTTTTATACGACAATTTCATTGGTCACCCATTTTGCCAAACAAGGGATTCTTTGTCTGGGTATCGTCCAAGCAAATAGATTGGTAAATTGCAAGTTACCGGACAAAAAAGCTATGATGAAAAAATCTTTTCCTCGCGGTTTTTATGAAGAACATGTAGTCGACTCCGAAGGTATTGAATTAGTTGTTGTTACTTGGAAAGACAACAAAGTTGTTAGTTTACTTTCATCTTGTGTTGGGGCAGAACCAGTGTCACAAATAGAAAGATTTGGCAAAGTTGAGAAAAAGAAAATCAGTATTCCATGTCCTAAAATGATCAAAGATTACAATGCACACATGGGTGGAGTAGATCTTATGAACAGCTTCATAGGTACATATCGCATTTGTATGAAAAGCAGGAAATGGTATATTTGTATTTTCCACCATCTTATTGATATGTGCGCTATACATTATAAATGGCTTATTTATAAATATCTAAATGGCATAGGCAACCTAAATTTATGTCAATATAGGCTGGAACTAGCGGAGGTTCTTGGCAATGTTGGTCATGCTTCCGAAATCTTCAACAAGCGTGTGGGACCCACTGTTTAAAACAACATTGAGAGGGAGCTTCAGGCAAAGGAACGGCGAGGACCAGCACAGTACGTTCCTCCAAAGGATCTGCGAACAGATAATGTTGGACATTGGCCCCAAAGTTGCTCTCGTGGAAGATGCAAAATGCCTTTATGTACGGGATACACACAAGTAAGCTGTGAGAAGTGTGGAGTCGCGCTTTGCTTTAATAAAACAAACAACTGCTTCCAAAAATTTCATGCATAAATGCATAGTGTTGCAAATATACAACGGCATACTTTTTGAAATAAGGTCTTAAAAAAAAGTTTTTTATTTCTGTTTCCATTTTCTGAAATTGTGCGAATATAGCTTCCATATACATTTTTTTCAAATCAAAAAAAAAGTCATGCATTTAAGGGTTAACGTAAAACAAACAGTTAACACGCTATGCGACTAGATTATTAATTTCATACAAACATATTATAGAAAGAATCTGTTCAAAGTTAATATCCACGCATAGCGTGGAAACTGTTTGTTTTACGTTCTGATTACGGTGATTTTTGAACCTAAATGTCTTCTAGCGCATACATGGTATCATAGGGAACTCTTGACAAGTTGTTATTTATGCTTTAATAAAGAGATTTGCATCAAAATAATTTTTGATATAAAAAAAAAAATGCCAATGATATATAAACCCGTTGGCTTATGATATATTTTAGAGCCCTGCATGAATATATTCATCATGTGAATATACCCTGATTCTCTGCTGTAGCAGTCATTGCAAATAAAGCAGCAAGCGATTAAATGTAAACAATAGGTCGTGTAGCACCAGGTCGTGTAGCACCAGGTCGTGTAGTGCAAGAGAATAACTTTTTATTTGTTCTCTGTTCTCTTTTCATACACTCTTGCACTGCGGTGAGCTTGCGATATACGCATTGTTTCAGTTTTTTCTCTGAGCACTTAATAAACTACACGAATACTCAGGAATCTGTTGCAGTGATCTGTATAAGAGTTAATATGTTGGGTTTGTTGCTTCTTGCGAATAGCTTTTTGTTTTTCGTAATGCATGTTTGTGTTACTTTTTGTTGATTTATTCGCTACATTCCATACAAAAAACACAAAAGCTCCTAGAGGGTTTAAGTATATGAGTTGGTCCTATTATTTTTTGTCCCTCAACATTCCTCCCGAACACACGTACCCCCTATCTACCACCCTTCTTTGGGTCCCCATACAAAAAACACAACAGCTGTCGAAACTAGTTTATTTCGGCCGTAGCTGAACTTCTAGAGGGATCAAATATATGAGTTGGTCCTATTATTTTTTGGCTCCCAACATTTTTCCCGAACACACCTACCCCTTATCTACCACCCTTCTTTGGGTCCAAATACAAAAAACATCTATTTTCTACGAACGAACGAATAAAAATATATTCGCTAAATATTCAGGGTATGAACACTGATATTTTTTGTTATTTTTTATTGCTTTATTTGATACCTGCTGGTGTTAGTAAAGCATCGTGCTCTTATTCTCTTCGTTTCTTATATCTGAATAAAACAAAGACAGTGTATGAGCAGGTATGAGCAAAGCAGAAAAGGTATAGAGGAAATTTTTTATTCTAAAGCAAGAGAATATATTCAGGGAGGCGAAAAAGCATACTCATGCAGGGCTCTAATATGTATAAACTAAAGATGCAGAAATTTAATCACTCTAGTGTAGAATGTTTACTATAACAGGCACAGCGACCAAAAATAATTCTTACTCTATATTTCGCAGCAAAAAATGTTGGACAATTTTAACCTATACAAATATTCGCTATGATTAACTTTTATTTTTAAGAAACATTTTTTTTTGGTTACCGCATAACTTTTATTTTTGAGGAATAAATTTTTAGGTTAACTAATAACAGTTATTTTCTGAAATGAAATTTATTCGGTTAATAGTGTAGAAAATTATGAAAGAGTTGACATTTAGTTTTGGGATAGACTCAAACCTCTTAGCCGTGGTCGATATTGGGTAATCAACTAAAGTCATCTATTTACCTATTCGAACTTATATTTATAAAAACATTGGTGCGTACTCTCACGTTTTACCGATCTTGTTGCAGTTTGTAGTCCGGACTCATGAAACCCATGTCAGAATTATAAGGTAGAGCCGACTCGGAGAAGAATGGAATAGACAGCAGAAAAAATGTCGGCTAATTGTCAAAATCAGTTGTTCATCTCGAGTTTCTTTGTGTGCACGTTTTAAGTCCTTAAGGACTTTTAAGGGCTCTTTTGAATCCGTGGTTGGAAGATTAAGTGGGTTTAAGTGGATCTGATGTCAGAATTTAAATTTCAAGATGGCGGAAAGTGCTGCCACCTAAATTTCTTTGTTTTTTTGCGAATTCTTGTTATTTTTAAATTCTGACAACGGATTCGAATTCAGCGACCCATTTCTACCTAATGTTTGCTCCAGCACCGAATTCGTGAGAATAAAAAAATTTGACGATACAAAAAATATGACGATTAAAAATACATTTTAGTAGGTGGCAAGACTGTTATTAAAAAAAGAACACAATTTTGAAATGTTGGCAACGGTTTCGGATTCAGCTACCAATTCTTACCTAATGTTTGCTCCATCAACGAATTCGTGAAAATAAATAAAATTTATGTGGCAACACTATTAACCATCTTGAATTTTAAAATTCTTACATCAGATACGAAGACTGCGACCCCTTAACACTATTAATTTATGTTTAGAACTCTAAATAATAAATTTTATTAGAAGGCAATAATGTGGTAAAAATCTTGGTGGCAATACTATTCTCCATCTTAAATTTTAAAAATGTGACATTAGATGCGAAATCAAAACCGTTGTTAGAATTTCAAAATTACAAGAACGTATTTTTGAACTTTTGATATCAATCCCGAAATCAGCTACCCCCTAAAACTGTAAATCGCAGAGTCCACAGAACACTGATAAGTCCAAATACGCTTAAGCTTTTCCTAAACAAGCTCATTGAATTTTGTGAATACTTGCTTTTATATTGAATATTTGCTTTCAATTTCAAGCTTTTCAAGCTTTCTGCCGAAGGCAACATTTTTTTGAGACTTCGTGCCGTCCGCTTGTATAAGCTAGCAGACTTGCAACTCGCAAGCTGTCGTATGCTTATTTATATTCAATCACAACTCATACTTGATTGAAAATTATCAAGCTCAAGCAAGCTTGAACTTGTGTTTTAAGCAAGTACTTGAACTAGATTTCAAGTAGGAAATTAAAAATTTTTTAAGAATCATATGTAGACTTTTGCTGATTGCTAAAATTTTTTTTAAATTAATTTTTTTTTTTTTTTTGTTTTGTTATAAGCAATAAATTGTTTTTTCCCTTATTGTTGTGATTATATTTTGTTTTTATATATAGGTACAGTTTTTAATAAAAATAGTTTTGTTTGTTTCATAAATAAATACTTTTCATTCAAAATATATATCGTATGTAGACTTTTGCGACTATGTGTATATACTCTAAGTTTTTCTCCCTCTCTATAGTCTCAGATTGTATAAAGACGCTTGTACTAGCAGTATAAGTTCATTTTTAACCGAACTTTCTTCAAAACCAGTTCGTTGTTTTTAAGTTAAAATTCAGTGTGGCCATAAATGAAAATAATGAAGTGGATTTGTGCTATTATCATTTTATTCGGTAAATAAAAACATTTCAATTTTTTTCAAAAAATATTTGAATACGGAGGGAATTTATTAAAATTCCATAACATCAAACTAATTAAAATTCGATTACTTAATTGCAGCTTTTGAATGCATGCCAATCATGTGCCAATTCCCCACGTTCTTTGACGGTTTCTAACCCCGCAGAAGAAATCGATCGCCTTTTAGAGGTACCTGCACCTCGTAGACGTTGTGATTTCGATTTCTCAAACTGCCAATCTGAAAACAGTACTGTGTGCGGAAGAATAGCTTTAATCAATACATGTGTGCGTTATCACTGTGAGCCGGATTATCGGAATTGGACGTGCGTACGTAGATACAATGCTACTTATCCAACGAGTAAGTTATATTTAAATAATTTTATTCAAATTATGGTTAAACTCTTCAGTTATTTGCATCTGAAAAGTTTTGAAGTATATTTATATGCCAATCTCCACGCTGAATAAGACAATTTTTTAAATAAATCAGTAGCAGGCCATACCTTTTTTTTTAGTTCAAACTTTATTTATTAATTATAATTTAAATTAGCTCAATTGTTTGCAATTCAAGTTCACTGAATGAACTGAAATAACTTTATTAAATGAATGAAAAAATCCAAAAAAAAAAAAACTTGGCAATATCACGAAAACTGTTATAATTAACTTTCACATCACATCCTAATCGGGTTCAGCGTGCAAGTGGCATAAGGAACAACTGTTAAGTGTCTATTATTATTACTTTTTCTATCTGCAATAAGTTAATGACACTTAAAAAATGCATTTTTTTCTCTTATATAGTTTTTCGGGTAGAATTGGACGAAAATCACTATTGCGATGGATTACCATTTGGCCAAGTCTACCCATGCAATAATACTAACGCCATGTAAGTTGCCACTTTTTAAGGGGGTATTTTCATGCAGCATGCTACTTTTTTAGAATTGTGATTTTGTACAAGGCTTTTATTATTGTTATTGTGCATTAAAATGCATATAATTATGAGTATAGCAGCTTTTTTTTCAGAGTCTTGCCTCCCCCGTCCAAAACGTGTTGAAAAAAAAAACATTGTTAAAGATAGAGAATTGTGCTAAAACTTTGTGTATTATTTTCCTAATACTGAATTTTCTAAGATGAACCGCTTTTCAAGTTAGATATAAATTTTAAGTTAGATTTTTGGTAGCGTCTAAATAACAAAAAAGTTGAAATTTTTGTTACTTTTTTTTTTATAAAAAAAAAGAATGAGACAAAAAAAATATGAATTCTGCTGGACTTATAGTTTATGTGTCATCTTATAGTTTATGTGTCAAACGCTGTACATTTTTTTTTTTTATATATACGTTTTAGAAGCTGAGAAATCATTGGGACCGATTAAATAACACAGTGACACAAAATGAAGGTCATTGTCTCGGGCGTGAACCAAACCAAACTCAAACGATAGTATTTGACATCAATAACAAAAGTCCAAATCCCTTTTTGCTCCACTACGTCACAATTTTTTTTACAGTGGTTTCAAATTTTAAATTTTCGGTCAAAAATGAAATTAAAAAATAGTAAAAATTATATGTAAAACTTAATTCAGGGTGCTTCTTGTCTTCAGAAGCCTAAACTAAAATTTCACGGGGAATATTTTTTTGGAACACTTTAACCCTCTAGCTCCTACCAATTTGGGTCATTTTGACCCTTTTTTTGGAAAAGGTCCTAAAATTCAACTTTGGAGGGAGGTCAAGGGTTAAAACCTTCCATAAAAATATTTTCAAGAAAATTTCATTAGGGGTCACCCAAGACTTGTAACCTCTACGAGTTATAGGTTTCACATAAAAAACGAAACGAAAAAACCAATTTTTTTTTATGTTTTGTTATTTTAATGTTATTTTTATATAGTGTCCATATCGTTTTCACTGTCATGGCATGAAATATTAGATACTTCAGAGAGATCTATATCAATTTCTTGAAATTCATCTTCAATCCCGCTTTTGTCACTTTCTTTATAGGTTGTTTTGGACCACCAACAAATTTCAGCCAGTATTGCATCTGGTGTTTTCTTTCCTCTATATCTGTAAAAATGAAAATATACTTATCTGGTATAAAAGAGTTGATTGTAAGTAAAGTTTAATTTTAAATTACCGCATTTCAAATGGCAAGGATACCTGATGAAATCGTTCCCCTTGCTCATCCGATTCCGTACCGAGTTGCCTTTCAAAATAGTCCAGATGGAAGTGTAAAAAATGAATTTTTAACGACATATTGACACCAAGTTTCTCGAACGCATTTAGCATCTGAGTTACATCCTTTTAATAGGTATGAGAGCGTGTTTTGCCAAGAAGACCACTTATAACCCCTTTTATCGCATTCCATCCAATCAACTTGTCATCGACTAGCTCTGCATCAAACGACTCGGACTTCATTAGCTTTCTTATATCTGGACCGTTAAGTACACCTGAAAATGTGAAAAAGAACTAGAAAAAGAATGTTTAAGTTGGGATTAACGCATATTTACCATTATTAAGCTTAGCTGGACTCAGACGAGGAAATGTTTCCTTAAGAAACGCCATAATTTCTTCGCTTTTAGCTATCGTTTTGATAAAGCTTTTAACGATGCCAAGCTTGACGTGCAATGGTGGTAGCAAAATTTTTTCCCTCGGGACAAGTGCCTCACGAACAACATTTTGATTTCCAATACTGCTTTCACTTCTCATACACCAATTTTTAGTATTATACTGGTTTCCTTTGAACCTAGTATCCCAGTCGCACAAGAAACACATATTTTTTGTATATCCGCTTTGCATACCACAAAGCAGAGTGACTACTTTTAAATCGCAGCAAATTTTCCATTTATGCTTTGCGTAATCAATTGACTTCAAAATAGTTTTTAAAATGTCATATGTTTCTTTAGTTTCGGTGGAATAGGCTATTGGAATGGAAGGCAGTAAATTCGATATATGAAGAAGCACGGCCTTTAGACTTGTTGAGGAACTGTCGATAAATAATCTCCACTCTTCTGGCTTGTGTTCAATGTTCATTAAAGCCATTAAAGCATTTACATCATCACAATACGAGTATGTTTTTGCACCATTAACTGAAAACATCTTTTGTAGGTCCGCTTGACGCTTGCGATATGCGCTAACTTTAGTATTTGATGCCAACAAATTATGCGCATTTAAAAATGAAGCAAGTTCCTCCGATTTCCGTTGTGTTAATTGGAGTTTGGCTACTAATAAATCCAATTTTGCCTGTGTAATCAAAACAGGTGCACTAACTTCTGATGGGACAGGATTATAAACAGAATCTACTTCCATTTCACTTACAATGGACAGGGCTTCATTATTTAAAAATTCATTTGGGCTAGGGCGTCTTGGAGGAATCTCTTCAGAATGCGGCAATGGAACTTGAGCGCTGGGAACACTTTGATATATATATATATTCAAACTTCGACATATTTTTTTTCTGTAATCCCCACACAGAATTCACGCACGCATAACAGTTCAAGCGATCATGTTCAATTGGGTCAATCCAAACCATAGGAACACCGAATGGCATCGATCCACGTTTGTGATGTAACCATTCCAACAAGTAATTGTAGCAACTCTTGCAAACTGTTTGTGGCACCCATGGGACATCAGGAATAAATGTTTGATCAAAGTATTTTTCATATGCTATTATCAGTTCCTGACTGGAACGACCTTGACCGCGTCCTGATGGTATGAACTGACCGCAGATATAACAAAATTTCTTTAAGTTTCCGCAGAACTCCATTGAAAATATAAATTTTTTGAAAAAAAGACCACGACACTTACACTTTCACTGTTTTAATCAAAGTACTCAATTCTTACTTATTTGAATTTCTAAGCTAAGCCACCTTAATATAACTAACAAAATTTTGGAAAATAACTAATAAAGTATTACATATATTATTATAGCTTAATACCATTACGCCGTACCGTTATAATAAATGAAATTTATTAAAATACGAAGATATTAACCTTCCCAATACTGCACTATGCATATTGGTAGGAGCTAGAGGGTTAAAGTGTTCCAAAAAAATATTCCCCGTGAAATTTTAGCTTAGGCTTCTGAAGACAAGAAGCACCCTGAATTAAGTTTTACATATAATTTTTACTATTTTTTAATTTCATTTTTGACCGAAAATTTAAAATTTGAAACCACTGTAAAGAAAAATTGTGACGTAGTGGAGCAAAAAGGGATTTGGACTTTTGTTATTGATGTCAAATACTATCGTTTGAGTTTGGTTTGGTTCACGCCCGAAAATATGTGTTGCACTGTGTAATAAGCATTTTTCAACACGCTAGTTGAAGGAGCAGGAAGATTCTGATTATAATGTTAGATGCTGTTGATTGCTTGTTTGAATTTTAATGTTCCCAAATTTTTGTTTTTAATTATAACACTACGTCACAAAAGTGATAATTTGTTCTGTCCTATAAACTGAATATATCTTTTCCGAAAGCGGGCTACAAATAAAAATACACGTGTATTTTCTTCTCTGTTAAGAATTTTTTCTGTTTTTTATGTTCAGAATTTTATAGAAGTAAACAGGCGCGTTGAGCCCTTTTTGGTAGAGAGCCAAACTATAGATTCACTATATCATCCCGCTGTTAGCGCAACCTTTTTAGGGATTACCTAGCATCGACCAAGCCGAAGGCCGAAGCGATTACCGAACCAATTACCGAGGCGATTACCAACCAATTACTGAACCAATTACCGATTAGCAAGGCGATTACCAATCGATTACCGAACCAATTACCGATTACTGAATCAATCACCAACCGATTACCGATCACCGAAGCGATTACCTACCGATTACTGAAGCAATTACCAACCGATTGACAAACCAATTTCCGCTACCTCAAACGATTACCAACCGATTACAGAACCAATTACCCAAGCGATTACAAATCGATTGCCAAACCTATTACCCATTACCAAAACGATTACAAACCGATTACCGAAGCAATTACCAACCGGTTACCAATAACCGAAGTAATTACCAACCGATTACCAATTACCTATGCGGTTATCAACCCATTACCGCAGCGATTACTAACCCATTGTCGATTACCGAAGCATTTTCCAACCAATGACTAATTACCGAAGCGATTGCCAACCAATTACCGAGGCAATTACCGATTACCCAACCAAAGGAATTGTGTTACAAATATATTATATGAGGAGGTCCATATTAAAACGTAATAATTACACCGGATTTTTGGATAATCGAAGAAATGTAATTCATGCCACATTTTATTAGGTATAGAATTGCTGCATTTTGATCTGAACCATCATATTTGGTATTGAATTACGGTAAATGTATTGTTAGATTTTCGGTAGATTTTTAACCGACTTCAAAAAGGAGGAGGTACTCAAGTTCGTCGGTTTTTCTGTTTTTTTTTTTTAAATGTATATACATCGATAAATCCTAAACCATATGCCTGATTGTCATAATTTTTGGTGAACAGATAGATATCATAAGCACGGAAGTGCCCGTAAAAAAGTGGGCGGTATTCGAGGACTGGGCGTGGCAGTAATAGATCTCGCAATACTAGATACTACTGTATCTCGAATAATATTGACACTAGGGTACTGCAATTTAGTGTAGGGGTAGGCACAATTATTAAAAATTTCTTTCAAGAAAATGGGCGTTATTTGACAAATGGGGGTGGCAATATAAGAAAAACACTACATCTCGAATAATATTGACACTAGGGTAAAAAAACTCGCTACAAGAATGGGTAAAATTATTTCAAAACACGTGATATCTAATTTAATTTTAAGAGACAGATATTTGAAATAAACAACAAACTTTCCGAATTTAATAGAACAATTTTTTTTTAAAAACAATTGTATTTATGTAGTTTTTACACTTTTTTCGTAAATTTATCATATTCTCTAAAAAGGAAGATATAAAAACTTTTTTTAAAAAAAAAAACCGGCAACAAAACCTCTACAAAGTAAAAAATTATTTTAAAATAACTTTTCATTTTAATTTCTTGGTCATATTTGATAATTTATGTAAACATATCATTATAATGGAAAACTTAATATTTAAGTTTTTTCTAATTGAATACAAAAGCTTTGAAGTTGGCGCTTCTGATTATATTAGCGCCGACCTTAAAAGCTTTTGTATTCATAAAGAAGTTAATATATTTATGATAATAAAACAAATTAGAAAGAAGTTAAAATAATAAGTTTTCCAATGTAATGATATGTTTAAACAAATTATCAAATATGACCAAGAAATTAAAAGGAAAAGTTATTTGAAAATTATTTTTTACTTTGAAGTGATTTTGTAGTCGGTTTTTATTTTTTTTAAAAAAAGTTTTTTATATGTAGAAGTGGATCAGTCAAAAAAGCGAAATTAAAGCGAATTAAAAAGTGTAATTATTGCCTTTTATTATGGACCCACCTCATATATAAACATCGAAATATAGTAGTTTATACTTTCAATAACGCATTAATTGATAAAAAGAGTTAAAAACTTCAGAAACTCATAACAAACAGCTACGTTATTTCATAGTTTTAAGTTTTCACTCCGGTCGGCAGTCCCAGTGCCTACTTTTTTTTTATATTTTAAGTTCTGTGGTGCCCCACAGTGAAATACATTTGTTGGAAAAAAAACCCAAGTTGTTGGAATTTGATGAAACTTCATTTCTAAAAGTATAATGTCACGATGGTTTCAAAAATCGATTTTTATACCAGTTTCGGTATAAAAAACTTAGAACTTAAAAAATAAGAATTCTGATGTGTACGTGCATTTTTGTTTTTACCTCCGCTGTGTGCAAGGCGTTTGTAATAGAGTGTAAAATAATATATTTTCTAAAAATTTTTTTCTTTGACATGCTGCATAGAAAAAAGCCACTTTAATGATATTTAGTTAATTGTATTCAAATTATGACAGACTTTTTTTTTTATTTGTATCTCCAACATTTTGAAGATAATTCAAATGCAATATTCTACGCTGAATAGATAAAAATTTAATAAATTAAAAGTTAAAAAAATCTTTTTTATTTTCAATTTAATTCATTAGCAATAATTTAGCAAAATAGATTCAATTGTTTCTGATTAAAATGAACTGAAAGAGCAATTAATCAGAAATTATCTTTTTATTAAAAATTTAAAATTTTTACATCGATGCCATACTATTAAGATGATTTTTTCAGTAGAATTTTTAACCCTCCGATGGGTGTGAAGGTCCCTTGGGACCCTTTTCATTTTCAAACTGAATTTACTCCTTGATGGTCCATGGGAGATATACCCGACCACTATATGTATTCCAAGGGAATTTTATGCAGAATCGTTTAAAAATCAAGGCGATCCGACCAATAGTTTAGGATTTATAAGGGTTTAAAGGTTTAGTACGAGAAAGCGTGACAAGGTCCCTAGGGACCCTAGGGATTGCAAGGAATTGTTAGTAAATGCAATTTATTTTGGCTTGGTTTTAATTGTTTTATTATATGAACATATCACAAACGTGTTCTTTGAAAACATATTTACCCGTCTGGGGAAATTCAACCTTTTTTGAATTTTGAATTATTTTATTGTTTGAACACATCACAAATGTATTCTTCGAATTTAAGGTACCTTTTGGACTATTTTTATTGTGTCTTTGCTTGAAAATATAACAAACGGTCCGTCCCTTTTTGAATTTTATTGCCTGCGTTATGGTTGAACACAGGTCAACGTAGAAAAAGAGTATAAAAACGGCTTCAGTTTCGTAAACCGAATCATCGAAAGTTTACACAGTGAACAAAAAATATCGTGTGCTAAGTTTTATACTGAATTATATACAGAAAATACAATGGCAGATAGAAATTTAGATATTGCTGAAATGGTGGTGCGTCGTAGAACACGCTGCCAGCAAATGAGTAAGGAAGAAAGAAATGCAGTGGATGGGAGATTTGCAGACTTCATGAGTGAGGAGGATGAAGTTGATGTTTGATCTTGAAGGTGCGGAAGATGACTTGACATATCAACCAAATTTTCATGTTGATGATTCTGATGCCGAAAGTGAAGCAGATGTAAAGATCAATGAAGATATTAGTGATGACGACGATGATGAAGAGGAAGAAACTGATGACAATTACTTCATTCCCTAAGATGGCACCAAATGGAGTAAAAATGCACCACCGACTTCCCGTACTTGTGCTCATAACGTGGTCGACTTCACAAGGAGGAAACCGGGACCAGTACGAACCACACATGATCCCTTTACCATTTTCCGCTCGATATCCACCGAAGACATGGCGTACATCATACTATGCGAAACAAATCGAAAAGGCCGTAAAGTGACAGCTGCATGGAATTTGGCAAATCCAACGAACACAAAAGAATGGCAAACAATCACTTTGAAGGAGTTCGATGTCTTTTTGGCTATTATTTTGTATGCTGGACTCACCAAATCGAATAGTGAACCTGCTTCAGAGCTATGGGGCCTAACGCGCAGTCCAATATATAAAGCTGCATTATCGTATGATCGCTTCAGATGCATGCTACAACGTCTTAGATTCGACAATGGAAATACGCAAAAGCAGCGACTTACCAGAAGCAAAACTGCGGCTATTAATGATGTTTGGCAAATGTTACAGTCTAACTTGGCAGCAGCTTACACTCCGCATGATGCACTAACAGTTGATGGGCAGTTATTCCCATGCAGAGGCCGCAGCCGCTTCACACAATACATTACGTCGAAGCCTGCCAAGTATGGTATAAAGGTATGGTGGTTGTGCGACTCGAAATCATTTTATCCTGTCAAGGGAATAGTTTACTCTGGTAAATTGCCTGACCAAGCACGAGAGGTCAATCAAGGGCAGAATGTTGTACTTCAACTTGCGCAGTTTATGCTGTTTATGCAGTTTACAATTTATGCTGACAATTTCTTTTCCACTTTGGAATTGGTGCGTATTTTGATCAGGAAGAAAACTGCATTTGTTGGAACAGTGCGCTCGAATAAGACATTTGTGCCACAGGAGTTCCAAAAAAATCGTATGCGTCCTGTCAACAGCACATTGTTCGGCTTCAACGAAGGCGATGTAGCGCTGTGTTCATATGTGCACAAGAAGAACAAAGCGCTCATTTTGCTGTCTACACAACATTATACTTGCGGTGTGGACATGCAATCTAAGAATTAGAAACCGTTCGCTATTTTGGACTACAACGCCAACAAATCAGGCGTTGATACAATGGACCAGATGCTTGGCACGTATACATGCAAGCGCTCAACAAACCGCTGGCCACTGGCCATGTTTTATAATAAGGTGGACGTTGCTGCATTAGCAGCATTTATTTTATAAAATGAAATGCAGCCAATTCGAAGAAGTGACAGACGACGGTCATTCCGGATGATGCTGACAAAACAATTGGCAGTACCAAACATAGAAGAACGAGCGCTCAACAACCGCATAACCGCATATACAAGGATACGGAACGCAAGGGAAGCATTTGCGCAGCATAAAAGCAGCATAACTACATATTTTTGTTCTTTTTTCTTTTTGTTCTTTTTAGATATTGTCAAGACCTACAGAAGCAGAAGCAGCTGAACCGCCATTTTCGCCTAGAAGAATGTCGTTCTGAGTACGGACGGCAGCATAAAAGTAGGTCCTATTGCAATTCCTGCAACAATTCAGTTTGTGCAGAGCATTCTACACTCATGCATCGATGCAACACATGCACAGGAAACAACATCTACTCAACAATACTTATTTAAGCTTTTTTCATGTAAAACCCAAAAAAATTCATAGTGTTAGTATATAAAAAAAAAGTTCTGGAATTCATTAAAAATTAATAATTAATAAATAATAATAAAAAAACAAAAAAATAAAAAAGAGATTGAAAAAAAAACTTTTTTCATACAAAATTTCATACAAATACAAATAGGTCCCTGGAGACCTTGTACTGCATATAAGGACAACGGATGACTCACCCATTGGAGGGTTAAATATCATTACAGTTCAGCGATGAAAGGCAATACACTCGTAGGTGGCAATGCACACATGTTCGTATCCACTTTCAACTTACTTTTAGAAGACAATGGCCGCTTTGTAGGCAGACGGGCTACATTTTCGATTACAAAGTATGCAAACAAGTAGTCGAGCTTCCTTCTCCCATACACAACTTCACGTACAATTCATATATGAATATATAGGAGTACTCCGTTCATTTGCCGCTGGGGAGTGATTCATACTTTCAGTATGCTTATCGTATACCCATAATTTCTATGTACTTATATGCATGCATACTCTTGAAAATATTCATCAAACCCATAAATACGCAACTCATTTTCGTAGAATTGAATATAAATCATACGCATATGCTTGCAAAGGAGAGTGTTAGGAGTATGAGTATCATAAATACTTTGGATGCAAATATGTTTGAGGGAATACCCAGTCGGAAATTTAATATAATGTCAATGCCGCCAATAGTTCTATAATAAGTATATATAAATAAGTTCGATATAAGCATAACTTACAGAAAAGTTCCTACCAACTATTTTAATGCGTTTCCACCATCGACAGTAGAAGTAATATTATCAGCTTGCGTGTACTGTCATAATCTTAAAAACTATTATCAAACAATTCTATGTCAGGAATGCTTGCATTCAGATTTTTAAATACTTTTAGATATAAATTTTAATACTCTCAAAGTTTCTTATACATTTTTTTTCCTAATTTAAAAAATATTTAACTTATTTTTTATTTATCATATTATAGCCATATAACTTTATTCGTGCACTAAAGATTTCTCTATATGAAAATCTTTCGATACATATATATATATATATTATATATTATATTTAGGTTAAATAAATTGAAATTAATAAAACAAAAACATTTCATTTTATTTTTATAGCTTACCGAGAATTCCGGAAAATTGTACACAATCCTGCTCAGAAGATGAAGATAATTTGTGTGGATTTAGACTGGAACCTGATGGCTTTAAGTGTCGAAATTTCGCATGTCAAAATGATATAGACCGCCATAATTGCGAAAGTAGAGAAAATGGAAATATATCGGGTAAGTGGTGAACGTTTAAAAGATATTTTGATAGTTTTGTTGGAATTAAAATATATTATTAAGACTTTTTATTATATTTTGAAGTCCTTTTAGATAAATTTAAAATTCGACGCTAATTAATTAAAAAAATTAAATAAATGTGAAGTGGTCAAATTTTTTTTAAGTCAGAGTTGGGTTCATCGTACAATGTTACCTAAAACGACTGTCAACTGTTTAATACTATTATATTTCTTTTTGCAATAAGTTATATAACATAACAAAAACTTTTTTTTTCTTTTCTGTTTTTTTGTTTTTTTTTTTTATATAGCAATAATGAGTGTTGTTCGACATTCTACCTTCTGCGCATATTTAAATGAAGGAGAAGAAGGATCATGCAATTTTGGGTAACTTTTCAACACTTATATTATGTTTAGATAATTTTATTCAAACTATGACAACAGTCTTCAGTTATTTATGTCTGCAACAAATGCAAAATTCCAAGCTGAATAAGTAAAGATTTAATAAATCAAAAGTAGGCAAGATCTTTTTCAATTTCAATACAATTTATTGATAATAATTAAAATGAATTCAATGGTTTTTGTTTAAGAAAGTGTTTTGCTTTGTTTTGTGTAAAAACTCTTTAATTAAAGATTATTTTTCTTAACTTAATAATTATCATGCAATGTAACATAAAGGGTCTTCTGTAAAATGTTTAATATAATTATATCTTTTCCTTTTAGTAAGTTATACAACATAACATAGCATTGAATTTTTTCCTTGTGCTTATGAATCTCTAAAATTTTCTTGGATCAGACAATATTCTCAGCATAACAATATCTAAATATTAGTGATATGATGTTGCTAAGCTTTTTTCAATGTCCAGGAACAAAGACTCGTACGTTTCTAAGTCATTTGAGTACAGGCTACAGACCCTTCCATGTGCCCTATTCCTGTTGTTGCGAAGACTCTTTAAATCCTTTGTGTACCACGGGTACACAGAAATTTCCCAAATTTGAGGCTATATGGAACTAACTTACTCACTTAGGTGGCCGTAACAACTCGTGTTCGGGTTTCGACCTCATCAGCTCTCGCCAGGCGCCTCTGCTTTGCGCGCGCCTTCTCCAATCGGATACACCAAGTGTGGTTAGGACTTCCTCAGCCTGGTTCATCCATCGGAGGCATGGTCTCCCTCGTCGTTGTTGACCAGCGACCCTCGCCTCGAGCACCTTTTTCGCTGGAGCTTCGTCGTCCATATGATGGACATGACCCAGCCAGCGTAGTTGCTGCACAGTTATACGCCGAACTACGTCTCATTGCCGAATCGAACAGGACCGAAGATTTTGCGAAGAACTTTTCTCTCGAACACCCCCAGAGCGGCTGCGTAAGTTTGCGTAACTACCCATGCCTCAGCGACATAAAGCAGCACAGGTAGAACGAGCGTCTTGTAGAGTGTTAGTTTTGTCGATTGAGAGAGGGCTCTGGAACTTAGTTGCTTACTGAGCCCGTAGTAGCACCTATTAGCAATTATTGTTCTTCGCTTTATCTCCAGGCTGATTTCGCTGTTGGTATTAATGGCGTTGCCAAGGTATACGAACTCCTTGACTACTTCAAAGTTATAGCTATCGGATGAAACGTGGGAGTCTATACGCCGCGCTCCTTTGTTTGTAGACAGCATATATTTTATTTTACCCTCATTTATCGTCAAACCCACTTTGGCTGCTTCCTTTTCGATAGCGGCGAAAGCAGCGGTAACATCTCTCTTGGTTCTGCCAACAATATCAATATCATCAGCGTACGCAAGGAGCTGGACACCTTTATAGAAAATGGTGCCATTACGATGCACACCGGCCTTTCGTACGATCCCGATCCATGATGATGTTGAAGAGATCGCAAGACAGTGGATCGCCTTGCCTGAAACCTCTTTCGGTATGGAAGGTTTCGGAGAGGTCATTTCCTACCTTGACGGAGCTACGTGTGTTGCTCAACGTCATTCAGGTATACCGAACTGAGACATTGTTGCGTATAGGCGTATAGGCAATCCCTTCTCGGGCTATCGAACGCAGCTTTAAAATCGACAAAGAGATGATGTGTGTCAATTTGATTTTTGTGGGGTTTCTCCAGGCTTTGTCGTAGCGTGAAAATCTAATCTATGGTGGACTTTCCCGGTCGAAAGCCATACTGATAAGGTCCAATCAGTGTTTTTGTAATCGGCTTTAATCTTTCACACTGTACGCTGGAGAGAACCTTATATGCGATGGAAATACGACTGATATAACGACTATAACTGACTCAGATTGTTGGGTCTCCTTTCTTAAGTATAGGGCACAGTACGCTGAGATTCCAATCGTCGGGCATGCTTTCTGCTAACCATATTTTGCTGATAAGCTGATGCATGCGCCTTATCAATTCATCGCCACCAGTTTTAAACAATTCAGCTGACAGGCCGTCAGCACCCGCTGCTTTATTGTTTTTGAGTCGTTGGATAACAACTCGAACCTCTTCATGGCTAGGTGGTGGTACTTCCACTCCGTCATCGTTGATTGGTGGCACTGAACTGCGCTCTCCATGGGCGTCATTAGTGGAGTCGTCGCCAGTAAGTAAATTGGAGAAGTGCCGTCTTCACAATCTCAGCACACACTGTGTATCCGTATTCAGATCTCCATTTTCGTCTCGCGTTAGACGCTTAACCTGTTGATAGAATTTTCGTGCATCCTTCTTGCCCTGGTATACCTCTAGTTCCTCACGCTCACACTTTTCCTGCTCTCTTTTCTTGCGTCTGAAAAGGCGCCTCTTTTCCTTCCTCTTTTCGCGGTAGTTTTCTCGCACGGCTCGCGTTGCAGCTGACTGCAGCGTTTTATATATGCATATATGCGGCGTTTTTTACTGCAGTCGCGATGCGACACTCCTGAATGTACCATTGGTTCGGAGGTTGCGGGCGCCGGAAACCAATGACTTCTTCAGCGGCAGCGCGCATGGAGTGGGGTATATGCGCCCAAAGTACGGCGGCGTCGTCGGGTCCAGAGGTTGGTTGGTTGAGCTTAACCGAGAGTTGAGCGGAGTAGTCTTCGGCAGTCCGTTGCAATTGCAGCTTTGCGACATCTAGCTTTCGTTGCATTCCTGTGCGTATGTTCTTCGCATTGCATAATCACATGCGAATCTTGGCTGCAACAAGATAATGGTCGGAGTCAATGTTGACCCCCCGAAATGTACGCACATCTAGAACACTAGGAGCATGCCTTCCGTCGATTACAACATGATCAATTTGGTTTCGCGTTTTTTTATCCGGGGACAGCTAGTTGGCCTTGTGGATGTCGAGGTGTTTAAATCTGGTGCTACTAACTACCATGTTTCGTGCCGCGGCGAAGTCGATCAGTCTTAGACCGTTGTTCGTCGAGGTCTCATGAAGACTGAACTGACCAACAGTGGGGCCAAAGATGCCTTCCCTTTCGCATTCGCTTTCGACTTTCGACTTTCGCATTAAAATTGCCGAGGACTATTTTCACGTCATGGACCGGAAAGTGGTCGTATACATCCTCAAGACTAGCGTAGAAAGCCACCTTGACGGCTTCGTTCTTTTCCTCTGTCGGGGCGTGCGCGCAAATAAGGCTGATGAAGAAAAATTTTGACTTGATGCGGATCGTGGCCAATCTTTCGTTCACAGGTGTGAACCGGGAAACAAGTTGGCGTAGTTTCCGGCTAAAGACGAATCCACATCCAAATTCGCGCCTCTCCGCATGGCAGCTGTAGTAGATATCGCAGTGTGCATGTTTAGAGTAGCCTTGCACTTTCCATCGCATTTCCTGGATGGCGGTGATGTCAGATTTCATTGGTTTGAGGGCTACCGCCATCTGGATAATGGCACCTTCCCTATAGAGAGTCCGGACATTCCAGGTGCATATCCGTAAATCATTGTCCGTTTTTCGTTTGCGGTAGTCGTCAACGTAATTGGGGTTCTTATCCGAGGCTCTCTTAGTTTTCATTGGGCATTAGGTAGTTTTATAACTTCTGCTACCAAGATTAATCGTTTCTACTTGGGCGGTTGTCGCAAAGATTTAACAATGGGATCAGAGCAAACTAATAGTCGATGTACCAAATCTTCATTTGTGTCGGTTCTTGAAGCTTTTCTGGTAAAGTATTTTCTAAAATGCCGGCTGTACTTGTTTCTAGCATCGTGAGCCTCTTGTAATTATACATGAAGTACTTAGTCTCTCTCCGTGATGTAGAACCTTTGCATACTCTATGAAAAATAATTTAAAAAAAAAATGAAATTTTAGCATAGTAATTTTAATATAGGCATATAGTACCATGCATTTATATATCCAAATAAAATTTCTTTGTATTAGCTGCATACCTAAAAGCATTTGAGTCTACTGAAAACCCACAGCTTAAGCACTCCAAAATAATGTGGAATCTTTGAATTAGTTCTAAGCTTATTCCGGTTATTTCTGATGATTTTTTTAGCATTTTTAAAGAACTTTCTAGCAGTGTTTCCATTATTAGTGTTTCCACCATTATGCTTAGGGATATCTACTAAAAGCTACAATTCCTCTTTAAATCTCTGTTGAATATAGAGCTTTTTGCATCGAACTTTACTCTCAAGATCAGCACCTTTAGCTTGCCAATTCTTTATTTCAAGCTTATAACTAATATTGAGTAAGCATTCCATTAACCGTATCCAGGCATGCAATGAAGAAAGTCCAAATGAAAGCATTTCCTCATTTTATATATTATCTGAAAGAGTTTCCTGTTGGTTCATAATTCTAGGTGTAGCTCGAAAAATGAAGCATTTTTGTGAAGATGTGTTGGTAGATAAAGCATTGCATACTTTGCAATCAATTCTGCATAATATAAATGTTGCCTAAGCCGATATTTTAAGTTGGCCTAATATTACTGTCGTAGGATTGAGAAGCGATATTTGGCTTTTAATGTCATTAACCTCCTTCGAAATTGTGGAGTTTCTTTCGTAAAATTATCATAGTAGATATTTAGTTAGTTAAGTGAGGAGGGCGCAAGTCACCTAGTTACTGCGGCCTCAAGGGCCTATTGTAACAAACCGTAATAAGTTACAGTTCATCCTTAATCGTTAAGTGAGTTAGGAACCGAGTGAATGTCCTTGGGTGAACTATCCGCTATTAGTTGCGGTTCTAGGCACAATGCACCTAAGTAACGAAGACGGGTCCTGATAAGACCGTTACAGTGACACAAAATGTGCTCTGCTGTTTCTTCATCTTCATTACATAATCTACACAGATATTCCTGGACTATACCAATGGTTGATAAGTGTTTATTTACCTTACAATGTCCAGTTCGGAAACCTGTGACAAGTCTGATAGATCTTCCACTTATAGTCAGAAATTGTTTCCTTCTTTGGAGAGAAGTGGTTGGCATGAATGTTTTAGCCTGTCTGTTACCTTCAGTTTCCCTCCAGTAATGAAGTGCCTCTCTGTTTAGCCACATTTTAATGTTATGGCGCATAGTGCCCCATGGTATACCGCAGAATGTTTCTGGGCCTATGAAGGACCTTGTAGCCCCTTTCCTGGCTAGTTCGTCCGCGATCTCGTTACCTAAATAGCCGCTATGACCTAGTACCCAAATGAGATGGACTCTGTTATGGGTAGATACCTTGATAAGCAGCTGTAGGCAATCCCATACGAGCTTGGACGTGATTTTGTTCCTAGTGTTTTTGTTCCTAGTGGGACTGTTTACATACTCTCTTAGGCAGATCTCAATGGCGGTGACTTCAGCTTGGAAGACTGAATTACCTGTGCCCATGCTGGCATATATAGATTTTCCCTGCCTTAAGCCAAAAACTCCAGCTCCCACCCCTTCATCTGTCTTTGAGCCATCAGTATACCAGGCTTGAAAGTCACCAGTGAACCGTGGCCTCTCTTTTTCCCATGTGGTTCCGTTTGGGAAGGAGACTTGGAAGTTTTTGTAGATGTTGAATTTTGGAAGGCAGAGATCGTAGGGTAATAACCTTAGATTCACGTCCTTGGTTATTTCGTCTAACAGCGCTGAGTGAGTATTACTGGGTATAATCAAATTCTTGTCAATGATGAGCCTGACTGTGAACAGCAGAGCTTCATTCTTAACAAGAAAATGTAATGGTAATATACCAAGCAAAATCTCGAAAGCAGCAGTTGGAGCAGAACGCATCCGTCGTGTGATACATACACAAGCTAGTCGTTGCAATTTGCTGAGCTTGGCTTGAGCTGTTTTTGGATCGTTTTACTCCACCATACTAGTGCGGCATATAAGACGATAGGTCTTATGATGGAAGTATACATCTATATGGCTAGTTTGGGACTTAGGTCCCAGTTTTTACCTACAAAGCTTCTGCTGACCCATAATGAGGCCCTTGCTTTATTTACGGTGTTGTTTAGGTGTGGGTTCCATGTGAGTAGTGGGTTTGGGTGAGTATGGGAGCTCATGATCTCTCTGTAGCGCCAGAAATTGGAGATCGTTAGAATCTCCAGGCAGGTAAGCTGAACAAATTATGATATCTGTCTTACCTGCCTCAGAGGGTATCTTCACCATAGCCGCAACTTGGTCTTTGGTAGTAAACTCTGGAATTAGAAGAGTATTAATATCACGTCTAACTAATAAACATGCTCTAGGTCTTCCTTCATTGAAGGAATCAAAAAGCAATTCACCTGTGAAAGCCTTTATCTGGTTCCTATAAACATACAGTTCCTGGATAAAGGCAACATTAAGGTGATCCCGGTAGAAGCACTGTGTTAAGACTGCCGAGGCAGCCTTAGCATGTTGGAGATTTACCTGGATACACCTTAGTCGACCGGGCCTGATTCCCGCCCTCTTCCAGTTGGGCTCCTTTCCACCAGACGTTCTTGGAGCGTCTGAGTGGCTAGCTTGACGGAAAGTAATTGGTGGTGACCGCGGCAGTTTTACTCTCTGAGTCGATTGAGACTGAGAGTCTCTGATGCTCGTCGAGCTTGCGTTGGAAACACCCATTTTTGGTGGTGGCAGTGACTGTTGTGTTCTCTGAGCAGATTGAGGCTGGGAGTCTCTGCTGCTCGTTGAACTAGCGTTCGTTACCGCCATTTGCTTGGCTGCCGGTTTTGAATGGGGTTTGACCTCCCTTTTCGTATCTGGTTCAGCCTTGCGCTTAGGGTGGGGTTATGTTACCGTCTTCCCTATATCTTTAACTCTTAGCTGTATTTGCCCGAAGTGTAGGAGGAGCTTCCCTCCTCGAGCACGGATTTTTTATTGTTTCATCAACTGTATTGCTCCTTTGCTGTCTCAAAACTCGCCAGCCAGATGTTGTAAGTCGCATGTTTTGTCTGGCCAGTCGGACCATGAGGGAGTTTGCAGGCATGACATCTTCGGGAGGAAAATAGGTGATGCAGGTGAACAACTTGGGAATATCATTGCCCTCAGTCACCTTTAAGCTGGCATCTGGGAATGGTTTGATTTTCTCTGTCACAACCATGATCCAATCACGTGTCTCTTTGTTGCAACAAGTTAAAGAGAGCCACCCATCCCTTGCTTGGCTGGTGATAAATCCTAGATTTGCAGACGTGTTTCCGGTTTTGTCAATCTCCGTCAGCAAACTTCTTTTATGAGTGTGATCTGCTCATCAGTCAGGATTTGGTTGGGATGCATACTATGCATGATAGCAACCTTACATGCGGCCATGGCGTCTCTGTAAGACTGTTTCGAGGTGCTAGGCTGATCGTCCTAAGCATTTTTGGTTAAAGCTTGGGATTGAGCTGGTTGCTTCTGTCCCTGGCCTTCCCGTTGCTTGTGTCTCTTAGTGGACTGCTTTTGTTCGGTTGGAGAGTTCTCCGCTGATCTTTGCCGCTTGTTCGCATTTGGATTAGCTGCGCCCTCCTCTGCAGCGCGTTTTTCTAAGAAAATGGCATATCGCTGTCTTTCCAATTGCTTGGCAGCTTCGCGTTCTACACCATTCCTGACCATGGCGGCTATCCGCCTTTTTTGAGCACCAGTAAAGTACTTGTACCTCTGATGGTGTTCTTCCGTGCCTGTCACACTGGAAGCCAAGGGTTTCTGAGTGCTTGAGCCCGGGATCGCATCGACAGCTACATCATTGCTTGTTGCTTGGTTCTGATAGACCCTGAGATGATGCACTGTCTTGTACTTGTACCTCTGCTGGTGTTCTTCCGTGCCTGTCAAACTGGAAGCCAAGGGTTTCTGAGTGCTTGAGCCCGGGATCGCATCGACAGCTACATCATTGCTTGTTGCTTGGTTCTGATAGACCCTGAGATGATGCACTGTCCTTCTGCTTTGGTGTTGATTGGATATTGAGAGTGGCCGTTAGCATCTGCCCAATATCCGTTCCGGTGCTTCCCGGCGAACGGAGTAGAGATTCTTCTTCTGACTCCGTGACTTGTTCTGGTTTTATATTTAAATTATCCATAAACGTTTCTTTACTTAGGGAAATGGGGTCGAGTACATGCAGAGCCCCGTATACACGCACCAAGGCTGTTACCATGAGAGGGCGCCAGGTATCTCATAGGGATAACGCTAGCGATGCACATGTTTAATTCCCTGCACCATTCAGCCCTCGGCACGAATCGAAACACCTTGGCTTGGGAAGGTTTTACGGGGCACGACAAGACTTGTCCATGTTGAAAGCATGTTACGTCTTATAGCGTTCAAACTTATGTCTTACTACCCAACCCTCCTCTTTTTTCCTGGCTTGGGACAGGCAGGTCGAGACCTGGCGGAGTTATTATCATAGCAAGTAAGAAACGAAATATTGGAACAAAAAGGAACAGTTGCTTTTATGAGGGTTTCGATAATCTGAGAAAAAAATGGCAATGGAACTTTTTATAAATTGAAAGAAGGGATATTAACCGAAAATTCGAGTGACCTATTTTTTTAAATACCTACTGAAAAGTTAAATTTTTTAATTTGAGAATAAGAAGAAATCTCGTTTTTTATTGTAATTTTGTTAATTTTCTGTTAAGTTTTTGTAAGCGGCAATTGGGCCCCAGGTCAAGAAGTCTTTCAGAACTATGGTATTATAGATACAACTCACTTGTTGAAAGTCAAAACAAGTATTATCAACAAATATTTATTCTTAGCGTGTCTTCATTGGAATTGCCCAGCAATCAAATGTCATCATCAACGTGCTCCATGCAATCAGTTGTTAGTAAGCCTAACCTCTCTATAGACCTCTGCTAACACATTTTGGCATGAAATATGTGGCAATTGGAGGAAGTCCATTGGAGGAATATATGCATTAATAACACATGCAATAGAACTAAATACAATATATAACTTTAATGCATATGAGTTTGATATTAGCAGAGCAGGGAATATCAATAAAGGAGCTTACAGAGTAGTTCCTTACAGCTATTTCAATATGACTCCACCCACGACAACAGAAGTTTTGTCAGCTTGCGTGTCCTTTCATAAATTTGAAAAATATTATCAAACAATTCTAAGTCAGTCAGGCTTTCATTCAGTATTTTAGAAACAAATTTTAATGTTCTCTTAAAAGTTACTTATTAAATTTGTTTTTGCTTATGTTGTAAAAAATATGTAACTGAACTTTTAACTGTCATGTTATAGCCATTATACATTATTCATGCATCAAAGATTTCCCTGTTGGAAATTTTTAAATGTATCTAAAATATTTAAATTCAGGTTAAATAAAATAAAGCTAAAAAAAAAAAATTACAAAAATAATAAAAAAATTTGTTATTATTAAAATAGCTCACCAAGTATTGCGGAAATGTGTGCACAATCCTGCTCAAGAAGTGACAATTTTGTATGTGGATTTAGAGCCACAGATGAGGGTGTTAAATGTCGAAAATTTGCATGTGAAAACGATATGCAGCGCTATAAATGCGAATGTGAGCAACAACAAAATGAATCGGGTAAGTTGTCAACATTTAAAAGATATTTTTTTTTTATTTATTTATTTACATATACAGGGTGTCCCGCAATTAAGTGCAACTATCTGCGGAGCTGAAAGGTTATGTCGAGCTGAGCAAAAAATCGTATGGAAAGGGGGTCTATTTTCACGTTCTTAGGAGCTACAGGGTTAATTAATATTTCACGACTTTGATTCACGTTATTGTTTCTAGCAGAAAAACTAACTTATTTTTATAGCTTATTTTAAAGGCAATAAAATTACCTTTCCAACGTTATATCAATAAAACCCACCAACTTAACCGTTAACGAGCTGTGATCATGTGAAGATGTAATCGGTGAAAACTACCAAATTTCAATTTTGAATGCAAAGTTCTCAGAATTTTGCGTAATAAATTAAATTTTTTTTCAATCTATTTTGTAACTCATCATATTTTCTTTTCAATGGCACCAAAAATATAAACATATCTTTAAAAATAAAAAAAGTTGGCTGTACTAAAAAAATTATTCTTATTAGAAAATAACGATAAATAATGACTTTCCAATTATAAGTATTGTTTATTGTAGTTATGCAGTAGATAATATCATTGTTTTCTAATAAGTAAAATTTTTTTCGTACAGCCAACATTTTTATTTTTTAAGATATGTTTGTGTTTTTGGTGTCATTGAAAAGAAAATTGAATAAATTACAAAATTGATTGAAATAAAAATTTCATTTAAAACGCAATATTCTGAGAAATTTGCACTCAAAATTGAAATTTTGTAGTTACAATTGATTGATTTCATCTTCACACGAGCACAGCTCGGTAACGGTTAAGTTGGTGGGTTTTATTGATATAACGTTGGAAAGGTGATTTCATTGTCTTTAAAATGATCTATGAAAATAAGTTTTATGTCAGTTAGTTTTTCTGCTAGAAACAATAACGTACACCAAAGTCGTGAAATATTAGTTAACCTTGTAGCTCCTAAGAATGTGAAAATAGACACCCTCCCCCCTCCCATACGATTTTTTGCTCAGCTCGACATAATCTTTTAGCTCCGTAAATAGTTACACTCAATTGCGGGACACCCTGTATAATAAGTCACAACACTTTTCCAATAAGGTTGCAGATAAACCATCAGAATCCGTTTTGGTTAATTCTTTTAAACTTGCTATACCCATACTTATGTCCTCACCTGTCAAATACATGTGGCCCATACTAAAGGAATTGAACACTTTACTTTATCGATAACAAAATTAGAGTCCTCCAAACAAAATTCGACCGAAAGAATTCAGCAAAGAGGTTTGCTGTGTCCGAAACACTATTAGAATTTTTGGAGTTTACTCCTTTAGAATCGATTTCATATATTGCGCGCGGTATGAAAATTTTATGGCGAGTGAAATCGAGCGTTGTCTAAAAAATCAAGCGTTACGCAGTCAGCGTTATACAAACAAAATACATACTCACAGCAAAGAAATTCCCTGTAGGAAAATCATCTAATTTAAAAGTAGTTGATAAAGTAGTTTTTTGCCAACCACAACTAGTTGATATTCTGACTTTTTTCGATAGAACGAACTAACATATTTTGTATGGTGATGTCCGCTAAATAAGTCAATTGACTTTCGTCTGCATATATTTTCAGCTACTTGTTAAATTAGTTAAATTTTAAGAATTTTTTAACTATTTTAAAATAAATCAAGTGAAAATCGCATATATTTCAACTACTTGTTGAATGAGTTATATTTAAATTACTTTCTTAATTCTTTAAAATAAATCAATTGAAAACTAGTTATTATTCCACTTACTGAATATGAATATAAAAGCATACAAATTTTAAATTTCTATACATCAAAAAGATCATTTATGTGGCTGTGTATATATAAAAAATATATACATAAATTCATTACGTGAATGAAGTTTACGGAAGCAGGTTCCAAAAACGGGCAATTGATCGGAATTGTGTGGATACTGCGCCTGTTATTTAACACGAGCCAGCTTTTTGATGCTTCATTTCAAAATATGAGCTAAACAAGCGTGTCGGCGGGATTTTCCACGCTTTGCAACCATCAATCATGGTCGATGGACACACCGATATTTTGCTTAATGCTTATTTTAAGTGTCAATCGCAATGAAGTGATGGAGCAAACTCGACGCTACGTAGGGAAAGGTGTGCGTCTTTACTACTGAAGTGATGAGGTGTTTGCTGAATGGTTAAGCAATGCATCAATTTCAGTACAGAGTCCAAATTGTGCAATGTTTGCTAAACACTACCAGTTTGTAATTTAAATATCTTAAATAATAAAGAATTTTTAATCGTTTCACAGGGTTTTGAGGCAGTCTAT